>VDFB02000013.1:144915109-144973202 GCA_007258455.2 Sequoia sempervirens
TTAGGCAACTTGGCGTAAAAATTTGAATAAGTTATCTATATTATTTCAAAAATATGTAAGAATAGAATCAATAGAAAATTGAATGTAGTTCTAAACTACTAGGTTTGATAAAAATAAAAATCTAGTTAATTTGAAAATTTGAAGTTCAATGCGGTAGTATTACTACTTAGAATCCAGGAAAAATAGAAGTAGGTGTCTTTCTGACCATCCTAACCACAATAAAATGATAATATTTTTTTATAATATTTTAGATAGAAGTAGAGGACTCATGTTACGACATGTGATGCATATTTTTTTGTAATTTTTTTCCAAGTAAATAATTAATTATGAATTTTTTATTACAACTTTTAAAAAATATAAAAAACTCGTATGTCTGACCACCTTAACTTGGTCAAAACTTCATGAAATTCAATTTTTCTTTTTTTAATCGTATAGTATGCAAAGCATATAATGTGGCACATGTTTTAGATTCAAAAAATATGATAACGTTTGAAAGCTATAGATGTTTTTCAATCAATCTATCAATCAAGACCTTAGTCGTAATTTGAATAGAAAATGAATATTAATTACTTATTAAATTCAAAGTAAAGCATAATTTATATTGGTGGAAATTTGATAATCTCTTTTAAAAACCCTTTTCATTTCATCAATTTTGGGTAAAAAAAAAATCATCAGCCACATATCCATCATAGTGCCACTTTTTGGCCCATCATGATCCTACACATACCCATGTGAATCCTTTTGTTCTATGGAAATTTGAATAACTTGTGATGAAGTAAGAATTGTTTATAGTAAGATTTAAGTAGAGGATAATTATTATTCTTTTGTGAATCTGGAACTTGTGTATAATTTTTTGAACTCTAGATGCATGAATGTTGATGTAAAATATTAATAATTCTTTGATGCATTTAGAAACTCATGGTGCTTATGTAGAATTCTTATTGTGTGGAAGAAAAGTTAGTTTGCATATGCATATGTTACGAGGATAGAATGTTATACCAAATGAATGTGTGCTTGGACATGTTTGTTACCTGATTGAGGGTCAACCCACATGTGGTTGAAATTTATATATATAAGAGTAGCCAAAAGTTAGTTTTGTAGATTCTCTTCTTTTAGTTCTCTAGTTCCTTAGTCCATGAAGGGGAAGTATTAGCCAAAACGTTCCTTGGGTGGGGTGTGCAGTGTATGCATATTGTGGCACAGGGTGATCTTAGCTCAATCGATCCTAAGGAAAGTACTCACTACTTCCCCTTATGATGGATCAATGACTTGATCCATATGTGTTAGCCTAATCCCCATAGTTTTGGGTACATCAACATTGGTTTGTTAGTATATGCCCGGCCATCCATAATAACATTGAGCTAGCATTAGTGAGTCAACCTTGTCCATATGAGAGGTGAAGCTTGAGTAGCCCCATATTGATATACTCATATATGCATTGTATATACTGTATTCGCATGTGTTCCAACATGATGCAATGGATATGATGCCACACCTCACTAATGTTTGGACACAGTGTGGGTAATGAATTCATGTTACTAATGGTAGTGAGTTGGGCTTGAGGACATGATTCCACGTGTATAGACACGTGAAGGCACACTATGAGATTGTGTTATGATAGCCTACTTGTGTGATGAGTGTAATGGGGCCTTGTACACTTGTAGATGGATACTCATGTTTTCTTTTGATAATGTTTGGGTTGGTTAGTATATAGGTATTTCCTAGCCATGTATACTTCTAGCTACGGTGAGTACCTATGTGTGCCATGTCCACGAGGTATCGCTATGTGGGGTGTGTTATGTGTGTGCCTACTTTCGCGGAGCCACAAACGCACTGCCATGTGGCATATGACAAGTACATGCCTTCTTTGGCTAGTGTATGACCATGTCACATTGAGACCTGATGCGAGGTGTGGCCGAGGTGCACATCACATGTGGGCAGCCAAGGAGTGTGTGGGCCACTTGGCTAGTCCATGCTGCGTGATGACACGATGTAGGGTGTAGCCGAGGAGTACACTTTGAGCCATGTGGATGGTGTGCTCACTCTGCACCACATGAGGGCTACTATTATAGCCTGAAATTGTTCCCTCCTTCCTCATTTGGTGGCTAGTATCTAGTCACATAGTATTATATAGTAAAATTTCAAATATTGTGTTTTTTCTTTATGGTTATTGATGATTTTCTATTGATTGTGAAGGCTGAAACTTTGTTTATATTTGATTGTGATGGTTTAGCCACACCTTGTGATCTTATTTGCACGTAGCCATCATGGTTACATTGTACTTAGTGTTGAAATTGTGTGCATTTCTTGCCTTATTGTTGAAATTTAATTTTCATTTGATCTTTCTTTATGACTTTGGTGACTAAACTAGTTTATCCTTATTGTTTTCGATGTCATTCATGTGTCGTATTGTGATTCCTCTCCAAGGACGTATGAGGCAGACTTGGTGAGTGTATATGAGGAAGCAGATGCAAGGAACCTTGAGGATGGGGGTATGTGAGGTTGTTACACAACTAGGACCCACTACCCACCTATGTGTGATAACTATCTCTTGGAGGCTAACCACCTTATACAACAAGAGATAGGTCATTGTGGTCTTGTTTGGATGGCCTCACCATGCGTGTGTGGCCTAGTTCACCATCAAGCCACTGAGTGTGAGGTATGGATTATGTGATATGGATATTGGCTCTTCTCTCTTGGCTCATGGATTATGTATCATGGATTAGTATGTGGCTTCCCGATGTCTAGATGGACCCTTTTCTAGCCCTCTAATGTGATTCTTGGTGGTGTGAATTTGTGTGTATATGAAGAATGTATGTTAAATCATGAATATAGTACTTATGAAAGGATAAATTATGTTTCCCTGCTTCTAAAAAGGTGTAAAATCATAATATTTGTTGAATATGTTATGAGATTTAGTATTGTAAAATGAATAAAATGGAATGTCCTATTTGTCAACGATGGATATTTAATGAAAAATGTGTGCTTTGTGTGTATAATTATGTTGTGTTTAATGGATATGTAGAATTATGATGTATTGATTGCTTAATAGTGTATTGGAAGAGGAATTGTAAAGAGAATGAAATGGTAATGCATTTGAAATTGAATACTTTTATATGTTTCTATTATGAGAAATTTTGCTTGTTATGATTAAAAGGGTGTAATGCTTTATTTGTCCTAAAAGAAGCTGATGGGTGTTAATGCTAATATGTAAGGATTCTGAGTGGTTTATGTACTATGGGATCATTCTTGAAATACAAGTCTTGATTGTGTTATTATTGTGACATTGAAAACTAAAAGGATAGGTCATGTTTGAAATGCACTATATAAGTATATGTCCTTGTGAGATGAATTATTTTCATAGGAAAAACTAGTGTATATTATTTTGATGTAATGAATCAACTTTGGTATTGGTAATAGAAATTTGTAGTACTAATGTGTTATGTTTCCACCGTAGTTTGTGACTTCTAGGAGTAAGTCAAGTTTTAGGGGCGGAGGATGTAGTGCCCCTCCATTCTCACTTTGGATGTGTAGGTACTCTGGCTAAGGAACTTGAAGATGAATATGGAACGTGAGCTTTTATTAGTACTTTTGTGGGTATGATGCATATTGTTATGTTATTATTATGATGTAGAGATTTATTTGGATAGTTAGGTCATGTAGTAGTATGTTGTTAGGATAGGTGGAAAGTGCGACATCGTACCACTAGATGTATGGGGGACATACAAGAATGAGTTACGATTGTTAGTCCCTTTCATAGTGCTTTGGCTATTATGAATATGTGCTCTAACTCATATGCTTGAGTGAACAAATACTAGGCTACGTCTCTACCTAAATTACTAGGTTTGAGTGTTCCTTGAAACCTAGTGGATCAGTTGATCAGAGATACCACTTGGTCCCCTATCCTAGCCACCATCCTTTAAGAGGATGGGTATATGGTTTGATACCTTATCAGTACTATTAGTGGTTAGTCAGTGTTACTTGATAAATAAATATATAATCTTAGTTAATAATAAAATAAAATTATAGTGTAATGTTATAATTGATAAATAATAAAAATAACATGATAAATAAATATAAATAAAAATGTATAAGGTTGGAATTATAGAATTACGTGTAATTTGTAAATAGATGTTGGTGAATGGATTTACTATTGTGTGAATTGGGTATTAATTATATTTACCCAAATTATATTTTTTAATAAAATACCTTTAATTGTCCTAACTATTGAATTAATAAATTAAAATTAACTAGTTAGTTGGGATAGTCTAGTTTTTCTTGTACAACAAATATCTTCCTTCTATGCAGAAATATTTTTGTTTTTGGGGGAAAATGGGAGTTTGGCTCTTTTGGGGAAAGGAAACTATCTGTAAATTTTTTCCTCGATTGTTGATTATGCTAGAATGGTGTTTCCAGAAATTGTGGATTGGGGTTTGGAGAAGTTGAAATTGTAGTGAAGGATTGATCCTGGCATGAATTCTCCATCTCTGCTAGGCATTGGATCCAGGTTGGATTCCAACCTTCTGTTTATTTACTTTTCTAAATGTGCAATCAATGGATTGATTCCTCTCTCTATTTTTTTTTTAAATAAATGTTTGAATATTCTAATCTGCCTAGGAACGAGATACTTATCTATTTAGTATAGTTTAAAATTGTTAATAAATGTATTTTCATATATTCGATAATAACTGCATTCCATGAGATGATGCTTATTTACTCTTGCTAACTACATTCCTCTGGAAGTTTCTTAAGCCTTTTTAGCAAATCCATTTTGTGTGCACCTTGCAACCATTGCATTCCATGAATTGACATCTCTTCGAGGCATTCCATCAAAAGTTTGGGTGCCTTCTCTATGTTGTCAATTTTCACATTCATGTCTACCTAAGTATATATTTGGCCTATATATTTTAAGCTATCACAGTTCCCAGGGTGGACCTCCTGAACCTTTCCAAAATTTGAGAGAGAATTCTGAAGATCTCCCAGCATCATTTGAACCTGTCCTAGCCTAAAGTATGGCAACACAAAAACCTTGTCGCCATTGTCTTTCCTTGATCGACACCATGTAGTAGCGGACAATGATGTCATAATCACATGCGCTATGATAAGATAGTACAATATTCTAATATGAATGAGATTTCTTGAGACGGTGGTCAGTTAAAACAAGAGCTATCTTAGTCAATTGTTCCACAAGAAAATGTTGCCCTATGAAGAAAATGGGTTGTGAAAGATTCAAATGCCATTGCACAGTATAGGTTTAAGTCAAAGGGTTTTTGCACCCTTTCCATTCCTTCATGAATACTACTCTTTTCCACTTACTTGCATGTCAATTCCATGCGTAGTCATCTAATGTGGAATGTGGCTTTATGCCAACCAACCTCATTTTCTTGAATTTTTTTTAAACCATTTCAACAAGTCCAATTTTCACTCCCTGCTATCATTTCATTCCATGTGATGAGATCTCTTTGAGGTCATGTTGTTTCTCAATCTACGTGCCCTACTATCAGAGTTGTCACTGCCTTGCAACTTTCCACTTATTGCGATTTAAGGTTCATAATGTATATAGTAATTTCTTTTTATCGATTTCGCGTATTGCGATTCAAAACTGCTAATGTACATTACGATTTCATTTTTGCTAATAATATGATATGTATATATATATATATGATACATATATATATATGTATATACATGTATTATATTCTAGTTGATATTAAAAGAGTGTTTTGAAGAAATTAAAATTTTATTTAATAAAGAATTTTAACGGGATATAAACATTATTAAAATGGGTATTTAATTTTGTTGTAGATAAGTGAACTATGTATTTAGTTAAAGTAAATTTATTTATATGGATAAATGAGAGTTAGGATTTATTAAAGGAGATAAATGATTCTACATTTACATAGTTTTATTTACTTGAAGGTTAAATGATAAAGTTAATTTTAAGTGAGGGTAAAATACTAGGAACAGGTTAATTAATTTAAATGATTCTAACTAAATGTTAAATGATTTTGACTACCCTTTGTCAACTAATGAGTCTATTAATGTTAATTATTTTTATAATTATTTATTAGAACTGCTATGTGGAATAATTCATTAGTATCGCCACTTTAGTCTTATAATAAAGTTGTAATTAATAGAAATGTCATCTAGTAGTATTATATTAAAGTTATAATTATGGTTTTTATTAAAAAATTGATAGAGATGGTTATCTTATAAATGATATAGTTATTTTAAATATTGTACCATAGAAAAATGGATCATTGACATTTTAATGGTTATTTAGGTCTTGTTCTTATGATGCTTGGTCTATTTTGCCTTGATTTAATGTTTCAATGTAACTTATGCATTCACATTAGGTCCCAAATATTCAAATTATGATGTCTTCTGAAGGTGTTGTGAAGTGTTGTAACATATTTCTACACTTTTCTAGACTCTTCTCATTATAGTTCACCTAAAAATCACCTTTTTATCCATTAGTAAGACCTATTTTAAAGTGTTGTAAAGTCTTGTAACAAGATTTCATGAATGCTTTTCTAGGCTTGATTTCACCATTTACACCTTTCTTATGCTTTATATGATCCCTTTATGCACTCATAAGGCTTAATTAAGTGTATTTTCTAATGTAAACCTAATAAATAATATTAAATGTGACTTAATTTATGACACCCACTTTCAAGCCCAAGGTGGGACCCATTCACCATGGGTGGTGAATGAGTCACTCTTGGCTCCAAAATCAAAATAATTCAAATTTTCTTTTGAATTTTTATTTAAAAGTACCTTATGTCAGCCTGTGATGAGGTATCATTAGGAAATTAGGGAAAATTTGTGTATAAATAAGTGTTTTTCTCCCCATTTTATAACTCCTAATTCATTCAAGTATTCATTCTCTCATTCAAGCATTCAATCCATCAAATCATCATTCAATCAAGCAAATATCAAGTATCTTCGAGTAGCCATTGACATATATTCACACTTCTTCAACAAGGTTTTGGTGAGTTTAGGACATTTTCATGTTATTTATTCATCATTCCTTTTCTATTTCATTTCATTTCTTTATTAAGGGTTTGATTACCAAAGTGGGATTTGACCAAGGCAAATCCCTATAACCTAACCCTTAACCATTTTCCCCCTCTTGCATGCATGTTTGCAAACTTGTGTATGCTTATTTTTCAAAAAATTAGGTGTTGAAAAGTGGTCAAGAAGTCAACAAAGTGTTTCAAGTCAACTAAACCCTATTTCAAGCTTGGGGACAACCTATAGTCCATTTTCTATAGATTTGACTCCGTTAACCCGACAAGAAAATAACTGCAGATCTGGAGCTATAGAATTGACCTTTGATTTCATAGATTTTTGGAGGAGGACTAATTCTCCATCAGTGGCAAATGAGTACCACCTTAAGGCTGAAAAAGGTGATTTTGTCAGATTCTAGTTCTTGATAGTTGGAAACTTGTTTCAAGAGATTTTACTAGTAGCAGGACTGATTTGCCATTAATGGAAAATGAGTCCCACTGGTGATTTGCACTTATTTTTCTAGCATTCCAGAATCTTCTCATATCTTCAATCTACCTCTAGGTGCACTCTAATTAGCCTCTTTCAATTTTGTTTTTCATTTATTCATGTTTTAGTTCACTCTTGCACATCTCACTGTGTTTTCAAACATTGCATATTACATTAGTTTTGCAACAATAATCAGCCAATTACATCATTTAGTTTCATTTATAGCATTTCATTTAGTCTTAATTACATCATACAATCCTCTATTTGAATGAACCACCTCAATTTAGGGTGTTCTATCTCTCTCCTTTTAGGTGAAAGATCCTGAGAGTGCAAGAGTAGTCCATAGACCTCCTCAAAATTAGTGGTTCATTTTCATGAACCCACATATTAAGCACATTAGCTTTATGATTTCAATTGCATCCTGGGTTTCATTTGCATCAACATTCAATTAGGCTTTCTTTTTTTTTTTGCATCCTAGGGTTTCTTAAATTGCATTTGTGAAAGACTCATTTAGACTTCATTTTTGCATATCAAATCATTAAAAAACTAAAAATCTGCATTTACATCCTTAGTTTGCATCTAGAAAGCATTAAAATCATTTTAAATTTTCTGAAAAAAATAAAAAAATATCATACCTGGACTCATTCGTCACCCTGGATGAATCAGTCCATTTGCACACTTTAAACTGCATTTTTAGGCATTTTCTAGGTATTTTTTGCATTACAGTTTTTTGTAGTTTCTTTTATACTTTCTAGATTGTCTTTTTTCTCTTCTTTCTTGCATCTTAGTTTACTTCCATTCATTGTCATCATGGATTTTTCTCTTAATAAGTTTTGGAATTCATTGAAATCCTTAGTAGACATATCTAATTGACTTTGGCTATGATCCTAATGACCTTCAGCTACCCCATGCTCCTTCAACTCCTCATGATTGTCCTCCTTCTGATGTAGAAATCATTCGAGAAGATGATGCTAGCATGAACAAGTTCTTAAATGAATGTCTTGATAACCTTGAAGCCAATGTAGCCTTTTACCCCTCCATGAAGTCACAAGATCTTCCTACTGTTGCACCTCTTGATCATTTTGGATACCTACATCCTGAAAAAAATGAATGACCTAAGTTCCCTCCAATAGGTGAACCTAGTTCCTCTAAACAACCACATTTGCAACCATTTTATGATAATGAAGTTACAAATACACCAATCAACCTTGAAGAAACATATGGAAAAGGCTTTACCATCCTAATTAAACAAGGTTGTGACACATCAAATGAGTATAACATTTACCAACTCCTTGAACAAGGACCCACAGAAGAAAATACAGTAGGATTAGGATATAAAGATCCTCCTCATGACAACGAGCCTCCTTTTGAATATTGGAGACTTTGAAATAATGGTACAGTGATCTTTGATTCCCCTCCTAACTTGAATTCCCTCCTTCCACGTGAACAACCATTACCCACTTCCAATGATAAGGATGCTAGGATTCCCATGGGTCCTCTTCCTCCTTCCATTCATGAAAAAGGAGAATCTAGCAAATGAAAATGACCTTACGAATTGAAAAAACTCAATTTTCCTCTCCATCCACTACCTAAATGTGAAAGGAGACTTCAATTGATTTTAAACAAAGGCCTTATACTCTTACCACCTATGAATAGGTTGGTCATCCATCCTAAAGATTCTAACATACCATTTTGAAAATACCATCATATTCTTGGACACCAAAATGATGAATGTCAAACATTGAAGGACATACTGAATAAGTATCACTTCACTGATATCGATTGCTTTTCTATCATCCCTTAAAATAAAATCCACTCATCATGCAATCATTTTAGAATTTTCCATTTTCACTATTGCATGAACCTTTCCCATCACCTGCCTTGTTTCATTCTTTCCCTACACTCAGTAGGGGCAAGAAGTTGTTAGCCTTGTCCTAGTATTACATTTGTCTTTGTCTCTTAACTATGTTATTCATTTTCCACTTATATCACTTAAGGTTGTGAAGTCAATAACTCGATTAATGGTTGACTTACATTTTCATTACTAGCCTCTTTTGCATTTTCATTTTTATTTTTGTTGGCATGTGTGTATTTTGTTCCCCCGCAATGTGCATTTGATGTTCTCTCTCTTTGTGCACTTCCTCTATTTGTACCTCTATTCTTCTATATGTCATACTTTATCATTTTTCCTTTTTGTTTTTGTTTTGTGTTTTCCTTTTGGGGATGATGCAAAGTGTAGAGATGCCCTATGTCTCTTCCATGTTGACCCAAAAGGTCCTTTTCTTTCACTTCGGTTTTTTGTTTTCCTTTTGGGGATGATGAAAAGGGTAGAGATGTCCTATGTCTCTTCCATGTTGACCCACAAGGTCCTTTTCTTTCACTTTTATTTTGTTTTTTCCTTTTGGGGATGACGCAAAGTGTAGAGATTCCCTATGTCTCTTCCATGTTGAGCCACAAGGTCCTTTTCTTTCACTTTTTTTTTGTGTTTTCCTTTTTGGGATGACACAAAGTGTAGAGATACCCTATGGCTCTTCCATGTTGATCCACAAGGTCCTTTTTCTTTCTCTTTTGTTTTGTGTTTTCTTTTTGGGGATGACGTACACTGGTACATTTTGACCAATTTTTCAACAATGGCTCGTTGGAATTTCGACAGCTATTCGTCGCTGTTATTTCATTGGAATTTCGATGGCATTTGAAACGTCAAAATTTTGGCCCAACATCCATCGTTGAAAAATTGGTCAAAATGTACCAGTGGCAAAGCGCAAAGATGCCCTATGTCTCTTCCATGTTGACCCACAAGGTCCTTTTCTTTCACTTTTGTTTTGTGTTTTCCTTTTGGGGATGACGCAAAGCATAGAGACACCCTATGTCTCTTCCATGTTAACCCAAAAGGTCCCTTTTTCCTTTTTCTCTTTCTTTTCTCATGCTTTTCCTTTTAGGGATGACGTAAGGCATTGAGACTACAATGTCTCCTTCATGTTGACCCAAAATATTTTCCTTTTCTTTTTCCTTTTGTTTCCTTTTGGGGATGATGCAACGTGTTGAGACAGGAACGTCTCTTCCATGTTGACCCAAAACAAACTTTCTTTTTATTTTGTTTTCACTCTCTTTGTGTCATTCTTCTAGTTCTATGTGTATTTCGAGAATGATGACATTTCCAAGCTCTTTAATCAGCACATTGCAGCAACAAACATACTGACCCCAAATCCATAGATCCCTTATCTATTTAGTGTGTTCCTTTCTGGGGGGCAACCTTTTGTACATGTTTTGCACACATGCCTCACGTAGGTAGGGACCCCTTTTTTTTCACTCTTGATGGATCGTTCCTACTCTATTGGGTCATTTTTTCTCTTACCTCGATTTGCATGCCCCTTTCCTAGAGCCTAAGTTGGTCACATGCCTTGAAATGATCAAACACTCCTTGACCAAATTTATTTGTGCACCTAAATTTTGCTAAGTCTTTTGCTTTTGCAGAACTTGGCTTGCAGGTTTCCCTTGGTCTTTTGCCTCAACATCCTCCAAGCCTCATGGACCCGTAGTTATAGGTCACCACTCATGTTTTTCCACTGAGTGATGACTGACACCCAACTTTCACCCACATGGCAGGATCCGCACTTAGCTTCTCTGTCTCAGCCTTGACCAAGCATCCAAACAAGCGTGAAATTACACATCTCACCTAACCTGGGTCCATCGCACAAAGAAATAAATCCATGCCATTAGTGGAAATTGGCTTATAAACATTCCTCTTGACCCTTCATTTTACTTGGGGTGTTTGAATCTGAGGGAGAAACAAAGTCCCCCTTCCTTTTCTTCCTTTTTCCTTGCTCCTGTTGACTTGGCCCCTTCTCTCATGCTTCATGCTTTCCATAATTTTTGGACTTTAGGGAAAAGTTTCTTATGAATTTGGGATGTTTTTGTGATGCCTAAGTCAACTTCCAAGGTTTCGGTAAGTTTTGTGAAGTTTGGGAACTTCACTTCTGGGCTACTGTCCCTCCTTGGCCGTTTCAAAACTTTCCTTCTGGGTCGTCATCCCTCAGTGGCCATTTAGGAACTTCCCTTTTGGGTTGTCATCCCTCCATGACCATTTTAGAAATTCACTTCCAGGTCTTCATCCCTCTGTGGCTATTTCGAAACTTCCCTTTCAGGCCGTCATCCCTACATCACAGCCAAAACTTCCTTGTTAGGCTGCCATGTGCTCATTGTTGTTTCAAAAGGGTGATGAACCTCTGGATTCCCTCTTCCAAATTTTCTTTTTTTGGAATGGGTACAAACTTCAAGTTTTTATCATCTACGACCCATAAAGTGAGTGACTTCACATGCATAAAGGTGTTTGGATCAAATTTTACATGTGTTTAGACATTGCAAAAATTCCCTTTCAAGCCCCCATCCCTCCATCACCATCAGAACTTCCTTGTCGAGTAGCCATCCCTTCATGGTCATTTGGGAACTTCCTTGTAAGGTCGTCATCCCTCTGTTGCTTCTAGAACTTCCTTGTCGGGCCGTTGTGTGCTCATTGTTGTTTCAAAAAAGTGGCGACCTTCCAGCTTCCCCTTACCAAATTTTTGCCTTGTTAAAAATGACTCAAATCTTAAGGAAGTATGTCTTGGCACTATTTCTACCCCTTTTCCCATGCACTAAAATTGAAAAATCTGAAATTTTCTAAGTTTTGTGAAGTTTCAGAACTTCCCTTCTGGGTTTCCACTCCTCTGTGGCCGTTTGGGAACTTCCCTTCCAAGATGTTGTCCCTCTATGGCCATTTTAGAACTTCCCTTCTGAGCCACCATCCCTCTGTGGCCATTTCAGAACTTCCCTTCCAGGTTGTCATCCCATCGTGGCAATTTGGGGACTTCCCTTCTGGGACGCTATCCCTTCATGGCCATTTCAAAACTTCCCTTCTAGGCCACCATCCCTCTGTGGCCATTTTGGAACTTCCCTTTTGGGTTGCCATCCCTCTATGGCCATTTCGGAACTTCCCTTCTAGGCCACTGTCCCTCTGTGACCATTTCAAAACTTCCCTTCCGAGCTGCCATCCCTTTGTGGCCGTTTGGGAAATTCCCTTCCAAGTTGTCATCCCTATGTGGCCATTTTGGAACTTCCCTTCTAGGCCGCAGTCCCTCCGTGGCTATTTGGGAACATCCCTTCTAGGCCACCATCCCTCTGTGGTTGTTTCAGAACTTCCCTTCTGGGCCATCATCCCTTTGTCGCCATTTGGGAACTTCCCTTCCGGGCCACTGTCCCTCTACCCGTCGTCTATTGTCCCTCCACCTGTCATCCGTCATCCACCTTCTACCAATCGTCTGCCTATCACCGTCCTTCCGCCCTGGCACTGCACCCTTGAGGCCGCATTTATGTTTGTGCTCCAAGTGAGCTCCAAATATGAATATTGTGATATTTTTATGATGCATGGGTGAATTTAACAAGTTTGTAGGATTTGACTAACATTTGCCTTGATTTATGTATGAACACACTTATGACACTTCACGTATGCAGGATTCAAGAAACCTACCATGGGTCTATTAAGGAGGCCCATTGAGAAAGTTGAACAAGTAAAATCACATAGCTCCTATCACCATTCATTTTATGCCCACCTTTCTTCGTAGTACCCATCAACAAAGCTCGCATTAGAAGTGGCCCTATGTCAAAAAAGTCAATAACAAACAAGAAAGGGTGACCTTGAAGGTGGTGGGAGGGAGCAGTTGTTTCCTCCCTCCAAACAAATGATCATGGACTATCAGGAGTTGTCTCATCAAATCATCTGATCCATTTAACAATGATGCAAATCAAAAAACAAGGTGTACTTGATTGATTAATGGATGTTGTGAACACATCAAGTAAAAGGTAGCTTTTGAACAGTTTCAGCTATAGCGAAAGGGAAATCAACTAGAAGACAAAATTTCTATAGTGACTGGCCACTACAAGACAAAATAGGGAAAAGACAAAAGATGTAATTTAAATTATTGAATAATGAGGGGTAGGTGAAGCCCTAGTGCAATCAAATCTGAGCCACACAATGTAAATCAATCCTAGCCATTCATTTGGGCTTTGGAAAACTATAAATAGGGGTTTTCCCCTCATTTGTAAATGGTTGGAGAGATGATGTAAAAACATTCTACAGCAATAGAAAGTAGCATTGCATGATCTATGGGTGTTCCTTTTGAGTTTTATCATTATGTGTGCATGGTTTTGCTTCCCTTTTAGTTTAGTTGTTAGTTTCTTGAATGGAATCGATGATGGTGTTTGTTGTTATGGTATTTGATGAACTTTTAGTCCATACTTTTAGCACTTGTTGATGAGAAACTATTGTGTAAAGTTAGCCTGGGCTTCTTTATTCCAATGCTGCAAGTTAGTTCAATTGCATGTTCATGATGTGCATGTGCAATCTAAAAATTAGCAGACCTTACGAGATTGCGCTGGTTTTGTGTAGCTATAGGCTTCTCTTGGTCAAGCAAAACCTAGTTTAGGGAGTTTGTCTACTATAGCAGCCTCCATGATCACTGTTTATTTGTAGTTTCAGATCTAGGAACTTCCGCTCTTCCCTTCCCTTTTCCATTTTTTTAATAAGTGACCTATGTTAAGGCTCATTGCACATTGTAAAGCTAAATTCAATGATAAAATGGAGTTCAATATTGTTTTTTGAACTTGCATCAAACACATAATAACTCTCCCATCTTAAGAAATCTATTTGCATATCCAACTTCCCATGCTTTTTAACTCATCTGTAAGTCCGCCTTGTGATTCCAACAAATCACATGAAACAACCGAGGTATTCCAAGAACTGTCAAGAGTTGACATTAGAGACCTTGGGCTAATTTTCAGCAATTTGTTGGAGATTTCCTTTCTAGAGAGGTGATGCACCTATGCATTACTTGTGTTGAGAAAGTGTACTAAAACACCCATCAATAGAATTGGGGCTAGAAGGAGGGCTAGCATGTTGAAGCTACAAAGCTGAAAGTTGGAAGTTAAAAAGAGCACTTTCAAGAAGAAATCTGAGATAAGGAGATCTCTTTTGATGCTAAAACTTAAAATCAAAAATTTTTGAAGCCAAACAAGAGTTGAGTTGAAATGGAGCAACGCATGCAAATTAACATCACTCAACTACATGCAGATTTAAACAAGAGACTGAGGAAACCATTGTAGCAATTTGTATTGGCAGAAAAGTGTAGGATTCATTGCATTCATAGGCACAACGAATTGGGGTGTCTAACTTTCTTGAGAAGAATTGAAAAAGTCTTGCAAGGAGAAATTCCCTTTTGGGAAATATATCAACCTTTAGCTCCTGTAGACCTAGAGGAAGAGTTGAAAACAATGACGGATAAGGCATTCGAGGGCCTGATCCAAGAATGTTTGGGCAATGAAGATGGACCAAGATTGGAGGAGGTAATAATGACAAGTTGGTGCAGATTTCACAATACACCTCATTTGGAAGTTACTTGTTCATCATGCAAAAACATTATCACTCAGGTCAAAGATAGTTTGAACAAGTTAGAGTAGCTAACTTTCAACGAGGATGAGTCATTCCATAAGGAAAAAGAGTTGTCAACATTTGGAGGACAACAAAGTAAAGATGAACCAAAAAATTGGACACAAGCTAGTGTTGGGACAACAAACGGTCTTGATGAAAACTCTGCTAGAAATGAATTAGAAGGCCTTTTCTCCATCAGCAAAAGGTAGCCCTCCACTCAAGAAGAAGAAAAATTGGCAGTTGAGGATGGGTCAACAAAGTCTGTAGCATCACATGCTAGGACAACCAACGAAGATGTTGAAGAACAAGAAGAAGAAGAGGCTGAAAGCCTTGGAGTAGAAGAAAATGATGATGAAGGCATCAATGAAATAAGATTAGAGGACCTCTCCATCTACAATGACAGTGACCAAGCATTTGAAAATGAAGATTTAGAGGAATGGGAACAACCACAGGCCACGACTGTCTACCATAAGACTTCCTTCACAAGTGATGATGAGGACCCAATAGTGGAAAGATACAATGAGCTCATCTCAAGACTCTCAAGAGATTGGTCTGAACTAAGAAATCAAGTTGATCTAGAGGTATTACTACTACCAAATTGGTGCATACTCCATGATTCATCACATTCTGAGTTTACATGTGAGCTATGCAAAGAGGCTATCGAACAAGTTAGAGAACAAGTGGAGCAGCCAAGTGCTCGACCTCCTCTACTTTTTGCCTAGATCGAAGAAGAAGAAAAAAAGCCTTAATCGAGTAATGGATCAACTGGAGGCAGGCCTTAAGAGGATGTTCAAACAGCAATAGAATAAGGACAAAAATATAGTCTTGAGCTTCCAAGAGATGAAGTAGATCAGACATGAATGTTGTCCACCAATCATCAAGAATTTCTTCCTCTTGAAGACCTTTTGTGCACCATGGATGATAGGCTTTATGGTGACTCTTTGGAAGGAAATTGCATAGTACATTTTGGTCCCCTTGATGAGGTACCATCCATTGATGACTTCTTTTTGTTGGGAGCTGTATTGTAGAGGTATACCAACACTGAAGAAGAATACATCTAAAAAGATGGGGGTGATGAAGGCCTACTGCCCAAACCTCCAAATAGCGAAGCATTAGAGTTTCTAGATTGGGAGAGGAGCTCCTTGTCCATCTACAATGACAGTGAGAAAGAGGAGACAAGTGAATTCCATGAGGAGATGCATGAACAACAAAGAGAAGAAGATAAAGGCGAGGGTGTTGAGATAGCTACCAACAGAAATGAAGCACCCGGTAAACTACTAGATGCAACTTGGAGTCCTTCTTCCTTGGTCATTGTTGATCCTACTCCACATTTTGAGGGTAGTAATGAGATATATTTGTGCATGTCATTGTCTCATGGCATTGAACATCATAAAGATAAGGTCGACACTTGGGAAAGGAAATGGGACAGTGTGCTGCCTTTTGAAGACAACAATCAAGTGGACACCAGGTTCATAGAAGATCAATGAGATGAAGTCTATCTCCTCGAGGAACAACCAATAGGGGTTGTCGATCCCACATGAAGATTGGAAGGGGTGATTGTTGCCCCGTTCTCCCATCCTTATGTAATATTAATGTCTGAAGTGTTGCACCCCCAACTGCGCCTACTCAAGGCTGCCAATGCAACGATCAATGATGCGGTGCTTAGTCTCAACTGTCAGACGCTGCCACCTTCGCATGATGACATCCAGGTTCTATCCTTCCTTAATCCTATGAATACTTACAGCTATGTGTTTCATTTTGATTATGGTAATGAGGGAAAGAAAACATGTTTATGGATTAACCACGGGTTTAATGAACCTCCATAATTGTTGATTTTCCCTAACTATGCGATTAAATTTGAATGTTGCAATAATAAACTTTCTTTTTTTGAATATAAGGATAAATCTGCATGGTTAAGAACTACAATGATCACCTATTTTCTTGTGCATTCAATGTGAAATCTAATGGGTGTGAGTGTTGGTTTTCCTTGCCTAAACATAGTGCTTTGTAAATATCTTTCTACATAGCCCATTTTGAGTAGTGTAGGCTTCCTGTAAATACTCTGCTTTCCTAATTTCCTTAGGATTAGTTGGTTTTCTATAGGGTTTTTGCTTTAGGGTGGTCTCTTTATTGTTTACTTTCTCTTTTATGCTTTGGTTAGTTTTGGTGTTTGCTTTTTGTTTGCTTTGCTTCCGTTTTGCTACTACTTTGCTCGGGGTCCCTTTGCTTTTAGTTGGGCACATCTGTGTGCACAAGAACCATCCTTATCATCTAGGGTTGTTCTATTTATTTCTTTGTTAAACTCTAATCAAGTTTTCATAGTGGATGGTGAAGGTCTTTTGTTAGTGTCAAGTGAATCTAGGTGTTTCATTCAAAGAGGATAAGTTGTTGGTTTAGTCTGACTCTAATGTATTCTAAAATCTTGTATCTTTTACACACTTTAAGAATCTAGAGGTCATTTTAGGTCCTTTGTAAGGTCTAGTTAAGTGAAAAATCTAAAAAAAATCTTCAGTTCCACTGTGATTCTCAACCCTGAACACGAGCTTCATTGCTTGCAAGTTGAAATGAAAGGAATTGAAAAAAAAAATCAAAAGAAAAGAAAAACATTGAAAATCAAAAGAAAGAAAATTTTATTTTCAAGGGGATCCGAGAAACTCTACCAGGGCTATGGACGCCTAGCTGGCAGTAGAGCAATGTTTGAGAGAATCACAGCGACAACCTTATCGGGGCTATGGATGCCTAACTAGCAGCAAGGCAATGTCCTGGATGCTTTTTGAGTTGGAATAAACTACATAGCTTAATTTGACAGAGCTTGGGTTCCTATAGCAACTAAAGGATGGGAATTAATGCAATTGCACACACTTGGATTTTTAGCATACTGAAGGTTGGGTTGGCTAGTGGTCTTGATCCTTTGGTTGAGCATCTGGTTTGTTTTCCCTAGTGTGAAGGTTAGAACTAGAGATTTTGGGTTTGTGATTCCAATTTTTCATCAAAATGCTTTGGAGTATTTCCTCAGTGAATTTCCATTTGTTGTGCATGTTTTGCACACACGCCCTGTGTAGGCAAGGACCCCCTTTTTTTCGCACTCGATGGCTTGTTCCTACTCTTGTTGGGTAATTTTTTCTCTTGCCATGATTTTTGTGCCCCTTTCCTAGAGCCTAAGTTGGTCACACACCTTGAAACGATCAAAACACTCCTTGATCAAATTCATTTGTGCACCTAAATTTTTTTATGATTTTTTCTTTTGTAGAACTTGGATTGCAAGTTTTCCTTGGTCTTTTTCCTCGGCATCTTCCAAGCCTCGCGGACCTGCAGCTATGGGTTGCCTCATGCAAGTCGCCACTCATTTTTTGCCATTGAGTGATGACTAACACCCAAATTTCGCCCGCATGGCAGGACCTGCACTTAGTTTCTCCATTTGAGCCTTAACCAAGCATCCAAACGAGCATGAGATTACACATCTCACCTAACCTGGGTTTGTCGTACAAAGAAATCAATGCATGCCATTAGTGGAAATTGGCCTATAAACATTGCTCCTAGCCCTTCATTTTACCTGGGGTGTTTGAATCTTAGGGGGAAACAGTCCCCCCTTCCTTTTTTTCCTTTTACCTTGCTCCTGCTGACTTGGCCCCTTCTCACATGCTTCACATTTTCTGTCATTTTTGGAATTTGGGGACAAGTTTCCAATGGTTTTGGGATGTTTTTTTTATGCCTAAGTGAACTGCCAAGGTTTCGTTAATTTTTGTGAAGTTTGGGAAGTTCCCTTCCAGGCTGCCATCCCTCCATCACCATTTTGAAGCTTCCCTTCTGGGTCGTTGTCCCTCTGTGGCCATTTCAGAACTTCCTTTCCAGGCCACTGTCCCTCTGTGGCCATTTTAGATCTTCCCTTTTGGGCCACTATCCCTCCATTACCACTAGAACTCCCTTGTCGGGCCACTGTGTGCTCATTGCCATTTCAAAAGGGCGGCGACCAACTGGCTTCACCCTGCCAAATCTCTGCATTTTCGGAATGGGTGCAAACTTCAAGTTTTCATCATCTAGGGCCCATAAAGTGAGTGACTTCACATGCCTAAAGGGGTTTGGATTAAATTTTCCATGTGTTTAGACATCATGGAAATTCCCTTTCGGGCCACTGTCCCTTCGTCGTCGTCGAAACTTCCTTGTCGGGTCGTCATCCCTCCGTGACCATTTGGGAACTTCCTTGTCAAGCCACCATCCCTCCATTGCCACTAGAACTTCCTTGTCAGGCCACCGTGTGCTCATTGTTGTTTCAAAAGGGCAGCAACCCTCCAGCTTCCCCCTTCCAAATTTTTGCATTGTTAAAAATGAGTCAAATCTTAAGGAAGTATATCTTGGCACTTTTTCTACCCCTTTTCCCATTCACTAAAATTGAAAAATCTCAAATTTTCTATGTTTTGTAAATTTTTGGAACTTCCCTTCTGAGCCGCCATCCCTTCATGGCCGTTTGGGAACTTCGCTTTCGGGCCACTATCCCTTCGTGGCCATTTCGAAACTTCCCTTCAAGGTTGCTATCCCTTTGTGGCCGTTTCAGAACTTCCCTTCTGAGATTTCGTCCCTCTGTGGCCATTTGGGAACTCCTGGGAACTTCCCTTTCGGGTTGTCATCCCTCCGTGGTAACTTCGAAACTTCTCTTCCAGGCCGTCATCCCTCCCTAGCCATTTCAAAACTTCCCTTCCGGGCCATCGTCACTCCGCCCATCATTTGTCGTTCATCGTCTACCTTCTGCTAGTCGTTTGCCTTATGTTGTTCTTCTGCCCTGGCACCCGCACCCCTGAGCCCTCATTTATGTTTATGGTCCAAATGAGCTCCAAATATGAATATATGATATTTTGATGATGCATAGGTGAATCTAACAAGGAGTTTGTAGGATTTGACTAACGTTTGCCTTGATTTGTGTTTGAAATCACTTACAACACTTCATGTATGCAGGATTCAAGAAACCTACTACAGGCCTATCAGGGAGGCCCATTGAGAAAGTTGAACTGTAAGGAAAAGCACATAGCTCCTGTCACTATTCATTTTATGCCCACCTTTCTTCATACCACCCATCAATAGAGCTGGCATTAGAAGCAGGCCTATGTTAAGGAAGTCAGTAACAAACCACAAAGGGTCCAACCTTGAAGGTGGTGGGAGGGAGTGGCTATTTCCTCCCTCCAAACAAATGATCATGGTCCGTTAGGAGCTATCTTATCAGATCATCTGACCCATTTAACAATGATGCAAATATACAAACAAGGTGTACTTGATTAATTGAGGGATGTTGTGAACACGTCAAGTAAAAGGTAGCTTTTGAAAAGTTTCAGCTACAGCAAAAGGGCAATCAACTAGAAGACAAAATTGCTACAATGACTGGCCACTACAAGACAAAATAGAGAAAAGACAAAAGATGTATTTTAAATTAAGTAATAATGAGGGGTAGGAGAAGTCCTAGTCCAATCAAATCTGAGCCACACAATGTAAATCAATCCTATCCATTCATTTGGGTTTTGAAAAACTATAAATAGGGGTTTCCCCCTCATTTGTAAATGGTTGGAGAGCTGATTTAAAAACATTTTGCGGCAATAGAAAGTAGCATTGCATGATCTATGGGTGTTCCTTTTGAGTTTGCTCATTATGTGTGCATGGTTTTTCTTCCCTTTTAGTTTAGTTGTTAGTTTCTTGAATGGAAGTGATGATGGTTTTAATGTTATGGTATCTGATGAACTTTTAGTCCATACTTTTAGCACTTGTTGATGACAAACTGCTATGTAAAGTTGGCCTGGGTTTCTTTATTCAAATGTTGCAACTTAGTTCAATTGCATGTTCATGATTGCGCATGTGCAATCTAAAAATCAGCAAACCTTAGGAGATTGCACTGGTTTTGTGTAGCTGTAGGCTTCTCTTGGTCAAGCAAAACCCAGTTGAGGGAATTTGTCTACTGTAGCAGCCTCCATGACCACTGTTCATTCATAGTTTCAGATCTAGGAACTTCCTCTCTTCCCTACCCTTTTCCATTTTTTTAATAAGTGACCTATGCTAAGGTTCATTGCACATTGTAAATCTAAATCCAACGATAAAATGGAGTTCAAGACTAATGTTTGAACCTGCAGCAAACACACAACAACTCTCCCATCTTTAGAACTCCATTTTCAAATGCAACTTCTCACGCTTTTTAACTCATCTATGAGTCCACCTTGTGATTCCAGCAAATCACATGAAACAATTGAGATATTCCAAGCACTGTCAAGACCTGACATTAGAGACCTTGGGGTAATTTTCAGCAATTTGTTGGAGATTTCCTTTCAAGAGAGGTGATGCACCTATGCATTACCTGTGTTGAGAAAGTGTACTAAAACACCCATCAATACAAAACTCTTCTCTTTTGTTCTTTTTTTTTGTTTGCATGAAGCAGCCTTACACAAAAACATATGACTAGGCATAGGGGATTTCCAAGTTGGCTCTAATGTCTTGTTTTCATATTTCATTATCTTCCCTTTGATACTTTAAAGTAATTGCTCATAGAACGGTGTGTAGTAATTCCTTTAAAGTGGGGGGCATGCATTGGCATCATTTCATTTGCATTCTTAGTTCTTAGTGTAGCCTTGTCACTTCATGCAATGTGTTTGTCACTTTATGGATGATATTGGGTGTGATTTCCTTCAGAAGTGTGATATCTCTTAGCATATTGCATTCCTCTTGGTGGTTTGATGTGATGCACTACATCCCCTAAGTTGTGAATATTTTATTCTTTGATTGGTCTTCTCTTTGAGAAATTAGACACAATGTTCCCTAAGTGATAAAGCTTGCATGAACTTAACAAGACTCCTTTGAACCTTCTTTTACATTTTTGAATTTTACATTTTATATCTTTGCCACTTTGCATAACATAGCTTGCATGCCTATGGTACCTTGCTTTTTGTTCATGAGTTCTAAGCATACAGAGCTTTTCTTGTCTCATGAAGCATGAACCGACATTTTACATTGTGGCACCTTGTTAAAGTCATTAGGAGGTATAAATTTAGTATGGTTGAGCAAGAAGCCCATTCAGCAGCACAACTTTCCCCATAGCCACCTATGTGTTTGTGAGTGCATACCAACTAGTGTATGTACTTCACCTTTTGGGTCTTCTCACTCAACAAACCGTCATGAGTTTTGTTTCCCTAGAGTGAGTATGCATCTTCTTTTTCAAAGGTCTAGATCTAATCCACAACTAGTTGGACAAACGATCGAAGCTCAATCCGATTCTCCCCTTTCTTCTTTTTCATGCTTGTGTTCCTTTGTTCTTATGTTTAGTTTTCCATGGTATCTTCATCCTAGGGGCTTGATCATCCCTCTTAATAATTGTCATTCCACCTTGCTAACATAAGTGCATTTGGATCCTTCTCAATATGGATGGCTACTTTAGTGTGAGTTTGAAGCAAGTTGATCCTCTCACTAAAGTGGGGGCTAAATGTACCATAGAAAAATGGATCATTGACATTTTCATGGTTATTTAGGTCTTTTTCTTGTGACACTTGGTCTATTTTTCCTTGATTTAATGTCGCAATGTAACTTACACATTCACATTAGGTCCTAAATATTCAAATTACGATGTCTTGTGAAGGTGTTGTAACACATTTCTACATTTTCCTAGACTCTTCTCATCATAATTCACCTAAAAATAGCCTTTTTATTCATTATCAAGCCCTATTTTAAAGTGTTGTAAAGTCTTGAAACAAGATTTCATGTTTTTCTAGGCTTGATTTCACTATTTATACATTTCTTATGCTTTATATGACCCCTTTATGCACTCATAAGGCTTAATTAAGTGTATTTTTGAATGTAAACTAGACAAATAACATTAAATGTGACTTAATTCCTGATACCCACTTTCAAGCCCAAGGTGGGACCCATTCACCATGGGTGGTGAATGAGTCCCCCTTAGCTCCAAAATAAAAATAATTCAAATTTTCTTTTGGGTTTTTATTTAAAAAATACCTTATGTCAGCTTGTGATGAGGTATCATTTGGAAATTAGGGTAGAATTATGTATAAATAAGTGTTTTTCTCCTCATTTTACAACTCCTAATTCATTCAAGTATTCATTCACTCATTCAAGCATTCAATCCATCAAAGCATCATTCAATCAAGCAAATATCAAGCATCTTGGAACAACCATTGACATATCTTCAAACTTCTTTGACAAGGTTGTGGTGAGTTTAGGACATTTGCATGTTATTTATTCATCATTCCTTGTCTATTTCATTTCATTTCTTTATTAAGGGTTTGATTACCAAAGTGGGATTTGACCAAGGCAAACCCCTATAACCTAACCCTTAACCATTTTTCCCCTCTTGCATGTGTATTTGCAGACTTGTGTATGCAAATTTTTCAAGAAATTAGGTGTTGAAAAGTTGTCAAGAAGTCAACAAAGTGTTTCAAGTCAAATAAACCCTATATCAAGCTTCAAGACAACCTACAGTCTGTTTTTTGTAGATTTGACTCCATCAACCCAATAAGAAGACAAGTGAAAATTTGGAGCTACATAATTGACCTTTGAACTCACAGATTTTTGCAAGAGGATTGATTCGCCATCAGTGGAAAATGAGTCCCACCTTAAGGTTGAAAATGGTGATTTTGTCATATTCCAGTTCCTGACAGTCGAAAACCTGTTTTAGGAGATTTTACCAATAACAAGATTGATTTTCCATCAGTGGTGAATGAGTCCCACTAGTGATTTGCAATAATTTTTCTAGGATTCCTGAATCTTCTCAGATCTTCAATATGCCTCCAGGTGCACTCTAATCAGCCTCTTTCAATTTTGTTTTTCATTTATTCATGTCTTAGTTCATTCTTGCATATCTCACTGTGTTTTCAAACATTGCATATTACATTAGTTTTGCATCAATAATTAGTCAATTACATAATCTAGTTTCATTTACAACATTACATTTAGTCTTAATTACATCATACAATCCTCTATTTGAATGAACCACCTCAATTTAGGGTGTTATATGTCTCCTTTTAGGTGAAAGATCATAAGAGTGCAAGAGTAGTCCGTAGACCTCCACAAAATTGATGGCTCAAATATAATTATTTGTAGTAAATAATCTCTTAATTAAACTAAGTGGATACGTTAAAATAAGTGATAAGAATGTTCAAATAATTCTTAAATTAAAGGAAGGTTTCCATGGTTATATTGTGATGATTACTTGTACTAGACAATGTGTTTTGATCTGTGGATTATGTGTTTATGTATTTGTTGAAATTTGGGTGTCATTTGTAAATTTTTTGTAAGGTTTTGTGCCTTTGGAAAGTATGTTTAGTGTGTTTGTTTCCAGAGGCCTAGGAGGGGGTACATATTGCATGAATGGCCCTTAGGGTTGTCTAACCTTGAAAGAGGTTTGACTAAGTTGTGGGACATGTGTGTTGTGCAAAATGTAAACCCTAAGGGTGTTTCCTCCTATTTATGTATGGATCCATGTGATTATGATAAGTGTGCAAGATGATTATTACCTTGCTTGATGTGGAGGGTTTACTAGTTGCAAATAGGGGGAGTTTGTATGGGGGCCAAGGATCAGGAGAAGCTGACAGGATAACCCATATCAAGCTATGTGATGACACTTCTCCCTATTGCAGTCTAGCATTCCCCAGTTATATTTCCTCATTTTTTTGTGTTAGAGTCTTTGGAAGTGAAGTAAGTGTTGTAATTGATGTTGATTTGTTAGCAGTGTTGTGTTGGAGTCCTCGTATAATCCTTGTTTGAGTTAGCATGTTTCCTTCCTGACTCTTTGTTGGATGTGGGACCTTGTGTTATCTCCTAGCATGGGAGGTGGACCTTAGGGTTCCACATGGTTTGGTGGTTGGTGTTTTTTCTCCATTGGGTATTCTTGCTACAAGTTCGTGTGCGTGGAGATTGCTCATTGTGTTGTGGACCCCAATTCTTGTTCCTGTTTGAGAAAGAAACCTCTAATGAATTTGTATGTTGGATTGTATATCAATCATATCCCTTGATTTAATATGATGTATCCTTCCCACATGTACTAGGGGAAGAAATGTTGTAAATTTTGTAATGATGTAACTATTATTGATGATTTAATCTTGTAAAGAGTACTATAAAGTAATGCATATTGCATATGTTAGTTAGCTAGAAATGAACATTTAATTTGGTGCTTTAAAATTGAACCTTGAATGTCAGATCGAATATGTAACCTTTGTTTCTTGTAATCGTGATTTGTTAGTAGCATAGTTAGGGAACCTTAGAGGACCTAGGATTACTTATCATGTTATGCATTCTATTGTTATTTGCTTTCAAAAAAAAATTGTTCCATTAATTTTCCTTATTTTAGTGTTGTCCTTTGGGGCTCCTTGGTGGGGGCGTTATAGAGCTAGGCATACATTTGTATAATCAAATCAAGTTTAATCCTAATCAAACAAATTAATTTGAACCCCTCTAAGAAGAACGAACCATAATCCACCATTTTGGATCTTCCATTGAGGTTAGTAGCCAAGTGGGTGTATGTGATCAATTTTGGTTCACCTCTAATGTAATGCAGGAGAAAGTGTGATTTATACCCTAGATCCCTTATTTCCACATCACACCTAGCTCGAAAGAAAAATAGGCATCAGGGTTGTTGTGAATCAAGTCACCAAATATGTATGATTTCATGCTTTGTTACATCCTTTTGTAATATGCACTATAGTAAAAACCCTTATGGATTCTAATAAAAATTGTGTGGGAATCCAAAATTCATAATAAGTGATCATGCTCTTATATTTTAGAAGTAATATTTTTATTGATTTATTTTGATGTTTGGGCACTCAAATTTCTAATGGATCATCATATCATCCCTAGTTAGATGGATATATTGGCATGGTCAATAATTTCTTGGAGTTTTATATTTTAATTATTTTATAGAAAAATAGAAGAGATGGGTTCAACGGCTACCACTAGAAGAATGGTGGGACAACACTTCTTTTCATACTTGATTTAAAATTTCTCCATTTTTAAAACTAGCTAGGTACCGACCACCATCAATCACCCCTTCATTACACATCCAAATGTCCAAACAGTTGAGGAACACATCTAGCATCAAAAAGTGGTACTTTTAAATCTCAAATAGAAATTACCAATGACATAGAATTGAACAAAAAACAAGTTATTCAACACCATAATCAAAAGTAATTTTGAAGTACGAGATTGGGTATTTGCATGATTATAGCCAAAAAATAAAATTTTATTAAAATAATAGAAGGATAACATGATTGCACCCAAGTACTATGGTCCTTATAATATTTTGTAGAATTTTGGAAATGTAGCATAGAAATTGGAATTTCTTTTAACAACAAAAATACATCCAATTTTCCATGTTTTATGCTTGAAAAAGGATATTAAATAAAGAGTTCTAGTCCAAACTAAGTTACCAAAGCTTGATGACATGAGAAGAATGATTTTGGAACCAAAGGGAATTCTTAAAAAACAAACTAAGAGGTTGTTAAAATGGGTAAATTATTGATTGTTTGGTCAAATGGAATATTTCTCTAGTCAAAGATGCTACATAAGAAAATGGCAATTTTGTGCAAAATAATCCACAATTGATCAACATTTATGAAAAAATTTTGTTCAGGGGGGATGTTATTATCTTCACCCATTGATGATATTGGGATATGTGTAGCTAACTTGTGGCTAGTATAACCTATAATTAATTTCTATACTCCTATATAGGTAGTTAAGTTAGCCTAAGTAGAATCCAACGCATAATTATGGTCTATATAGGAGTTAGTGGTTAGTTTATGATCATCATCTAGCGTGATTTATTTTCTTATTTGAAAATTTTGGAGGTTTTTCCCCCTTGAAGTGGCTTATTTTTCTCAAGTATAAATAAATTATACATTTTTGTTATATTCAATTTATTTCATTACAATGAAGTAACTTAAAATATGGAAAGAAATTGAATGTCAAGATGATGTAAAGAATATTATTGATGCTCATTCTCCTCCTATAAAGATAGTTGTTGATAATTCATATTAAATAAATCAATCATTAAATCAAAGGATTCATCTTGGTTATCATTCAGTCAGCATCTTGAGGCTGAGGACACTTCTATTCTAACTGTAAGTATAATGAGTTCAATTAGTCAAGTAACATGAAATAAAGGAATTAAAAAACAAAATGATCAACTAAAGATAATTCTCCAATGAAATTAGTCTAACATGGCTAAAAATGATTCAATTAACATCAAAACAAGCTAAATTATAATCAACTGAACCAAATAACTAGGAAAACCTGCAATCCCATTGTGGATTGAGTGCAAATGGAGTGGTATGGGATGTGGATTGCTCAATTTTCCCAATGCATTGTTGAGTTGATGAAATTTTTTGAGTGAATTGATGAATAGGAATGATTCACAAATGCTTAAAAGGCTCAGAGGTGAGTAAGAAATTTAGTATAGTAAGTTTGCATAAGGATTGTGAATGAATTGATATGAGAAAGGTTTGGTATTTATAGATTTTTGAAATTATGATCAATGGTGAGGAATGAAAATGCTAATCAATGGAGGAAATTGAATTGAAAAAGTGACTTTGGATCAAGGAATGAATCAATGTTCCATAATTCATGAAGGAATGGATCAAATATTTAATCAAGAGTCCATAATTCATGAGAGATTAACAAATCCCTAAATTTTAGGAAAGATGTTGGAGATACTATTCATGTGGAGGGAAGAAATTGAATTTGAAAATGGAATATTCCATGAGAATATTCTTTATGCAAGTTGGAGGACTGGAGGAATAATTAGTTAATTAAACAATTTAGGAAAATCATTAAATTGTGCAAGTTGAAGAATTGGGATCTTTAATTAAACAATTAAGAATTATTTAGTCAAAGAGGGGAAATGACATTTAATCAAACAATTTGACATTATTTAATGAAAAGGGAAGAAATTAATATGAAGATGATGAATTAATTAAACAAAATTAAGTATTCAATTAATAGGATAAAAGGGTGAATTTAATTAAATAATTAGACATTATTTAATTAAATAGATGGAATAGGTGAATTGGGAGAGAAATGGTGTTAATAAGTGAAATTAGGATGTGTAATATAGTGAGGACATTTCTAAGTGTCTACACTAACATTTTCATACTAATAATTTGTTGCTCATACCTAGGCATCTAGTGTGGATGGTGCTACAATGGGATGAGTAGTGTAGTAAGATGACATGTACAAAGATCTCATCTTTTTTATTTTTTCCTGATTCTACCAAGTATAGTGTTGTTATATCAATGATTTTTGGTGATTTCATTTATCATGAATTCATTTTCTTCCAAAGATAACTCCTTGGGATGAGTATTTGAAAAATCTAGTTTATTTTGTAAGTCCCTTCTTGTATATTTTGAAGATATTATTGAGGACATTCATATTATTTTTAATGATAAATCTATCACATTTTGTCTCTTCATATTTGGTCATTATTCTTCATTAGTTTCCACATGGTGATAGATTCTTACTTTTTTTAGTTAGGATTGGGACTCCTAATTTTGTGGTACCTCCTAGCACTAACATGGTGATACTTGAGTAGTTTTTAGAGATACTCATTATAATGCTTCTTTTACCATATTCTTTTTAGGAAAGGAAGGATATCCTACATACACCATCATATTTGTTTTTCTATGTGAAGCATCTATTCCACATGGATGGATCATCATGAGTATTTGCAGTCAACTATCTACCATTGACATAAGGGAATACACTTCGAGGGTGACCACATGGTCTCTTTCCTCTCTATTATTGAGGGAAATTTTTCCTACCATGGATTTTATTCTTCTTATTCTTTGAGTGGGGTCACCTAACCATACTCTCTTCATCCTCTCTTGGGAGGGGGTGGGAGTTTTTTCCTAATAGTTTCTTTTCTCTTGTTTTTGAGGGAAGATATTTATAGAAGGTAGCTAACATGGATACACATTTGTAAGGACTAATTTATCCATCTTTCGTACACACCTTCAATATTCTTATAGGGGGTGTTGATCCATTATTTTATTTTTTCATTTAGTTAATTATAGCATTGCATTATCTGTATTTAAAATAAGATAAACTTTCTTAGGTAGGTATATTCTTTGATAGATTTACTTGAATAATATGATCTATACTTAATAGTTTGGTGAAGATGTTGTGTAAACATGTTACTCCACATCTTTTATTTGAAATTGATTATACATCTAGAATCTTGGTGGTCTATCTTATATATACTCACTTGTAGCTCTCATATGAGAAATCTAATCCAATATAATCTATCATCATTGTATATTTTCATAATCCTTTGATATAATAGGATTATTCTTTCATTTAAAATCCCTTATTCTTCATTTTAAATATCTTATTATTTCACTAGAACTTCTTGATCTTAGGTGGCTATCTCTATAACCAAATCTTACAAATATAAGGTTTCAACACTTCATTGAGTACTTGGACCGATATAAATCTAAGCAACATAACCAACCACAGATACAAACCTTCTTCATCTATCAATGCATCTGAGTCTCACTTACGTAAACATCATGACTTTCATAGGTGGATACTACATAATTAACTTGTCATTTACACATTTCTTCTTGCTATGTGTTTGAAATTTCCATATCCACACTAGTAATCTCTCAAAGGTGGTCTTATGCATGACCCATCTTCAAATACACAAATGTATGGGTACTTGAAAGGAATAATTTTGTTTGGGCTCTATAGTTGGGAGAGAGAATAACAAAAGTCAACACTCTTATTCAAGGATGACCCTAGAGATCTCAATCTGAATGTAGAAAAGGGGGAAATAGATCTTGTAATAGGGTATCCTAGGTATATGTAGAGACTAAATAAGGCTAAAAGAGGGGTTAAACACCAAGCTAGGGCTTGGAAAACCTAATGGAATGCAAGATCTAATGC
Organism: Sequoia sempervirens; assembly: GCA_007258455.2. Taxonomy (NCBI): domain Eukaryota; kingdom Viridiplantae; phylum Streptophyta; class Pinopsida; order Cupressales; family Cupressaceae; genus Sequoia; species Sequoia sempervirens. The sequence goes on from VDFB02000013.1 coordinate 144,944,979, forward strand.
TAAAACCTAGTGATGCATGAAACTTGAATAAATGACCTAGAAATGCACATAAATCATAACAAAAACCTCTAAAATCATAGGCATGTACCTAGAAAGTTGAAGAGGCTTGAATGAGGACAGGAAATGCTAAAAACAAAAAAAATTTGGCCCAGTGGGACTCATACACTAGTCTAGGCATATCAGTCCCAGATCAAGGTTTCTAGTCTAAAAAAGGTTTCTAGGGAAAGGGTATTTGGAACTACAAAAATATGGAAAAATTCTTGTAGGACTCATATGCCACTTCTAGCGTATCAATCTTGTTCTAATTTTTCAAGAATTAAAATTTCAAATCTTTACTCCAATCTCTACTCTTTCCTTCCAAACAAATTTCTAGATCTGAAACCCTGATTTCAGACTTGTAGATGACTTTTTAGTGAATATTACAAGCTTGCAAATGAGGGGAAAACTCCAATAAATTTCTCCAAGATTGTAACCTAATATTTAATGATCATTCAAGCTACAAGATACCTAGATCTGCAATCACACATGTAAAGAGGAGAAAAAATTGTTGATTGTTAGTGAATAGGGGTTTTCCTTGGTCAAACCCCTTCAGGTAATTAAACCAAATGATGAGATAATGAAATAAGGATATGAAACATGAACATGGAACATGATAGATGCATAATGATACCTTGAATGATGTCTTATAAATTTCCAATCTATCATGAAGTGTCCATAAAGGATGTAGACCTTGATCTTGCACTTTGAGATGAAACAATGCTTGTAAATGGATCTTCAATGCTGCATCACAACACTAGCTCAACAACATGATTGATGCTTGATAATATTGACATGATGATGGATCTTGAATTGCTGCAATAATTGATGAATAATTTTTCTCTTGAATTCCTTAGAAACACTCTTGATTGCTCTCATAACACTCTTGTGGAGCCTTGGAATGCTTAACTCTTGATTGCTTAACTTGATATCATGAAGGCTTATGTGAAATAATGATTTGAGACCTAATTTATATAGGAAATCCATCTAATATCCCATTAATTGGATCCCACAGGCTGCCATTCTTAAAATTTGAACTTAAAACCCAAATTTTCTTGCTTAAAACCCTAAAAATAGGCCAAATGTGACTCATACGCCATCTGTGGTGTATGGGTCCCACCTGGGTGGGACTCATATGCCATATGTGGCGTACAAGTCCCACCTAGGTGGGACTCATATTCCCAAGGTGGCATATGGTTCCCATATACCCATGGTGGTGTATGGGTCCCACATGGGCTTTTTGGAGAGAGAAAGTGTGGGGGAGTGAAGAAATAAAGTTTATTTGATGTTTATGTTAGGATTTTGATTAAACTATGCCTTGGGATGGACAATATAGGGTCTTAGGGGTCTATTAATCATGATATTAAGTTCATAAATACAAGAGCGTTTAAAATTCAATGTGAAGGTGTAAATAAATACACTTTACAACATTAAAAAATAAGGAAAAATTAGATCAATTTAGCTAAAAAGGGATCTAAATCCAATGTGAATGTGTAAAACATGTTACAACACTAGACTAGGTCCATTCAGTTTACAAGCCTCTTAAATTTAATGTGAAGGTGTAAATAAATATACTTTACAACACTAAATTAAGGAAAAGTTAGGTTTATTTAACTTAAAAAGGGTCCAAGACATAATGTGAATGTGTAAAACACATTACAACACTAGATCAAAGTGAAATTAAGTCTAATTTATCATTAATTATTCCCAAATCAAGCAAGGGAAAGGCATAATTTTTCCATCATTACATCTAACCCCCACTTTAGTGAGAGGAGGAACTTGTTTCAAACTCACAATAAAGTAGACATTCAAGAGGGGTCCAAGCATACCAATGAGGATGATAGAGGATGAAAAACATCAAGGGAATGGTGAAACCCCTAGGATCTGAGATCCTACGTCAAACTGACATAATCACAAAATGACATGCACAAGGTGTATGATTTGTAGGAAAACAAGATACACAAACATGCAATGTCAATAACTAAAGAAAAACAAAAACAAGTAAAACAAAAAAAGGTGGATCAAGCTTCAATTGTTTGTCCAACACGATGTGGATCTTATCTAAGTTGTTTGTCCAAGAATGCACGCTCACTCTGAGGCAACAAAACTTTAGGATTTCCGTTGGGTGAGTATCCAAAGGGGTGAGAAACATACACACATGGTCAGTATGCACTTACACACACAACGTGAGTGGCTATGGGAAAGTCATGCCTAGAATCGGCTTCCCGTCAAACCATACCAAAGTTATACCTCCTAATAAGTTTGATAAGGTGCCATGCAACAATGAACTTCAAGCTTCATGAGGCAAGAAAAGCTTCATATTCTTGAAACTCATGAACAAACAAGATGGCTCCATAGGCATGCAAAGTATGTTATGCAAGGTGGCCATATAATAGTTGTTGTAAATACAAAATAGTGTAAGGTATGTTCAAAGGGATTTTGCTTAGTTCATGCAAGGTCTCTTCTTAGGGAACATTGTGCCTAATGTCTCCAAGAGAGGACAAGTCAAAGAAATATCACACTCTCAGAGGAAATCAAGCCCAATAACACCACCAAGAAAAAAGGATGGATCACAAGAAAAAGAAAATCACACATTGAAACATGAGTGTCAATGTATGCCCCCACTTTAAAGCAGTTGCTAACACCATTTTTGTGAGCAATTTCTTTAAATTATAAGAAGAAATGAGAGCTTATTCGAAAATCCCTATGCCAAGTCATGTGTTTAGACTAAATCGAACTACATCATGAACAAGGGTAAAAGCACAAAGTTGTGTCATGCACTTTTAGCCAACTTATTAGCACAACTAAATTTAAGTATTTCTAACAAAAAATCAATTTTGGCCAAACATATGATCTAGTAAGATTCATTCTAGCTAAGTTAGATACTTCCACAAATTCTTCAACTAAAATTGTTGGCTAAAAATATATGGAGCACCACTTTGAGTCCAATTTACCAAAAAAATAAAAATTATTTGAAAAACTTGAAGTTTCAATAACTCCTACTAATGTAAATAACATTTTTAAAAAAATATAAAAATACCCTTTTGTATATCCATAAGTGTAGTTTTCAAAAATATATTTATTTTAATAGTTTAATTATTATTTTTATTTTATTTTTATTTTTACTAAAAGTGGGTTATCAGGACAAAATATTAGGTTCATTACCATACCAAAAAAATTTATTAAAAAAATATAAAAAAATATGATGCACTAGATAAAAGAATCTATTTCAAGATGGTATAATTTTTTTTCCATTTTAGATAAATATTTAACGTGAAACTTGAAGTCCCATGGAAATAACTATTTTTTGATTCATGCACATTTTATTATTTATTTAAAAATATATATTTATCAAAATTAGAAAAAAAAAATATCCATGCACTAAAGTTTCAAGTTATAAATACACACAAAAATTTGAAAGAAAAAATAAAATTAACTATAAAAAGTTTGAAGTCTCATGCTACTTCATTTTTTAGCATTTTATCAACAACTAAGTTATAGTGTTAATTTATTAAAAACTCGTTGAAAATAATTTTTTATTTTTAAAAAAAATTACAAACATAAAATATACTAAAAAATACATATTTTACTATTTACATCATTTCAAAATTCAAAACATGACACTTTTTAGTGATTCAAGTTTAAAATTTGGATTAGTGTTGGTCGTCTCCTTTTTAAAGTGTGACACAAGTTTGTACTTTAACCCATAAGTATGTCACATGCAAGCCAACTTAAGGCATGTCGTCCAAATCCCAATATTGCTCTTATATTTATATGAAAGGTGATCAACTAGCCAAAAGAGACAATGACAAGTGACATACGAGGACAAGGCTACCTAACCCCTTTCCCCCACTTAGTTTAGGACAAGGATGAGCTAAATAGGATGAAAATAAGTTTCAATTAGAGGAACTAGGTGCTTCAACACAGGGAAGAACACCACATTCCCTAAGATGTTGAATTTTGTTACTAAAATCCTTGCATTCATTAGTAGCATGACCATGAACTCTTGTAGTAGAATTTATTTTGTGTTCTTGGAGGGAGAGTTATCAAATGATCTTGGAGAAGTCTCGACAAGATACCCTCTTGATCAAAAGTAGAAGATGTTGCTTTATTTGGCGATAAAAATAACTCTTTCTTAGTATTAGATGTCATACTTATACAAGACTCTTTAGATTGCGAGATTTTGTACTCTCCTTTACAAGAGTGTAAAATCTATCAAATTCGAATCATAAGTGTTTTGTATGATGACATTAATGTTAAGTGAGGACTTCTATATTTATTTCAAAGGATATCAATCAAGACCACTAGTGTCTATCAATTCAGGACACACTATTGTTAAAGTCAACTTAGAGGAATCTTTTGTAAGAGTTGATATTAAGTGTTCCCCTAAAAAGAAAAAAAAAATTCATAGGAGCATTTTTTGCAATTTTCCTTCCTCACCGGAATTGTAAACCAGTTTTGTGGGTTTACCTTGAAGGCTTGTTTGTTGGTTTGATTTCTATCAAAGGATAATAACCAAGACAAGAGTTGTTTCTTGCATGTTAGGCTCTATAGGGAGATGGATACCTTTTTCTCTAGCACCACATCCTTTTCCATGATATCCCAATTGTTTTCATAACCTCTTTCATAAAGCTTTTTCATTTCTTTAGGATTCAAAGGTTGTTGATGGTCAGTTTCATCAAAGTTTGTTGTGTATGTTGTCTTTTCTTCTAAAGTGGTTGAGGTGGATGCTTTCAAATGGTCTTCCAAATTTTGTGTTGATATTACCACTTTTTCTTTTCCCTTTTCTATTTTTTTGTTTATGATCTTGTATTCTCCCATGAATGTTGGCTTGAAATCTAAGGAACCCCAATCATCTTCTAATAACTTTGTGACTTCCTCAATGTGTTTTTCTTTGTATTTATGTTACACGGGTTTGGCTTGTGTAGTTGGTGTTAATGATTTCAAAGGATTTTCCTTGTCTTTCTCAATGCTCAAATAATTGTTTGGGTCAGGGTTAGCTTCAATTGTGTACACTTTGTTTTTGTAAATATACTTCATTTTATGATGAAGAGTAGAAGGCACTCCATTCATTCCATGAATCCACAATCTACCTAAAAGAAGTTTATATGAAATATCATGAGACATAACATGGATTGGTGTTTCTAATGTGGCCTTTCCAATTGTAATAGGGAAAATGATCACACCAAGCGATTGCTTTCCTACATTTTTAAATCCCTTGATAGATAAAATTATGTTTCAATTTTTTATTTATCCATGCCAAGCTTTTCCAGAAGGGATACACTACACACATTAAGGGTGGAGCCATTTTCAATGACGGTTCTTTCTATTCCCAACCTCTTTTAGATAGCTATTATCATAATGGAATAAATTTTTTTTTGCACTTCCAAACGAGGTAACTCACTTTGGTGGAAAAAAATGTCAGCATTCATTTCATCCATTCATTGAACTAGCACTACAATATCGTTTGAACTAGTGTTAGAAGGAATCGTAACTTGTTGCAAAGCCTCTTCAAGCATGTTATGATAACTTTTAAGTTGTTTAACAAGATTATATTCCTTTCCACTTTGTGGAGACAAACGAGGAGAACCAGGTAAGATAATATTAGGCAATGGGAGGGATGTTGAAGTTGTTTTTCTTGGTTACAGATTGTTTCTAGTGTTATATGTATGAGCAATGGTATTATGTCTCGACTGTTACAACACATTATTCTTAGGTGGATAAAGCATAAGTTCAGGTTTATTTTGAGTTGGAAGTTTGTGTGAAGGTGGGTAAAGGATGATTTGAGGTTGAATAATATTAATGTCCCTTAGTGAAGGAGAGTCTAATGTTACTTCATCATCTTCATCGAAGGAAACTATATCACCAGTGTCAATGTTATCATTTTCTTGCACCATGATATCCTCCCTAGGAGGAGATTTTTTAGGAGAACTACAAGCTAGATGTTCATGGCATTCAATGGTTGGTTCTTCAAAAATGACCTCATCACAAGTAAGGGAGTTATCAATTGTTGTATTCTCTTGTTTATCAATGATGACATTCTCTTGTTTTATAATTTCTTCCATAGGGAGAGATAGGAAAACAAGTTTCTCATGACTCTCATTGCTTTGATCTTCTAACAGTAAAATATCTTCTTCACAACTAGGGGACATCAAGAGAAGGAGAATCATGCTTGTTAATGATTGGATCTTTTCATTCAAATAGATTTCTCCAAATGGTAGGAGCCTTAGGAAAGGGAGAAATGAGATTTTCATGACTTTCAAGTGTATCTTCTAACACTAAACTATCTTCTTCATTACTAGGAAGAGTATTAGGAGAAGAACCAATGTGATTATCATGGTTATCTACAATTAAATCCCTATGTTCTATAATGTCTTCCCAAGTGCGAGAGGTATGATTGTCAAAGATCTCAATCATTAGATCTCTTAACACCAACATGTCCTCCTCACAAATGTCCTTTTCATGGTCATTCATGATTGTAGCATTCTCACAAGTAGGGGAAATGTTGGTGGAAGAATATAAACTAAGTAAAGTGGTGGCAATTATTTCATCTTCTGTTGTTATACTATCTTCCCAAGGGGGGTGAGGAGAAGGAAAAACAAGACCTTCATGATTCTCAACGATTGCATCTTCTTTCACTAAGATACCTTTGTCACTAAAAGGAGAGGTATTGAGAGAAGAACAACTATGATCATCATGAATATAAATGCTTGTATCTTCTTCTATCACATCATTTCCACAAATAGGAGAGATAGGAGGGGGGGTAGATTTAAGGTAAGCATCAACATTTTTCAGTTTCCTACACTAAGAGACTCTCAAACTAGGAAGTGTATTGACTGAATGACTAATATGTTTATTGACTAACTTTTTCTTTGTAAACTTGGAAAAGACATATACTAACATTTGTAAAAAGTAATCTATATGAACTCAAAATGGAAAGAGACTTAAAATGCAATGCAATGATCTAGAATTAAATGTGTAAATGCAATTTTTTAGATTCTAAACAAGGTAATTTGCTGATTATACTATGCAACAATGTGAAAATGAACTGTTGTAAATGAAAATTTGGAATTAAGCAATGCATGAAATGAACCACTTTAAGCTAGATTTAGTGAAATGCTTGTAATAAAAACTCATCCAACTAAAAAAAATAACTAATGATAGCAAACAAAAGTGCAAAAAGAAGGTTTTTAATGTTGTAAAATGTAGTTTCAGATGTGCACTAGGACTAAATCGCCCAGAGGGGCGTATGAGTACTAGTGAGGGTTTTTTGCACAATTTTCAGCAAATTTTAAGGGATTTTTATGCTTTTTAGTTTATATGATCTGTAACCTAAGTGCAACTGCAAATTTTATATGATTTGAGATTATTTGAGATGAAAAAATGCAATCTATATGCACTTGCACTAATATGAAATTTAGAAACCCTAGAATACCAATTAACTAATGCAAACCCTAATGCAATATTAATGCAAGCAATATCTAGGATGTGATGCACTCCAAATCAAAATTATGATGTTCTAAATGCAGGTTCACCAAAATGAAAGGAAGAATATTGTTTGAGTTCTATGCTTGGGAGATAGAATAACAAAACTCAACACTCTCATTCAAGGATGACCCTAGAGATCTCAATCTGAATGTAGCAAAGGGGGAAAGAGATCTTGTAATAGGGCATCCTAAGGTATATTTAGAGACTAACTAAGGCTAAATGAGGGGTTCACCACAAAGCTAGGGCTTGGAAAAACTAATGGAATAAGAGATCTAATGTTAAAACCTAGTGATGCATGAAACTTGAATAAATGACCTAGAACTGCATGTAAATCAGAACAAAAAGCTTTAAAATCTAGGCATCTACCTAGAAAATTGAAGAGGCTTGAATGAGGACAAGAAATGCTGAAAACACTAAAATTTTGTTCCATTGGGACTCATAAACTAGTCTGGGCATACCAGTCCCTGATCAGGGTTTCTAGTCTTAAACAAGTTTCTAGAAAAAAGGGTATCTGGAACAGCAAAAATCTAGGAAAAATGCCTATAGTGGGACTCATACGCCACTTCTGGTGTATCAATCCCGTCGCACTTTTCCAAGAATTCAAATGTCAAATCTATACTCCAATCTCTACTCTTTCCTTCCAAACTGATTTCTAGATCTGAAACCCTTATTTCAGACTTGTAGATGACTTTTTAGTGAAGATTACAACCTTGCAAATGAGGGGACATCTCCAACAACTTTCTCCAAGCTTGTAACCTAATCTTCAATGATCATTGAAGCTCCAAGACACCTAGATCTGCTATCACACATAAAGAGGAGAAAAACTTGTTGATTGTTAGTGAATAGGGGTTTTCCTTGGTCAAACCCCTTCTAGGTAATTAAGCCAAATGATGAAATAATGAAATAAGGATATAAAAAATGAACATGGAACATGACACATGCACAATGATACCTTGATGATGTCTTGTAAATTTGCAATCTATAATGAAGTGGCCATAAAGGATGTAGACCTTGATCTTGCACTTTGAGATGAAACAATGCTTGTAAATGAATCTTCAATGCTACATCACAACACTAGCTCAACAACATGCTTGATGCTTGATAATCTTGACATTGAATTTCTACAATAAATGATGAAGAATTCTACTCTTGAATGCCTTAGAAATTCTCTTGAATGCTCTCTTAACACTCTTGTGGAGCCTTGGAATGCTTAACTATTGATTGCTTGTCTTAATATCATGAAGGATTATGTAAAATAATGATTTGAGAACTCATTTATATAGGTAATCCATCCAACATCCTGTTAATTGGATCTCATAGGTTGACATTCATAAAATTTGAACTTAAAACCCAATTTTTCTCGCTCAAAACTCTAAAAATAGGCCAAATGGGACTCATACGCCATCTGTGGCATATGGGTCCCACCTGGGTGGGACTCATACCCCCAAGGTGGCATATGGGTCCCACAGGGGCTTTTTGGAGAGAGAAAGTGTTGGGGAGTGAAGAAATTAAGTTTATTTGATGTTTATGTGAAGATTTTGATTAAAATATTCCTTGGGATCATGCACAATATAAGGCCTTAGGGGCCTATTAATGATGATATTAAGGTCATAAATGCAAGAGGGTATAAAATTCAATGTGAAGGTGTAAATAAATACACTTTACAACATTAGATTAAGGCAAAATTAGGCCAATTTAGCTTAAAGGGGCCCTAAATCCAATGTGAATGTGTAAAACACATTATAACACTAGATTAGGTCAATTTAGTTTACAAGCCTCTTAAATTATTTGTGAAGGTGTAAATAAATACACTTTACAACTCTAGATTAAGGAAAAGTTAGGTTTATTTAACTTAAAAAGGGCCCAAGACCTAATGTGAATGTGTGAAACACATTAGAACACTAGATCAAGGTGAAATTAAGTCCAATTTATCATTAATTATTCCCAAATCAAGCAAGGAAAAGGCGTACTTTTTCTGTCATTACAGTACTAAAACTTCGAGAGTAAGGGATATAACTATGTCACAAGGACAAAACTACACCAAGGGGATTAAACTTTGGGTAATCCTATCCAAGAGAAAAATATACTATTTAGGTTAAAGTTTGTAATAGTCAAGATAGTACAAGCTTAATAACAATATCTTGACTCGCTCTTTAGATAGGTGTATTATGACAATCAAGACAATTTTAGGTCAATAACACTGTTATGATTGAATCAATTATAAATTTCTATTTCTATTTGTCAATCATAATTTACAAACTCAATTTTTCAGTTCCATTTACAATCTCAAATTTTAAGTTTAATATAAATTATAGTATTATATATCGATTAATTAAATTCTAAGTTTGCATTTTATTTTCATACATTTAAATAAATGTAAAGTGAGTCGAACACCAACATTTAAACTCAGCTACTACCGTGTCATCTCATCTATCAACAACCATTGTGGCGGTTCTCGCAATCATAAAATAAGCACATATATTGGAAGATATTCGACTTCATTGAAATTCTATTTATGAAATAGATTTAGAATGGGTATAGAGACTCGAGTTCGACCACCATATATATTATATCATAGTTAATTGTTGAAAGTACAATTACATTACTGTTTTTCTGCTCAAACGCAGAGCCACAGAAAACGTTCCACGATTAGTAGCAAAGAAAACTGTAGAAGGTGAGTTCGAGTGAGGAGAACATAGTTCCCATTCTTTTCTGGCTGAGAGTAAAGTTACGCGCTACCTTTTCCACTGCTTACAAAATGTAAGCTACAAATAAGGGAATTCCATTTTAATCGCGAATCACTTTGATCTATCAGCCAGCTTGTGTTTCTAAGCTATACAATGAAAAAGGAAAGCCAACAGAAAATCCAATCTGTTACCATGGGATGGCAACGCAAATGATAAGAGGATGACGGCATGCAGAACAATATAATATTAAAGTTTGAAGATGGAAGTAAAGCCATTCTACTCTGAAAGCAAACAATGGGTATCATCTACCCGCTCTTCCCAGAATCACTACTAACCATTAATCTCCAAGTCATCTCGCGGTTTCCTTCATATTTTGCTGCATTTCAATGTCAAGCTGAGAAAGAGGAAGTGTGGGGCACTTTTCTATAGCTGTTTCGTCTGACTGCACAATCACTACTTTCAATTTTACATCTTCAACTCGTCGTCGACTCTTTTGCTTATAAATGCAGTATATTATCATCTGAATCGAAGCCAGTGGTATTCCAAGGAAATTAGGAGCCTGCATGAACCATAAATTACAAAACAAATGAAATGAGCTCAGTTGGAGAGACTTTATTTGTTTAGACTATAAATTTATATGCATGCTCAACATATGATTACCATGATAAGAATGTCTTTGCTCAGAGCACCATACACCAACCACAACAGGCTGCCGAGGAAAGCAAACATTGAGAAGTAGAAGGACATGCACTCCACACTCTTGGTCCGAATTACCGCTCTCTATATGATAACATATATGTTACTAACAATGTTGAAATATACACTTATAATACACGAGTCTAATGAATGTAAAGGAGTTTACTTACAATATTTGAGAGCGGAGATCCGAAGAGAATGACAGTGGCGACCATTCCAGTAGTTCCTACGAGCATTTTCTTCTGGGCTGCATCGATTCCCCACAAGGAAGTTGCTGCAGTGCTGACAAACACCACCAACACTCCTCCCACCATGAAACCCATCCTTCTCTGCCATAACATTCATCCCCCATCAACCGGCCGCCCCCAAACCCAAGTGAAATGGTAGGGACTATCATGGTGAAAGTAAATAATACGGTACCTTAGATTCAGGTGGAGCAAACAGGAGATAGATGACGCAGAAAGCAAACTGAAGGAGGAAGCCGATGGCGTTGATAACCATGACAGGAGCGTTATCCCATCCATTGCTGATAAGAGGGGAACCATACAAGGTATAGATAAGACAGTTAAAGAGGCCTATTGCATATGGCATCCCTGACATCTCTCCCGTTGTCTTCTTCTTCATCACTCTCCAGAAGTTACTCCTGCACATCCATTAACGTAATATGAAGTTAGTAAAATTTAACTAAAACAACTGTAATAGATACCAACCCTTCAAGACTAATGTTCTCCTAGTTGTACTTACATTGGGGCTCCATACATAAGCAAAGCAAATGCGCTTCCTGCATCCCACAGACACAACCACACCAGTTGGGTCAATATTCAGTACAAGTATAGTACGTACGATTCATGTCAGTAAGCATTAACAATGAATTAAAAATCGGAATAAGGCTAAATACAGTGTAATGACCTAAAATGCCAGCCCCGCAACGTAGAAATCTGTTCATTATTGCCTCTCTTACAAAAAGAAGAGAGAGAAACAATGAATGCCTCCAAAGAAATGATGTGTAGGTGAGATCATGAATGATGCATATTTATAGGTGTATGTTGAAGCCGTGCCTACTTGTGCAAGCACCTAGAAAGAAACTCGAAAGAGACATGGCCACGTGGAATCTGGCTTTAATTATTAATAACAGAATGAACCAACCCAGCTTCCTGTCAAATCATAATATATAGTTTTAACTGTGATTGTCATATGCTTGCATTTACACAACTTGTTAATGGCTTAAGAGTGGATCTGAACCAGTAACTTTCTCGGAATCTACACTAGGTAGTCTCTTCAATTCTCAAAATATGTCAAACCGCTTTTGCCCCTTGTTGACTGTGAAGTGTCAAAACCGCCTTTCCCTCTTGTTGACTGTGAAACTTCATTGGAGAGAGACTTTAGGGTTTTAGTTTTCTGAATTTTATTCCCTGAGTTTGCCCGATTGGCATTTGCATGAAAGGAAGCGCGACCTTCAAAGATACTGTAATTTTTTTTCCTTTCATTTGGGTGCGCCACCGCATCGTATGCGTACGTTTCAAAGTAAATTCAGCTTTTGCTTTAACTTCCGCTGTACAGGCATTTTAAACAAACTTTAACATGACCCAAATCCTCTTCTTTACCTCCTACCAATGTGGGGTCTGAATATGCTCGTTTAGGGAAATTTGGCCTGCAGGCCAACAAACTGTCCGAATGAATATAGTCATTAGGAGATTCGGGTTTATCCTTTGTACCCTCGAAGAACCCAATAACATTAAGTTTTTTTACTATGTGCCTTATCCCTGGTTTAAGACAATTAAATACAATATCTCATAGTCAATACTATCACCTCATCTTACATCTAACATCTACTTTTATATGAACTAGCACTTGCGTTTTTAAGGATGTAAGGGATGCATGACATGGAAGCATAGACTTGTTTATTGGTGAGGAGAATAAATGTTATCTGGGGAATCTTAAGTTGTTTAGAGCGTGAGACAGGTTTGAGGGAACTTGTGGACTTGCAAAGCCTATTTATAAAAAGCCTATTGACTAATTAATCTATTTTATCAAAATTAAATGAATTAATTTTTTAATATTTAATTAATTTGAATAAATTATTTTCATGTATATATAAAATAATAAAATAAATTTATAACCTACAAAACTTTAATAAAAATTTAAAAATAAACATAATGAATCAAATTAGTTAACTCATTGATCAAAATAGTTAACAATTTCAATTAATTAAATCAATCTTCGGAAGAGAAAAATTAATTAAATAAAAAACTAAATTAAACTAGTTAGATTGTTAATCAAAATAAGTAAACAAGTCCATTAAATAAATAAATGAATTGATTCAATAATAATAACTATGGCCTCTTCACATTCCCTCCACTTTTAATGGGATAAACTTTTGATCTAGGTAGAATACTATTCATTCATCTATTTCCTCAAAATTCTATAAATTGAGATCAAATCCCTCATTTTATAAGAAATTGCATTTTAATTTTAAACAAGTAGATGATATTCAAGAGAATAACAAATATTTGAGCATTAAAATTAAGAGAATATTTGCATAATTATTTAATTTGTTCTAATTATCTTTTTACAATTTGACATGCCATGTGGAACTCTACTGTAAGTTACTTTTTTATTTACAGGGATCTGATTATTTTTTTATAATCATGATTTCACTACAAAATATAAAAAAATATCATGTGATTATACATAATGTGTGGTTGTGTTATAGAAGCTTCTAATGACCTCTAAAAGTGTGCTTTTTTATCAAAAACACATATATGTACAAAATAAGATATTATAATTATATATTTGTTGCCTTATATAAAATTTAATGATGGGGCTCTAGGGATTATTTTGTAATATCGATGCTATAACTTTATGTGTACATGTGGAGAGATGAATTTTCTACCATTGTGTTTTATTAATATATGGTAGAACAAAACTTTGATATCAAAATACGTTAAAAATACACAAGCCACAACAAATCCTATAGATGAAGTGTACAAAATATTTTGTGTTTATTTTTATGTGACATTTTTTTCCCTTTAGATTAGATAATGGTAACCAAAACCTTAAGCATTTAGTGTGAAATTAATTGTCAAAATATGTATTATAAAGAAAGAAAAAAATTTAAAAAGAAACATAAAAATTATAGTGGGAGAAATATTTAATGACGAATTCCTCATTCATAAAAACTTAAAAAAATAATTAAAAAATAATAAATTTGTTCTAACATATCACTATTTTTTAGTATTTTCTAATTGTTTTTATAGGATGAGACTTGAAGACAATTTTTATAAGAATTTAATAATGATTTTCATTTAGGTTTGATAGAGGGTACTCTCATAATAATGAGTCCCACTTTTGGGACATTGAATTTTTTGGAGGGAGGGTGGAGGTTTTCTTAGAGAACTTTCGTTTGAAGGTCTTCACAAAAATGTCATCTTGGCTCTCATCAATTTTTAAAAAATAATAAAATAATTCCTTTGATCAAAGATACCTTCGATTGAAGGCATTAGTTTATTATTTTTTAGAGATTATATGAATCGACAACTAACAGTTTGTTTGTTCATTTTTAGCAAAACCATTTAGCACTTGTTTACATTCAACTATGAGGGAATCCACGACACTAGTGACAAAGATAGACAGGCATGTGGAAGGTTCGAGCGAAGGTACAAAATCAAGGTAAGAACCATGCCCTTACCTCTATATATCACTTGGCTAATGCACTAGAATTTAGGTTTACTACATTGTAAATTAGGGTTTTTGTATTATAAATCAGGATTTAGGGTTAATACATTGTAAAGTAGGGCTTTTACATTGTAAATAAGAGTTTAGGGTTAATGCATTATAAATCAAGGTTTTCACATTATAAATCAATTTTTAAGGTTAATACATTATTTTCCATAAATGTTCAAATTCCCATATTATGTGCCACCAAACATGCTTAGTCCTCTTATACCTATCATTAGACTATACACATACAACATATAGAAATTAAATTTTTCATTACACCTTCCAACATATGTATTTTTAGCTCACTTGATAAGATACACACCACAGTAAATGACTCCATACAATTTTAATACATGATGTACCTTAGACATCTCACAAATGATAATTATTGTACCACACATAATGAAACCATATATGGATTTGAAATATCCAATACAACCAAGTGCATTACATAGACATGTCAACATAGATGTAGGTATCACCTATCAACCTTCATCTATAAATAATTACATTATACAACTTGTATTAGATCTGTACAAAAACCTAAACATAAATCAACATGTTTTTTGAATCTACTATCACCTCCCTCACTATCTAACTCAAAATTATAAAGAATACATTATCCCCTTTATAAATTATCATTCTCATGTCCTATTTTCAAATTCATACACTTTTTATTTTATCCTATTAAGTGATTATTCATGTATAAATTACAACTTAAATTGTTGTTGACATTGATCACCTAATTTTATGATATCTAGGAAGCTTGTTATATGGTTAAATTATGATTTACATCATCATATCTTTTTATCTTCCCTTTGGTAATTTTTTACATCCTTCAAATACAATCATTTGGGGATGATGACTAATATTATTTTGGTGCATCCTTTATATCCTTAATAAAATTATAATGATTATAATGAATCCTTTGTATTCTTAATTTTTCTATGCTTGTTTTGATGACTTCTTCACACCCTAATGTTGATTCTATTGTGTTGGCTCCTTCACAATCCCATTTTACTTTTTTAGTTAGCTCATTCATAACTCAATTTTACTTGTGGTAATGATGAGTTGTGTGCAATAGGCTATATTAATTTCTTCTAATGGCCCCTTCATTGCCACATATCATTTTTATTTTGGTTTTATCTAGGTTCCTTTTCATCCCCACAAATTAAAGTGTAGCCTCGTACATTAGTTCATTGGATTGATATATCTTCACTAATACATCATAAACACAATAAATATCATAACCTTAAGAAAGGGAATACAATATAAGTGTACTCATTTGTATTGGTTCATAAATAACATAAATAAAATAGCACTTGATAGGTTATTCACCACGTGGGCCATGGCTCCATACAATTTTAATACATGAAACTATAGACATCTCAACAATGATAATTATTGTGCCACATGTAATGAAACAATATGGATTTAACATATTCATTGCAAATAATTGCATTTTACATATGTCAACATAGGTGTAGGTCTCACCTAGTTCAACCTATCAACCAATTGCATTGTACACATATTCTTCTCAAAAAGTGAGTAAAAGTGATGTGACCCCTAATTCAATCTAATCATACTAGTATCACTTCTTAGGTCATCTTCCTTGCAAGTACAATAGTCCATCAAATATTCTCTTGCTAGAGTATATTTTTCTAGGAGAGTAGGAATAGTTTTACATATATCATTAGCATGGATGCATCATTCATGTGTGTTGTTCTAAGTCCACTTCATCTACTTTTCTCCACTAGCCAATTTATAATACCACAAAAAAATAAAATGATGCATAATAGAAATGGAAAAATATAAATAAATATTAATAAAGTCAAACACTTTTAATTTCTTGATTTCCACAATATTTTGATCCCTATACACCTATAAAGATATCCTATTTTGTAACCAATGTGGTTCTAACAAGTACTTACGTCCATGTATTTTATAAGAGGGTTGAAGTATTGGTTTCAAATATGCATGATAGAGTTTGTGCAAAAGGATCCTATACTTGCATGATAGCGTTTATGTAGTTGGGTGATTTTCATATATATTAAGACAACCATCAACATTTTATCTTTGTCCTTAGAAGGTCATATCTTCCTAGTTATATATATTGTTGTTTCATGTTCCTAAAACCCTTTCTTAGTCATTGTTTTAACTCATAGTCATCTATTTTATGCATCTTATTAATATCTAGTGTCTCACTAGACATCATGGATGTAGTGATTTAGAGTGTCTCATTTGATCACATGTATTTTAGTTGATATATTTTCTCACTTCTTAAGGCCTTCAATAAGTAGCAAGTGTTTCACTTGTAAAATCCAAAATGCATAGATGTGTCATATATTTAAATATTTGATAGTGGTGCCCAACCACATGTTAAATTATCTTATTAAATATATATACGTGCCACATGTAAAGTTTAAAGAATTGATTATATATAATTAGGATATATAAGTTGTATACACAAGTTGAAATATTTTATACATTCTCTTGATTGATATAGACCTTGATGCTCTTCCAATATGAAACACTAGTTTTTACTAAGTAATTTAGGAATTGGTTAGTCCCAATGAGTTAAGTCTCTAGCTAGAGAATTATTATGCTTGTATAAAATTAATAAAATATCCCATTTATAGTCTATCTCCATTTGAACATAAGTATCTAATAATTTTTTGTTTTCAAATAAGATGAATTTAGGGTATTGTTTTTATACATCAAATTTAATGTCCTATTTATTCAAAATTAGAAGGTTAATACCAAAGGGTTGTAGTAAATAATTAGATGACAATAATTGATTAGGATGATGGTATGTCAAGCTTGATTACACTATCCACCAAATTTCAAGTCAGTAGATGTGCAATTGGGGCAAGATTAACCCATAGATGACAAATTGATACATGTGATCGCCCTACTCATGGCTACATATAGCCAAAGGATAAATTTGGTTTTATATGTATGATTAATAATAATTTTGTAATATTTGTAATTTTTAATGGAAAATATGTTGATATCTATATGTAATTTTCTTTTTTCCATAAGAAAACTTAATTACTTGTGAAACATAGAAAACTAGGAGGGGTGGTTCACCAAAGTGAATTGATGAACACTACACCTATTCTTCTTCTAATTTCATTCAATTTATGATGGTTATAATGTATAAATGAATATCAAAAATCAAACCTAACCAGTATAGTAATAAAAGGGAATGTTTTAAGAGGGTCAAATGTTGTGTACTTGTTGCAAAAAGTGTTTTTTCAGGCCTCACTATGGACTCATTCACCTAGTGGCGAATGCATCTTGGCTAGGGTTCTGGAAAATCGGTTTCTAGGTTCTATTCTTCAATGTCTGCACTCCCAAATCCTAGTCAAAGACTTTTAGAAACCCGAAAATAAGTCTTGTAGCTTACTTTCCATAATCTTGCAAGAAAGATGACAACTTTGACAACTTTTCAACTTTCTCCAATTTTTCCTTCCAATTGATATTCAACCTAAAACATCCAATCACACATCAAAGAGGAGAAAAATGTTGTTTTTTTAGGGAATAGTAGTTTTCCTTGATCAAACCTCATTTTAGTAATTAAACCTTATAATGAAACAATGCATAAATGAATGATGAATGAGAAACAATATGTAAAAACTCACCAAACCTTGTTGACACCTTGGATTAAAAATTTGAAACTTAGCATGAAATGGCCTCAAAGATTGTAGATCTTGATCATGAACTTGACATAAGATAATGGTTTTGAACACGTGAACTTGATCACCAATGCTACATCATCACATTAGCTCAACAACATGCATGAATTTGACATGATGATTGATATCTTGATTGCTATAATAAACTTCAATAGTGTACCCTTGAATGCCTTCTTGAATGATCTTGAATGCTCTATAACTCTTGTAACTTGCATCAAATCTTCTAGGTTGCTCTCTTGAAAATTTTAGGTGAAAACTGAGTGAAATAACCTTGTATTTATACTTATCTTACTCTTAATCCCGAAATTAAAATAACACAAGCTGACATCAAATCTAGGATTTCAAATCATTAAAATACCACCAAAAACATATTCCAAGGGGAGGTCCTATGGTTATGTGAGGACCCATTCACCATGTGGGGAATGGGTCCTAGCACACTTTACTAGGACACACTTTAGGGATTGTTAAATGATATGTGAAAAGGGGGTCCTAGGATCTAGTGAGGACCCATTCACCAGGTGGTGAATGGGTCCCAGGTCACTAACCTAGGAAACATACCTTGTAAAATTAAGTGTTGTGTAATATCATTTAAGAATGTCGAGTTTTATCCCTAAAAATTTGTAACTAATTAGCCTTGGATTTGAATTAAAGGGGACAATTAACATTAATTAGTTAATAAAGCCCTAGATTAGTGTGAAAGTGTAAAGAAAAAATTTACAACACCCTAAATAAGGCACAATTAAATCGATTTAGTTTAAAAGGGCCCTAAACTTAATTTTAATGTGTAAAACACATTACAACACTAATTTAAGGCAACATTAGGTTCATTTTAATATTAATAATTCCAAAATAAAGTGTGAAAAGGGGATAAATTTTTTGACACTACATTTATCCCCAACTTTAGTGGGAGTATGACCCTAGGTCAAACTCACACTAAAGTAGACATTCAAAACACTTTTGTATGCATCAATGACAAAGATACTCAATCATACAACATCAAGGACCTAAGAGAAAGGGAGATAGATCAAGATTTGACTATCCAACATGATGTGGAGCACACCTCAGTTGTTTTTCCAGAGAAAGGGTTTGGATCTAGCCTTAACTATCCAACGCGATGTGGAACACATCTCAGTTTTTTCTCCAAAATTGTTCACAAGCAGAACATAATGTCCACTATGCAAATGATGTGTACGCTCACTCTAGACTAATGGAACCTTAGGCCATCCACTAGGTGAGCCCCTAGGAAGGTGGCTTAGTGAGAAAGTCATGCCTTTGTGTTGGCTCTCATTGTACTTACCATACCAAAGCTATCCCTTTAATAACTATGATAGGGCGCCACTCACATTCCTATTTCATGCTTAACAAGCTACATTATGCTAAGCACCTATGTACAATATGCGAGTAAATATTTATTCAAAGGGGATTTTCTTATTTCATGTAATGTCTCTTCTTAGGGAACATCATGCCTAACATATCCAAGAGAGGACAAGTAAAATAAATATCACACTCTTGGAGAAAATCAAACCCAATGACACCACCAAGAATAGGACACATCACAAGAATAAGGAAAATCACACAAAGAGGTATGAGTGTTGATGTATGCCCCCACTTTTAAGCAATTGCAAACACCATTCTTGTGAGAAATCCGCTTTAAATTAGAAGAACACATGAGAGCTTATTCAGAAATCCCTATGCCAAGTCATATGTTCCTGAATGAAACTTCATCATGAATGCGGGGTTCCCCCAAAATGCAATACTAAAGATAACTCAGCATGTCACATGAGAGCCAACTTAAGGCATTTCATCCACATCCCAAGCTTGATCTTATATATACATGGCAAGAGGTCAACTATCCAAAAGAGACAATCAACAAGTGCCATATGAGTACAAGGCTACCTAACCCCTTGCCCCCACTTAGTATGAGATGAGTATGAGTTGAGATGATTGATGAGAAACATGAAAATCAATACCAAGTAGAGGAACTAGGTGCTTCAACACAAAGAAGATCACCATGCACTCCTTAAGATGTTGAATTTG
Source organism: Sequoia sempervirens (assembly GCA_007258455.2). Lineage (NCBI taxonomy): Eukaryota > Viridiplantae > Streptophyta > Pinopsida > Cupressales > Cupressaceae > Sequoia > Sequoia sempervirens. Next base: position 144,965,341 of record VDFB02000013.1, read on the forward strand.
ATTATCCAAAGCCTTACATTCATTAGTAGAATAACCATGAACTTTATGATATGCACAAAATGAACTCTTGTAATAAAATTTATTTTGTGTTCTTGGAGGGAGAGATATCAAACAATCTTAGAGGAGTCTCGACAAGATACTCTCTAGATGAATAGTAGAATATGTTCCTTTATTTTGTGAAAAGGATATCTCTTACTTAGTACAAGATGTCATACTTACACAAGACTCTTTATATTGTGATATTTTTTTCTCTCCTTGAGAGGAGGGTGTAAAATCTAATGAACTCCAATTGTTAGAGTTTTTTCTAATGATATTGATATTAAGAAAATGTTTATTTTCTTCTTTTGTTTCTTTCAAAGGACATTAATCAAGACTACTAGTTTCTATCAATTTAGGATGCACTAATGTTAAAGTTGGCTTAGAAGAATCCTTTGTAATAGTGTTTCTATTGATTGAACATTTCTTTCTTTCTTTCAAGGGAAAATAGACAAGACCATTAGTCATTTCTTGCATGTTAGGGTCTATTGGGATGCAGATACCTTGTTCTCTAGCACCACATCCTTTTCCAATATACCCAAGTTGTTTCATAAGTTCATAACCTCTTCCATAAAGCTTTTTCATTTCTTTCGGATTTGGTGGTTTCTTATAATCAACTTCATCAAAAAAAATTGTGTAATTTTAGCTTCTTCTTCTAAAGTGGTTGAGGTGGATTCTTTTGAATTTTGTGTTGATATTACCACTTTTTATTTTCCATTGTCATACTCTTTGTTTATGATCTTTTATTCTCCCATGAATGTAGGTGTGAAATCTAAGGAACCCCAATCATCTTCGAATAAATTTATGAATTCTTCAATATGCTTCCCCTTTTCTTTCTCTTGCATGGCTTCCACTTGTATAGTTGGTGTCAATGTTTTCAACATTTGGATTTTCCTTATTTTTCTCAATCAGAAAACTATCTGGTTCAGGGTCAGTCTTGATTGTATACACTTTGTTGTTGTAGATATACTTCATTTTATTATGAAGAGTAGAAGGCACCCCATTCATTGCATGAATCCATGGCCTTCCTAAAAGAAGTTTATATGAAATATCACGAGGCATAACATGGATAGGAGTTTGCAATGTAACCTTTCCAACTCTAATAAGTAATGTGATCACACCAAGTGGTTGTTTTCCTATATTATCAAACCCAAGAATAGATAAATATTTAGGTTGAATTTGGCTCTTGTATACTTTAATCTTGTCCAAAAGGTTTATGATACACATGTTAATGGTGAAGCCATTTTTCAACAAGGCTCCTCTTTATCCCAATCTGATTATGGTGAACTATTATCATGAAAGCTTCACTTTTTTTTTCTTCCAAAGAAGGTAATTCATCTTGATGGAAATTAATGTCTAAGTTGTTTGGTGTTATAGCTTTAATTTGGGCCGCCACATTATTTGGTTGCACATTAGGAGTAGGAACTTGTTGTAAAGCACTTTGAAGCATGTTATGATAACTAGGTGAGGATTGAATAAGGTCCCATAAGGATATCTTAGCAAAAGTGTTTTTAAGTTGTTCAACAAGATCATACTCCTTTCCATTATGTGAGGGAAAACAAGGAGCACTAGGCAAGATAGGTTGAGGCAATGGGAGGGATGTTTGAGTTGATTTTCTTGGTTGCGGATTGTTCCTAGTGTTATGTATATGAGCAATGATATTGTAACTCAGTTGATGTGAAACATTATGATTATCAAGTTTCCTTTTAGGTGATTCTAAAATAAGCACAGTTTTATTTTGAATGTGTGATTGTTGTGAGGGTAGGTAGATGGTAAGAAGTGTCTCAAGAGACCACTTCAAGGGATATCTAATGTGCATAACATCAAAAGGCTTGTCCTTATTTTCATGATCTCTTAGTGAAGAGAAATCTAATGTCACTTCATCATCTTCATCTAAGGAAGCCTCATTAAATTATTGTCATTTTCTTTCACCATTATATCTTCCATGGTAGGAGGTTTTAGGAGAGCTACAAACTAGATGTTCATGAAATTCAAAGGTTGGTTCTTCTAAAATAAACTCATCACAAGTAAGGGAGTTATCAATGGTTGGATTTTCTTGCTTATCAATGATGTCATTCTCTTGTTCAATATTTTTTTCCCTAGGGGAGAGAGACAAATAGGATTCTCATGACTCTCATTGATTGGGTTTTCTAACATCAAGATATCTTCTTTACCAATAGTAGAGATATTAGGAGAAGGATTAGTTTGATTATTATGATTGTCCATGATTTCATCATCTTTCTCCAAGGTCTCATTCTCTTGTGCCATACTATCTACCCTAGTAGTAGATATTTTAGGAGAGTAACAAACAAAAGTTTCATCACATTCCATGGTTAGATTTTGTAAAGTAGCTTCATCATAAAAAGGGGATGAATCAACAAAAGAGAAACTATGATTTTCATTATTACCAATGATTGGATCCTTTCATTAAAATAAATATTTTGAAATGGAAGGAGCATTAGGAAAGGGAGAAATGTTATTCTCATGACTCTCAACAAGTGTATCTTCTAACACCAAACTATCTTTTTTCCATCTAGAAGAGATATTAGGGGAAGAAAAAATTTGATTGTCACGGTTATCTATAATTACATCCCTATGTCCTATAATATATTCCCAAGTAGGAGAGGTAGAATTGGCATACCTTTCAATGATTGGATCTCTTAACACCAACATATCCTCTTCACAAATGTCATTTTCATGATTTTCCATGATTGTATCCTCTTTGCCAAAAGCATTCTCACAAGTAAGGGAGGTGCTAGGAGATGATGGAGGGTGCTAGGAGATGATGGAGACTAGGTAAATTAATCTTAAGGAATGTTTCAATGATTTCATCTTCTTGCTTCACAATATCTTCCCAAGTGGGAGGAGGAGAAGGAAAAACAAGACCTTCATGATTCTCAATGATTGTATCTTCTTTCACCAAGATACCTTCATCACTACTAAGAGAGGTATCGAGAGAAGAACAATTATGATTTTCATGATTGTCTATGCTTACATCATCTTGTATCATATGGGTATGTGCAGGATCATCATGGAAAAAATAGGCCCTTAAGTGGCAAAAAAATTAGAAAAATCAGAGTTAGGAAACTTGACATAAAAAATTGAATAACTTATCTATATTATTTCAAAAATATGTAAGAATAGAATCTGTACAAAATTGAATGTAGTTTCTAAACTACTAGGCTTATTTAAAAAGAAAAAAAAAATATTTGGTGAAAATTTGAAATTTCAATGTAGTAGTACTTAAATTTCAGGAAAAAAAAGAAGTAGGTGTCTGTCACCCTAACCGAATAAAATGATAATATTTTTATAAGATTTTAGATATAAGTAGAGGACTCATGTCCCGATGTGATACATATTTTTTGTAATTTTTTCTAAGTAAATAATTAATTATGAATTTTTTATTACAAATTTTAAAAAATATAAAAACTTGTATGTCTGACCACCTTAACTTGGTCAAAACTTCATGAAATTCAATTTTTTTTTAATCCTATAGTATATGAAGTATAGAATGTGACACATGTTTTGGATTCAAAAAATGTGATACTGTTTGAAAGCTATAGATGTTTTTCAATCAACCTATCGATTAGGAATTTAGTCATAATTTAAATAGAAAATTAATAATAATTATTTAGTAAATTCAAACTAAAGCATAATTTATCTTGGTGGAAAGCTGAGAATCTCTTTAAAAAACCCTTTTCGTTTCATGAATTTTGGGTTTAAAAAAATTCATCAACCACATACCCTACACATACCCATCATATTGCCACTTTTTGGCCCATCATGATCCTGCACATACCCATATAATCTTCACAAATGGGAGAGATATTAGGACTTGAGTGAGGGATAGGCAAGGTGATATTAAGGATTGTGTTAATGGTTTTATTTTCTTGCTCTAAGTTGTTCTCATAACTAACTAGGAAATATATTGGAATTATGGTTAACATGTTTCTTAATGACCTCATTGTTGGCCTCTAAATTGAACTCATAAGAGGGATGTTGTACTTATGCAATCCATTTTTAACCATATCAAAATGACATCTCTTAAAAGGAGACATGCTAACATGAAAAAGTAAGCTCTTCAACTTATGCAATACTTCAAAAATGTAAACAAATGTCCCACATCTGAATATTTTCATGACTTGAAATGAGTTTTGGAATGATTTTAAAAATGACTACAGTAAATAGATGATTTGGCCTAGATGCTTAAAAAAAAAAATCCTAAAACTTTCCAAATTGATACAGTAGGTTACTAGCAAGCCTAGGAAGTACAAAAAATTACCAAAAAGCTTAGAAAAGTTGATTTTTGTAGGCCTCCAAGGAATCATTTTCCTAGTAGTGAATGGGTCTCGATATGCTTTTTTGGGAAACTCTAAATTTGATATTGAAGCTTAGGAACTGTGAAAACTTGTTGCCTTTGTAACCCTAATAGGGACTCATTTGCCTTATGGTGAATGGGACTAGGTCTATGGGTTTTTAAATTTGAAAAATGTAATTTCAAATTGATTATATGTGTTTTTTGTTTCAGCTGTCAAGCTAAAACTTCTATAACAAATTTTTTTAGAATTTAATGTTGAAATGCAAGTGACAAATGAAGGAAAAATGTTGAAATATATGACACTTTTTGAAATAAAATTTTGATGCAATTTTAGAATGTGAATGGTGAATAGTATACTAATATGCAAACACTATACAAAATTAGTGTAACACTATGCAATTTTTGTTGACTTCTAGATTTAAATGAATGTAAAAGTGCAAGTTTACACCTAAAATGCAATGCAAACTAATGCAATATTGACAACCCTGGATGAAATGCAAACTACTGTAATGTAATAAAATCTAATACAAATCCTAGATCTAGGGTTTTATTGGATTCCATTTTTTAGAATTAAATTAATGTACAAGGTTGGCTTCACCAAAATAAAACATAGAAAAATACCATTCACCAAAGTGAATTGATGAACACTACACCTATTATTCTTCTTCTTTTTTTTCAATTTATGAGGGTTATAAAGCATAAATGAATATGAAAAATCAAACCTAACCAATATAGTAATCAAAAGGCAGGTTTTAAGAGGGTCGAATGTTGTGTACCTATTGCAAAAAAAAATTTGCAGGCCTCACTAAGGATGCATTCGCTTAGTGGCGAATGGGTCCTAGCTAGGGTTCTAGAAAATCAATTTTTGGGTTTTGTTCTTCAATGTATGCCCTCCCATATCCTATTTGAAGAATGTCAAAAACTAGAAAATAAATCATGTAGCTTAAAGTTTCTATGATCTTGCAAGAAAGATGACAACTTTGATAACTTTGCAACTTTCTCCATTTTTCTTTCCAATTGATCTTCAACATAAAACCCACAAAAACACATCAAAGATGATAAAGATGTTTTTTTGTTAGGGAATAAGGGTTTTCCTTGGTCAAACCCCATTTTAGTACTTAAATCTTGTAATGAAACAATGCATAAAGGAATGATGAATGAGAAAAAATATGTAACAACTCACTCAACCTTGTTGATACCTTGGATTGCAAATCTAAAACTTAGCATAAAATGGCCTCAATGAGTGTAGATCTTGGTCATGAACTTGACATAAGATAATGGATTTGAACACTTGAACTTGATCACCAGTTCTACATCATTACATTATCTCAACAACATGCATGACTCTGACATGGTGATTGATATCTTGATTGCTATAATAAGCTTCGATAATTTACCCTTGACTACTCTTGAATGTTCTATAATGCTCTTAACTTGCATAAAATCTTCTAGTTTTCTCTCTTGAAAATTCTAGGGGAAAACTAAGTGAAATAACCTTGTATTTATATTTATCTTACTCTTAATTCCCTAAATTCAAATAACACAAGTTGACATCAGATCTAGGACCTCAAACTATTAAATACCATGAAAAACATATTCTAAGGCAGGCGTCCTTGGGTGAGGGCCCATTTTCTGCATGGAAAATGGGCCTTAGTACACTTAACTAGGACACACTTCAGGGATTGTTAAATGATATGTGAAAATTGGGTCCCCTAGGACCTAGTGAGGACCCATTCACCAGGTGGCTAATGGGTCCTAGGTCACTAACCCATGGAACATATATACCTTGTAAAATTAAGTGTTGTGTAATAACATTTAAGAAAGTTGGGTTTTATCCCTCAAAATCTACAATTAATTAGGCTTGGATTTGAATTAAGGGGCCAATTAACCTCAATTAATTAATAAAGCCATAGATTAGTAAGAAAGTGTAAAGAAAAACTTTACAACACCCTAAATAAGGCACAAAAAGGTCAATTTAGTTTAAAAGGGCCCTAAACTTAATGTGAATGTGTAAAACACATTACAACACTAATTTAAGGCAACATTAGGTTCATTTTAGTATTAATTATTCCCAAATTAAGTGTGAAAAAGGGATACATTTTTCAACACTACAATTTGTAATTTACTTTTTAAGATAATAACCTTGTATAAAGGGTTAATTGTTATTATTATTTTAACTTTATGATACTTAGAACCACAGTATTTAATAAAATGTTCTAAAAATAAATATTTTAAGGACCATAAATTGGAAAAAAAATAGGAAGTTTTGCTAGACTTTAGAGTTTAGGATTGTAGTATTAAATGGTGTCCTCATAAGAATTCAACAAAAAATGGGTGATTTAAATTTCTAGTGATATAACTATTAGATTATCTACAAGAAGGATAAGAATATGCACTTTCACATCACTTGATAAAGAGGATAGCTCTATATTTTCTCTTTCCATAGCTATACCAAATTGTATGGATTAGATTTGATAGGAGTACCTATTAACCTAATAGTTCAAGGTATCATTTGTTAGTTAGGATAGGATCTTCAATTTGTGCCGAGGATTAATTATATCTATGAATAAGCATTCACCTATTATTTGACCAAATTTATAAATAATTCCTAACTCTTAATTCAATCCTCATTTATTCTTGTAATTTCACTCTACTACTACAAGTCAGCCATGCATTTTGAAGACGTATGAATGAGTGAAGAAATATTTCTTTTCGGGTGACCTTAACCAATATTTCAATATATTTGTAGCTAAATGCATGAAGTGTGTCAAAGGAATAAAGGGATAAATATTAAATATCTAATACTTTTTTTCCACTTCTTATTCTAAATAAGGCTTGGAATGATGTTTCTATAGATTTTATTATGGGGCTTCCAACATCAAGAGGTAGATAGGTAATATTGGTTGTTTTTTACTACTTGGGTATATGCAAGATCATCATGGAAAAAATAGGCCCTTAAGTGGCCAAAAATTTAGAAAAATCAGAGTTAGGAAACTTGATGTAAAAATATTAATAAGTTATCTATATTATTTCAAAAATATGTAAGAATAAAATTTGTAGCAAATTGAATGTAGTTTCTAAACCACTAGGTTTATTTTAAAAATAAAAAAATGTTGGTAGAGAAATTTGAAATTTCAATGCGATACTTTAAATTTAGGAAAAAATAAGTAGGTATTTGTCTAACCACCCTAACCACAATTAAATGATAATATTTTTGTATAATATTTTAGATATAAGTAGAGGACTCATGTCTTGATGTGATGCATATTTTTTGGTATTTTTTTTCAAAGTAAATAATTAATTATGAAATTTTTATTACAACTTTTCAAAAATATAAAAACTCGTATGTCTGACCACCTTAACTTGGTCAAAACTTCATAAAATTTATTTATTTTAATCCTATAGTATGTGAAGCATAGAATGTGACACATGTTTTAGATTCAAAAATTGTGATACTATTTGAAAGCTATAGATGTTTGTCAATAAGCCTATCAATCAGGACTTTAGT
>VDFB02000013.1:144973302-145127940 GCA_007258455.2 Sequoia sempervirens
TTATTTTTGTATAAGTTTTAATTTATTCTTTTCTTTATTTCGATTTTGATATATATATATATATATAATTTATAATTTATAATATATTTTTTTAAAATAAAAAAAATAAAATAAAAATAAAAGATATTTATTTAATGTTTTTTTTTATAAAACGATTATTTTAATGTAGGTATGTTTATTTATGTGAATTTGTAAAAGTATTGTGTAATATTAGGGAAAATTCTTCTATTATATGTTTGATAGATGCAATTTTGAAATAAACGGTATATATATATATTGTTATAAATATGCATTAAAAGAATTTAAGGTGTTGATATTCTGAATTAACGATATAATATTTATTGTCATGCAATGATATAGTCTAATTGAGAAAATTAGGAGTAAACGATGTGTTTGATTTAGTTAATTATTTTCGAGTTGTGGATTTATTTATTTGATGGATTTGTTGTTCATGGTTAACTGTATTATGGCGTTGTTTATTCTTTGGTTACTCTCGAGATCATGCATGTTGATTTAATTTGACCTTCTTAAACTTGAGTCTAGGTCATGTAGAAAACCTTTGAGTTGACTTATTCATTTATAGGATTCTAAGTTGTGGTTAGGACTTCCAGAGGCGGGGATTTTTGTATTTGTGTTCGATCTTGTATTTTGATGTTGCCCTTATGTTTTGGCTTCGGATGTGGTATTGATGTATACTTGGATCGTAATCGTTTATGGATGTCATACATGTGATTTTGGGTGAGAGAGTTATGCCTCGCGATTGAGCCATTGTTGGTTCGTCTTTCCTTGTTGATATAATCCTGTGAGTTGGATATGCTTGTGCTAGAGTGTTTAGAGAGAGTGGCTCTAGTGGGGGCCGACGCACAAAGGGGCTGTTAGGGTAACCCACGTAGAGTTAGTTTAATCAGTGATAACTTAAGTAATAAACCACGGGTGGGGATTAAACACTAATAAGATAATTGTGAAGCCTCGTCCGCCTGTTAGTGCTATCACAGACTAAAGGGGACTGAGAAGGCCGTGGTTGGCAAGGTCATTACCTTGTCCTCACGAAAGGTCAATGACTCCGCATCAGTAACCCTATGGAGCGGCGCCTTGAGATAGGCTGTCAGGAGAACCATAGATGGAAGCGGCACCTCAACTTGGTTGTCTGGAGAATCCATGTAGAGATGGAGGTGGCACCTTGTAATAGGTTGTCTGGAGAATCCATGTAAAAACCATGCGATGACACTCTCATCTAACATTCTGTTTGTGTTGATTTACTCAAGTCCTCTGGAAGTGATTTGTTGATTTGTCTTTGGTCATTGTTGGAAATGGTATTTGATATTATGTCCTGACTTTCTTTGATGATGTGAGGGTGACTAGTTGTTATGTTCTTCAGTGGTTTGTTGTGCCTTTTGTATTTGCCATGGTTGTGTTTCTACATGGTCTTTGGTGTTATGTTGTTCTACTTGGAGTTAGTTTGTGTTATTGTTAGACGTGCTTGGTCGGGGACCCTTCCTTGTCTACTCTCAGCACGGGGGTGGTTGGGTGGAACGTGCTTCGCACCCCGTTGGGTTTCCCTTTCTATTGCAGGTGTATCTTTATTGCAGGACTTTTGGAAGATGTTGATGACCCAGTTATCCTTGTGTACCAGATAGTTGTATATACTTCAGTTGTAATGTATTTAATGTAATCATTGATGTATCGTCTCCCACATGTGTTGGGATGACCTTGTTGTAATTGGTATATGTAGTTATTAAGGTGTACCTTCAGTTAGTTGTATCTGATCATTATTTGGGATGTAATGTATATTCGAGCCATGCTTTGATTCAGGAACGGTCATTCGTAGTGGTTGGTTACATTATGTTGTATCTATCGAAATATGCCACACTTTATATCTTTAAATTCCATGTATTGTCATATGTGTATATGGTGTTAATATGGTTATTGTTTAACAGATATCTTAAATGATGAAATGAGAATGAATGGATATATGTAACTGTTTATTATTGTTTATCTTATTATCGTGCTATGGGTTAGTGTAGTCATGTCACTTCGTGTACCCCATTGGAACAAGTGTGCCTCTTAATACATTGTTATGCTATAATACTTAAGTATGTTATTATATTTTTTTTAAAAAAAAAATTGTTCCGTTGTTTTAGTTCCTTTGGGGTTCGCACGGCAGGGCGTGACAGAGGTTTTATTATTGATTGGGTGATTATGTTTGAGTAGAATCCAATTGTAGGACATGTGATGTGAGTTTGGTTGGGGTTGGAACCCTTGGTGAGGATCAAAATTCGTATGGATTTTTGTGTGGATTTTAAAAAGGGATTATTGAATCAATTTCCTTGGTTTTTGAACAAGAATAGACCCCTAGGACATATACCTATGGGTTTCGAACCTTTTTGACACATGTGAACTTGTCCTTGGAGTGTGAAAAGACCCCTCAAAAGTCCACATTCATGAATGTGACAAATTCAAAGAGTGTTGGGGCTTGGGAAGAGTGACTTGTCACTCTCAACCTCCTACTCCCCAAAAGTTCTTGGAATTGGCACAAGACTCACACATGTGTGAGCACTTGTGGGAAAGAGTGTAGGTTTGGAGGATCCCTATATATCCCAAGAAGATGGAAGATTGGGGATTGCCCACTTCTCCTTTTGGAGAACTCAAGTTGAGATAGAAGAAATGATGGGAAGAGGAGAGGAGTCCTCCCTCAAAGGAGAGAATGACCAGGATGGTGGGAATTTGAGAGGAAAGAAGGATAAGAGAGTTTAATCTCCCCACCTAAAGAAAGAGATAAGTTTCCTTACTTCCATTTTCGCTTGTTTAATTGTTGCAAGAAGGTGGAATGTTGTATAGATCATGGTTGAAACTAGAGAATAGAAAACCTAGATGCATGAAATTTGGTGTTGTGTTATTCTTATTCCTTGTAAAAAAATTTGGAAATAGCTCCATTTATCATCTTGGAGCTAGAAGACTTCTTGCTCGGGGGTATGGCTAGATCCCACAAGGCTCCATGACGCCATTACAGTAGGGTGGAGAGCAAGCCTCACTCTTTTGTGTGTTATTATTTACATTCATAATTATTGATGTAATATTGAAGGCTAGGGTATTGTTGTGATATGAAGAATGAAATAGAGCAAGCCCTTAGACAATGGTTTTTTTTTTCATTAATTGCATTTCAATGTAGTGCCTGGAAGATGTAAGTTTTAAGTGAGTAAATGGTATTTGATGTATTATGAAGCTTGCACTCAAAGTGATGTATGAGAATAAGAAGGAATTTGTTTTGGAAAAATAAAATAAAAATATGGCATTAGTCTATTTAGTATTTCCTTTTGTATTTTCACCAAAGAAAGTATTTTATGTGCTTGTAAGAAAAGTATGTATTCATTTATGTGTCAAAATGAGGAAGGGATTGAACATTATGGAATGAAATTTGCATGTGAAAAAGAAGGTATTCTTAGATGTGTAAGTGAAGAAAGATGGAAATACAGAAAGGAATCTAAATTACTTATGTTTAGAGTAATTTCAATTAAAGGTTTATGGATGAATATATTTATTTGCAATCTTTGCTTAACATACCCATCTTAAATAAATATAGAATAAAGCATCTTGAGTTTTGTGAATGTTATAATAGAGAGTTAAAATAACTCATGCAAATGATAAACATTTTATTTCTTGCAAATGATAAATATTTTAGTTCTTGCAAATAGTCTTATTAATGGAAAAAATATTTAACTTATTAACTCAGTTATAAAATGCACATAAAAAAGAATAGGAGAGTGAAATGGTTATCTAAATCAAGATTTTCATAAATTAGTAAATTAGGGTATCTGTTATAATTAGTTTTACTCTTTAAGTTAACCCATAAATGAATATAGTTAATAAATAATCAATCATTTATTTTGTTATGATAAATTTTTTATATGTAGAGAAAATAAGTTGCATTACACATTCTGTATATTTTGTGTACAAATATAACAAAAATAAAAAAAGAAGAAGTATATATTTCACAAAATCTAGTGCATGCACCGTAATACTCTTAATCAGGTTAAATTGATAAAATATGCCAAACAAGAAAAAGAAAAAAAATACAAAACCTGCAATTGCTTCCAAACTCAGATCTAAGTTACTGGTTTAAATAGCAGTTAAAAAAAAATAGTAATTGTTTGTTGTAGAAAACAAATATTTAGGAAATAGAATGGAATTGACAATATTCAAACATTGACCTCTTATACTTTGCACTCTCCTGCAATAAGTAAATAGAAAAAAAATACACAGTGCTTGTAATGTACTCCCAGAGCCAATGTAGGCACTTGCAATATGCTGAAATGAATGCAAGGAGAAGAGAAAAGATCTATTCTCTGCCAGGCCTCTAAAGTTAGTCGCCCCTCTTCCAGTCACGATGCACAAGTGAAAGTGTATCTATTTGTTGTTTTATATCAAACAAAATTTAAACAGATACATATATACATTTGCAGATTTTTGGTATTCAAGAACCTCTTGTGCAAATAAATAGCAACTGAAGACTGGTGCGACGCTCATATCCCTCAGATTTTCGCTATCATCCTATACCATTCATCGCCTTAGCTAGACTATCCCCTTGCATCTAAAACGAGGGGTTTTGGGGTAGGTAGGTAAGGCATAGTTTCATTCAAAGACGTTACCTAACCCTGACTTTCATCGCAATTAATCTCTTGGCAGAATAGTGGTGTAGTTTGTAAGTGCAAGATTTCCATAGTAAGTTTGACGTCTGACAAAGAGCAATAAATTGTAATACCTCCCTGTAGTTCTAAGGAGGTGGGTTGAATGTGTTAATAGAGTTTCCCATCGAATTGACCTAAAAGTCAATAATGCAGAGATAAGCCATACGGATTCACTGCTAGCATCGTCCTGAAACTGATCCAATAGTTAGAGATTGGTAGCAATTTATTTGCGGCCAGTCAGCTTGACAAGATAGCTATTACCGCAAGGGGGATTTACTTTTACAAAAACATTTATTATCAAACTGATGTATCTACCAATGCCCTCACTTGTAAATATAAATTGTCAAGAATTTAGTTGTCAGAAAAAGAATTCCCATCGTAATGAGTCTGCAGAGGTTTTCTTGTGAGGCGTGTCTTTACCATTGTATATGTCAAATCTGCCATCCATATTTGATACGGTATTGGTTTTCATCCCAGTCTATTTTTACCACATCTTGGCTGTGAATCTCCCATACGAGATCTATAGAATAAAATAAAACCTCAAAACATGTATTCTGCATTAGTCAATCCATGCCTTCATCGATTGTCTTAAACCTGCAGCGCACCAAAAAAAAAAAACTCATAGAACCCTAGCCGTCACAGATTAGATAATGTAGAAGATAATAAAAAGAAAAAGCAAAAAAAAAAGAAGAAATAAATAAATTGGCAATCATGTCTCCATCAATATTGGCGTCCATTATGGCTGAGTTGTAGATAGCTATAATGTTAACATATAGGCTTGAATGTTAGCATAGTTTAAATCAATTAGATGAAATTTGTATTTAACCATAAGCTTCTAACCGTTTAGAAATTACTAGTAAAATTAATTCTAATGTTGAGCGACATTTTATCTTGGATACTACATATGTCTTTAATCTGTGAATAATTGCTGATAACATCAACGTTATAGCAAAAATAAAATAAAATAAATGATAGCACAACATTGAAAGATGTAACGTAGTTTAAAACGGTTCAAATATATATATCCATATCAGTTAAATCAATACTCTTATTTAGCTTTTTCATGGGATATCACATAAGGAAGAATAAATAAAGTAATATTGATTAAACCGATGGAACAGTTTACAATTAGAATGTCTTGAGTAGGAAAACTTTACAAATGCCATATGTTATTTTGTTTCTTATACATAGAAATATCTTAATTCATACTTTGGGTTTAATTTAGTCCCTTTTTACTCCTCTCTTAAAAAGCAAGTGTATTTTTCTAAGGATGGTTTAATTTATATTTTAAGACTTATATTTAATTTATATTTTGATACCTTTAATTAAGATGATTTAATTCATATTTAAGACTTATTAAAATGAATTGATTTATATTTTTAAGACTAATTTAATTAATGTTTATATAAAGATTATTTAATTTATATTTCTTTTTAGACTTATTTTATTAATATGTATATAAAAAATAATTTAGACTATATCTTTAAAAAAATAATTTTATATTAGGTTTCCTTTTATAAGGATTATTTACATTCTTAATTAAATAGAAAATATTTGTTAAGTGAAATACATGGTACTTGACGATTTTACTAATGTTTTATCGAATTCATATTAATTGTAATAATAGATCAAAGTATTAAGAATTAATTCAGAGCTAAGCAGGTGTTAAGTGTTATTAGATATCAATTGGCAAATGTACAAAGAGTATCACTACAATTTGACAGTGTTTCCTTCGTCTCCAAAATAATAACATTGTTACATGGAGATAAACGAGACCTTGATCTAAACCTCTCTTCCTAACCTGGTTTCTTCGCCCTCTAGGTTAAGTGCTAACCTGATGATTTTTAAAGGGGTGTGCATGATAGGCCATACACACCCAAATATACCTTATACCCTCACCCCATGCTCGAGCAATGTGCCAATGGTGGAGTTGTGTGGGTTTAACTTCCCCTAATATGTATAGTGTGTTACCATGTGCATGCATGGTTAACAATTATTAGCATTCTCGATAAGATGCATGGACAAGAGTATAAACTAGTATTTCTAACTAATTGAATAGACATCCTTATCTTGAAATTTGTGAATTGTGTTTAGTGTTACATCTTAAACACTTATAGTGTTAAATAGATTAATTAATAAAGAAAAAAATATATTGTTAGTTTTTTTGGATGAAATTTTTAGGCATGACAATTATGATTGTTATGTTAATAAACATCATGTTATGGATGCATTGAAATAAAAAATAAAATATGAAAAATACTACAATGATGTTGAGATTGATGGTGAGGCTCTTAATATGTAACCTGATGTTGCTATTGATGTGTCTAGTTTGTTGCATATAATAGAGAAAGTTTCAGGTGAAGACCTAATGCCATCAACCAGCTCAACAAATGTTGGAGAAGAAGAAAATGGCTCTTCAAACTTTTAATCATTTATTCCTTGCTTACCAAATGGTAGATGAGAGCTGCAAACAATAAAAGACATCTTGCAAATTGGAAAAAAGACTAGAATAGCTTATCTTGGCCTGAAGTTAGCTCTTCTCCTATTAATGAATACAACACTGAAGGTTTATTTTCAATGGCCTTTCCAACATTGTTCCCCACTAGAGCAGCACTTCCGCTTCAACCAAGAAATATTAAAATTCACTTGCATGATGCCCTCCACCTATTGAGATATTTTGACCACAGGTTTGGAAAACATGTTAGGTTTAGATATTTTCTCTACAACTTGATTATGAGACATTGCAACCAACAAAATGTCTCTCTTTTTGTTAGAGCAGATCTAGAGGATATAATCCCTAGGTCATTGACTATTTTGAGGCAACAAATTCAAGCTTCTCCCAACCACCAACAAGTCGATCAATTGATGTGATTTGGTATGTCGTTGCATGGGACCCACTCTTTTTGGAGCTCTTTCTGGGCCCAACTAATCGCTATGATAGAACAACTTGGTACTCCCACCCTTTTTTCACTTTGAGTTGTGCATATACAATATGGGCTAACCTACAAAAAAATTTCTCTACTACATCTCATTTAGCGATGGAGCCTTCAACAAATATGCTAATAGATAGTGTTGTTCAGAATCCACATATAGCATCTTTATATTTGCATCATAGATTCTCAATTTTCTATGAGTAGGTGATCGAAAATATTTTGCATGCAAAAGATTATTGGTATATATATGAATGGAAACATCCTAGCTCTGCACATGTGCATGGTTTTCTATGGATTTCAGAAGCTCCTGACATGGATACTCTTGATTGGTCCAATGACCATGATCTTACCATAGCAAGGAAATTTTTTGATAGATATGTTTCAGCTTGGAATCCACGTTTCCCTACACAAAGATTGCTTAGAACATATCATTGCTTTGAAGAAAACCCATGCTTGCTTACCATGAGCTAGATCCTGACCAATGATCCAATCATAGATTATGAAGATTTGCTAAACATAGTTCAAAGGTACAAAAAATGCTTTGAATATAATTTTTAAAGAAGAAAAGGAGAGCAATTGTAATGTTGGTATAAAGCACCATGGCAGCAACAACTTACCTCTACATTGACATCTGATGCTGACTCTAACAAATCCTACAAACAAGCAAGAAATGATGATTGCTTAAATATTCATAACCTAGATATGCTTACAATTTGGTGTGCCAATGTTGATTGTCAACTAGTTGTTTCTAGGAAAATTGTTTTGAATTATATTTCTAAATATGCAGCTAAATCTAAGAAAAAAATAGAAAATTATCTAGATATGTTGTTCAAAAAGAGTTGCAAATACAAATATAGTTGAGGATAGAGCATTGGATGCATACCAAAAATTCATGATGAATATGATTGTGGAACGTGACATCTCTACACAAGAGGTGTGTCATATGTTACATATATTTCCTCTTCTTACTTCAAGCCAACGATACATTCAGTTGAATGTTTGCAAAAAGACATGGTTGCGTATAAATAGAGATGATACTGATGAAGAGTTTCCAACAAACTATATGCATTGCTATATTCAAAGGCCTCCAGAGTTAGATCATTTATCCCTTATTGACTTGGTCCACCTATATACACACTGACAACAATGCAAAAAGGATAAATGGAAACCAAGGCTCCAACCTACAATTGTCCTTGTTTACCCATTATTCAAGACTATTCCTGTTGAAGATATAGAGATATTTGAGATATTTTGTTTGATTGAACTTATGTTATAAAAATATTTTCGGAACATAAAAGTAGATATAGGTCTTCAGAGAGAACAGATAATAGAGAATTGGAAACTTTTAAAAATAGTTGGTTATCATCCTTGGAATGTTAATAGAGTTCCAGTTACATCCACAATTGAAGAACAAGATGATAGTGATACTGATGGTTTGAACCATCGTCCTTATATGGATGAATATGAATGTGAAGTTTTCTCCTGGCTTGGTGCTACTACTAACTTTAGTATAAATCAGCTTCAGCTATTGGGTAGGTGGGATTTTGATATGAACCATCCATGGAATGCAAACCATGTTCTTGAACAACTCCATAATATTACTTTGCAGTTCTTCTCATTAGAAAAGGCACAATGTGAGAAAGCTATGGTTCAATTCTTTCTTGGAGATATGCCAACCCATCAACTTTCACTGAAGCAGCAATTGGCCCTTCAAATAATCCAAACCCACTGTATGCAACCTTTACCCAAAGCCCCTCTTTGCATGATTATTCAAGGGACAAATGACACTAGAAAATCCTTCCTCATAAATTGTATTTGACAACAAATGAACACCTCTTTTGCTAGACCCAATAGCTGCTTGCTCACATTGGCTCATATAGGTGTCGCTATGTAAAACATATGTGCCTCTATAATCCATACAACACTTCAGATTCCCATAAAGGATATGAGTCCTTTGCGAGGGTAGTAATTGACATTAATGTAAGAAAAATTTAAGTATATTGAGTACATATTGATCAATGAAATGATTTTTCTAGGCCCAAAATTGCTATTGAAAATAGATAGTTGATTATGCCAAACATACCCAAATAAGCAGGCAAAGCCATTTGGTGGTGTTTCTATGATCCTTGTTGGTGATCTTGCTCATTTGTCACTTGTCATGGATACACCTATTTATGCTTCATCCTCATCGGCTATAGCTTTGTGGCACACTTTCATGATCTCAATAACCTTGGAAACTATCTTTCACCAAAAAGGAGATAGCCCTTTGCAACAAAATTTACGTGAAATCCTTCTTCATATAATAAATGTTGAGGCTCTCCATGATGATTGGGAAGAGCTTACGAAAAAAAATAATGCTCTCAACCACAAAAAGACAACAATTTGATGTTGCTACACATTTTTTGTGACAAATGACTTGGTTACATTGCACAACAAAAAAATGATGAAACAGTTAAATCTACCAATAGCCATTAGCATTGCTCAGATGGCTCAAAAATAGGAATCTGATCATGGAGATGATGACCAACTTCTCCCAAGATTGCTACTTTTTGTTGGTAAATAGGTGATGCTAAAAATGAATTTGTGGATTCAAGCTACCCTCATTAATGGATCCCTTGGTGTTGTTATAGCGGCTATTGTGTACAATCTAGATTCTAAACTACCAAACCAACCTCACTATGTTTTTGTTTGCTTCCAAAATTACATTGGCCCACCATGGGACCCAGAACATCTGAGAGACATCCTGTAATGCCCCTCCATTTTGGTCATCCTTGAAATTTAGGAAGTTGGTTGTTTGGTGGCCATGTCATTTTCGCTTGTTACTTATGGTTGGTGATTTGCTTGGTCATGAGGATTTTGGGATTTCATTATTTAATTTGATTTTTATGTTAGACAATATCACTAATATTATGACTAGATGTAATTTATCAAATTAATCTAATTTTAAGGTCACTTGTTTTGGTTTGGGATCAAATAAAGAGCTAGATTTAATAATAAATGTTGATTGTATTATCATTGAAAATTTCTTATTTTAAGATGAAAGAAATATAATTGTAAGTAAATGAATTTAATAAAAATAATTATTGTCTAATGAGTGAATTTAATTAAGAAATTTAAAATTGAGAAAATATTAACGTAGATAAAATATTTAGAAAATTTGAACTCAAGATTGAATAAGGATTAAAGCAAGGAAATTAGTTGAAAATGGAAAAAAGAATTGTTTATTGCTAAATAAATAAATAATATTAAAGCATCGTGATAAGATTTTGGGAAGAGGAAAGGGCAAGAAAAGCTGGAAAAGATGGTATACGCTTTATCTTCCTCTGTCTCATCACCTTCCAGGTAGAGATTTAGATCATTGAAACTCATAAATAAGAATTCAAGAGACAACTCTGGGGGGAATCTTCTCTATCCGGGTTGGTCCATTCTTCTCTTATGCCAGAAACTAGGGAGGAAATACGGGGATTGTTTTCCGCTGGGAAAGGATTAGCAGAGGGAGATTATGGGGGATTTTCTTGGGAAGAAGGTGAGCATGGCAGCTTCTTCAGCCATGATGCATGTAGCAACATCTCTCTCGTGCAGGCCTAAACTGGTACAATATTTAATTTGCACATTCTAGTTTTGTTAAAATCTGTTTTATGTTAGTACACCTAGGTTAGATCTGGTATTTTCCTTTGGGTTCTTTCTTAAATTTCAAGATCTGGCTGTAATCCTATTGAAGGATCCGTATTTCCAATATTCTCCTTTTCATTTATTGCATTCCCTTAGATGCTCCTGTACCTGGCACCTTATGTTTTGCATTTCTCTTTGACATTTCGAATTGCTAATTTATGACTCAAATACAATTCAGCCACACACTTGAACATTATAGGGAGCTTAGAGGTTTAAATATCTGTCTGAATTCTTTAACAGCCTGTCACAGCCGCACACCTAAACATATAGGCAGTTTAAAGGTTTAAATAATCTCTATGAGTTCATTGTCAACCTGTCTTTCTTGCGGCACTGGTGCATATTAGGAAGTTTATAGGTTTAAATAATCTCTCTGTTGTCATTGTCAACCAGTCACAACCACAACACATAAACTTAATAGGGAGTTAAAAGGTTTGAATAACCTGCTTGATCCTCCTGTCATTCTATCACAGTTGCAACACTTTAAAAAAAAATGATAATAATGCAAGATGATGGCGATATTTCCAAATTCTTGTATTCACTTTCTCATATACTTGGCAACCTGTCACTGTTACGCCATTTAGAGTTGAGGCATTGTACATAATTAAATAGTCTCCCTGAAACCATTGGCAACCCATCACAGATGAAACGTTTAGACTTGCAAAGGTGGAGTAAATTAAATAATCTCACTGGTTTCATTGATAACCTGTCTCAGTGGGGCCCTTGAACATGGTAGGGTGTATAGATTTAAATAAACTCTCTTTCAATTTCAAGTTTACTTGTAGAGTTTAGCACACTGGTTAGCATTTGAGTCTCCTCTTCTCTCATCCGTGCCGTCTCTTCTTCATCTGCCTCGAGCTCTCTCTCTCTCTCTCTTTCATTTGAATGACTATTTCCTTATTCGCTATTTTTTTTTGTCTTCCATTGTCCATTCATATAATCCTCCAAAAGTGATACGTTATTTTCTTCTCTTGGATTTTAAATTTTGTCCATTCATTTACCCTCTTCCCTATACTTATTATTTTTCTACTTCTCCATAAAATTTATGAATAATATTTTCGAACAGATATGTAATATCCATAATATCATTCTTCCTAGGTCAAATATCGTAATAGAATTATAGTCCATATCACTTCAATACATGAATCTTCAGAATACTATCATATCAATCCTTATAGTGTGGAAATGTTTTCAATTACCTCAAATGTGAATATAAATATCTATAGATGCTTGCACGTATTGAGTATAAATAGAGTATTGAATTTAAATCATAGGAAAGTGAAGATAGGGCGTGTGGCCAAACATATTTATATATTATAAATGTTTGGGAAGTTTGTGATGAGTATAGTCAACCAAAAGCTTAGTCATGTACCTCAGCCATCTGAACATTTTACTTTTTCCTTATTAAATAAATAAATAAAGAAATAAATAACGAGCTCTAGTTTGGTATTGTTCCACCTTTCAAGAAGAGTAATTTATAATTTCTCTTTTAAGTATAAGTATATATATATATATATAGATTGGGTATTAATTATGCAAGGGACACATATATTCTTGTATTGACAATATTTAGTATTTATATGGGTAACTTTGGAGTAATAGATATCTTCCTCTTTTATTTGGAATAAATAAGTACTTATTCTTATAAAGATTTAGTCAAACGAGTGAATTAAAGTAAATTAAGTTTAAAAGAAAATATATTAATGATATATATGTATATATATAGTGTTTTAATGAAAGAATATATTTTCCTTCTTAGATAATTTATTATGTTTAAGTTATGTTGAAGAAATGGTTTTGAGTGAATGTTTTTTTCTAAAAGGAAATATTTTGAAAAATAATTATGTAAAGTGTAGTTAAATTAGGTGCAACAATTAATTTAAATAGAAGAAAGAGAATGATTAAATGGATTAGATGATTAACTGAGTAATATTAAGGAAGCTCTTGAATTATATCATCGTAAAGTTATTAACTTGTTTTATATAAAGGAATTAAGTAATCTTGACAAATAAGAGAGTGATAGAATTAGGAATGGAGATTGTTGTTATTTAAGGGTAAGAGTATAATGTGTAAATTGGAATATATTTGTTTTAATTTGTGTTTGGAAGAGTATACTTGTGATTAGTGTCTTATGGCTTAAAAACATTAGATTTTATCTTCACTTCGCAATATTGTGCTATCCTTAAATATTGGAAATGATTGATCTTTAAAATAATGTTCTTTTTAGATTGTTTCAAGTTACTTCTTATTGCATGAATGGTTATATTGTATTTGAATGTGTGGTTTTATGGATTGTTTTGATAGACCCTTTCAATGTGACTCTTCGTGAGTTGATTTTGAGTTGGAGATTTTCTCTCATTTAATTTATGTTGCTATTCGTTGGGAACCCATATGTTTTCTTTTGTTCTTTACCCTAAGTGGTAAATCGGTTAATGTTATCATTGTCATGATTGATGGTTCTGCTTGAGTTGTTAATAAGTCAAATTGAAATGTTCTTTGAGTTATGGGTATTCCGAGAGGAGAAAATAGAGGTTTCCCTTGGATTTCCGATTTAGTTCGTATCAAAGTTGTTGATGTTGTTTGAATGGAGTTGTTGATCTTATTTTGATGTATTCTCTCATTATATTTGAATCGCAATTAGTTCTTGTGGCCTTGCAATTATTTTTGTCAGTTCTTTGGTGGGGAAACCCTAGTGTAAACTTTTTGTGAGTCTTCCAGAGGCTTGTTGTTTTTATTGTTGGTCAATGTCTCTCCTTTTATGTGCCCTTGAAGTGGCAAGAGTTTTGGTATCAGGATTTTGAAAGGGTTGTACGAGAATTGTTGAGACTTTGTTTGGTATTTATTTGCGAGATGGGTTATGCCTTGCGTATTATTTTTATTGTTGCATTTCGATGTTCATGATTGGAATGGTACAACCCCTGTTACTTTTTGGTTTTGGTTGGGTCTCTAGGGAGAGTGGCTCCTCGTGGGGGTCGGCGCCTCGTTTAAGGGGAAGGGCACAGGATAACCCACGAGTGAGTTAGTAATTAAGTGAAAACCTAATAATTAACTTAGGAGGGTTGGGTAGTAATATCATTATAAGATTTAAAAATGGCTGCCTCGTCTTCATTAGTGCTTCCGCAGACTAATGGAAGGCTAAGAAGGCTGTGGTTGGCAAGGTCGTGACCTTGTCTTCACGAGAGGTTTATGGCTCTGCATGAGTCACCCTATGGACCGGCACCTCCAGTTGGGAGGAAGGGCACATGATAGCCATAGATGGGACCAGCGCCTCCAGTTGGGAGGAAGAGCACAGGACAGCCCATGTAGGACTATGCGATGACACTCTCCCCTAGTTGCCCAGGTGTTTTACTTCATTGTGTTCCTCTGGAAGTATGTTATGGGAGTTGGTTTAGATTGTGGTTGAATGGACTTATATTGATTTATGGAGTATTGCCTTGATACATCTTTGGTGTACTTTGTGGTCTTGTACGACCTCATTGATATTTGACTTATGACCTTGTACTCTTTTGGTACTGTGATATGATGTTATTGTATTGTTTAATTGCAATTTGGAATTGTATTATGTTTATTTCAGTTTGATTTGGAAGTGTTTCATGATCATCTTTTGGTTACTTGTTTATTGGTCATTGCTTTGATTTATCTGATGGGATTTATGACTTTAAGTTATTATGTTGACTCTTGGATGTCATTGTAATCCTTGAGTTTTATGATACTTTTGTATGATGTTGAGTCTTGTGGTTTCGTGTTTGGATGTTCTTGGTTGAGGACTCTTTCTTGTTAGCCCCTTAGCACGGGGGGTGGGTCTTCGGACCCACATGGTCGGGTGGAACGTGCTAAGCACCCCATTGGGTCCCCAGTCGAGGATCGAGAGGTGCGGATTGGTGCTGTTGCGGCGACTACAAAGTTGTATTTGTCTTGGAGCCAGTTATGATACTTTGTATTCATCTATTTATTTGCATCATGTTAT
Source organism: Sequoia sempervirens (assembly GCA_007258455.2). Lineage (NCBI taxonomy): Eukaryota > Viridiplantae > Streptophyta > Pinopsida > Cupressales > Cupressaceae > Sequoia > Sequoia sempervirens. The sequence continues at coordinate 144,988,557 of VDFB02000013.1, forward strand.
CTTGTGTATGGTTTCCGTTCATGTTTGGAAACACTGTTGTATCATTGTATCTCCAGAACATTTTATTGTAATGTAACGTTAAACTCAGTGTGGATATTGGCCATGGTAGTTGTTATTCATTGTGTTGAGTTAATCATGTATATGTTGTATTTGCATACACAGATGGTTTCTTATCAATGAATTTTCATGTATGTGTTATATTTGTTAATGTTTACTTTGTTATGGATTATATTTTTGGATTTTATTCTTTATTGTCGTTGTGCGGATCTAAGTCGCGTAATGACTCCTCGTGTACCCCGAGGGATGTATGTGCTAATGAATCTACTTAAATGAAATTCATGTCATGACTTAATGTGTATTACATGTATGTTATGTTAATTTAAAAAAAATAAAAATTATGCTGTAATTATTGTTTAATTGTCCTTTGGGGTTCACATGATGGGGCGTTACAACATGGTATCAGAGCATAGGTTCATACACTGGGCACTATGTGTGCTCACTATGTAACCTTGCGCTTAGACCCATGAGTCTTGAGTTTCACTTTTCTTTTGTCTTTGTTGTGAACCTGAGTTTCTTCTGTTAATCGGTGTCGGGTCGATGGTGCAGGAAACTGATGGGAAAGGATAGGACCCTCGGTGTAGTGCGCAATGCACCGATATCCTTCCTGTCGGGGATGCTCTATGGACCCTTGAGTTTTAGTGTGAGGTGTTTCTTGGTAATGTGTTTTATGTGTGTGAATATGTCGAGTGTGCGTGGAATCTACGATGTCATTGTCCTTGAGTGATGAATTATGTTTCTTGAATCTATGAAGGTGTAAAAAATTTACTTGTTTTATTGAAATTGATGTGAGATTTGGTGTTGAATAATGGTTAAAGTGGAGTTCTTTATGTGAAAATTATGAGTTTTAACGAAGATGTGAGGTTTTGTGGATAATTATTCTATGATTTTAGCAGAATATAGTATCTTGAGGTTAAGATGCAATAGGAATTATTGGTACTAATGTGCAATGTTCTATGGTAGCTTTGAATTTACAGGAAGTTGGCTTCAGAAAGCATAGTGACGAAGGTAATGTAATTGTAATATGCAGGTTTGCAGGAACTAAGTCTCGACTCCACCTGCATTGTCAGGACAGGGCGAGCATTATATACACCCAATGGGTTTGATGTTGAACATAGGAGCTGACAAGAAAGTTTCCCCAACCTAGTTCATCATCTGTCCTAGTGTTTGAAAAATTGGTCTGGTTGCAACCTCGTCACCACTTTTGTTTTGGTATCATTTCTTTGCTTACCTGGTGACATTTAATTGATGATTTAACTTGTGGTGTTGATGTGCTTATGATTGCTACTATTATTGTTAGTTTATGGTGGTACCATGTTTATGCTTGGGTTCGACTTCCAGGAGTAAGTCGATGTCTATGGGGGGGAGGATGTAATGCCCCTCTATTTTGGTCATTCTTGAAATTTAGGAAGTTGGTTGTTTGGTGGCCATGTCATTTTCGCTTGTTACTTATGGTTGGTGATTTTCTTGGTCATGAGGATTTTGGGATTTCATTATTTAATTTGATTTTTATGTTAGACAATATCACTAATATTATGACTAGATGTAATTTATCAAATTAATCTAATTTTAAGGTCACTTGTTTTGGTTTGGGATCAAATAAAGAGCTAGATTTAATAATAAATGTTGATTGTATTATCATTGAAAATTTCTTATTTTAAGATGAAAGAAATATAATTGTAAGTAAATGAATTTAATAAAAATAATTATTGTCTAATGAGTGAATTTAATTAAGAAATTTAAAATTGAGAAAATATTAACGTAGATAAAATATTTAGAAAATTTGAACTCAAGATTGAATAAGGATTAAAGCAAGGAAATCAGTTGAAAATGGAAAAAAGAATTGTTTATTGCTAAATAAATAAATAATATTAAAGCATCGTGATAAGATTTTGGGAAGAGGAAAGGGCAAGAAAAGCTGGAAAAGATGGTATACGCTTTATCTTCCTCTGTCTCATCACCTTCAAGGCAGAGATTTCAATCATTGAAACTCATAAATTAGAATTCAATAGACAACTCTGGGGGGAATCTTCTCTATCCGGGTTGGTCCATTCTTCTCTTATGCCAAAAACTAGGGAGGAAATACGGGGATTGTTTTCCACTGGGAAAGGATTAGCAGAGGGAGATTATGCGGGATTTTCTTGGGAAGAAGGTGAGCATGGCAGCTTCTTCAGCCATGATGCATGTAGCAACATCTCTCTCGTGCAGGCCTAAACTGGTACGATATTTAATTTGCACAATCTAGTTTTGTTAAAATCTGTTTTATGTTAGTACACCTAGGTTAGATCTGGTATTTTCCTTTGGGTTCTTTCTTAAATTTCAAGATCTGGCTGTAACCCTATTGAAGGATCCGTATTTCCAATATTCTCCTTTTCATTTATTGCATTCCCTTAGATGCTCCTGTACCTGGCACCTTATGTTTTGCATTTCTCTTTGACATTTCGAATTGCTAATTTATGACTCAAATACAATTCAGCCATGCACTTGAACATTATAGGGAGCTTAGAGGTTTAAATATCTGTCTGAATTCTTTAACAACCTATCACAACCGCGCACTTGAACATATAGGCAGTTTAAAGGTTTAAATAATCTCTCTGAGTTCATTATCAACCTGTCTTTGTTGCAGCACTGGTGCATATTAGGAAGTTTATAGGTTTAAATAATCTCTCTATTGTCATTGTCAACCAGTCACAACCACAGCACATAAACTTAATAGGGAGTTAAAAGGTTTGAATAACCTGCTTGAGCCTCTTGTCATTCTATCACAGTTGCAACACTTTAAAAAAAAAATGATAATAATGCAAGATGATGGCGATATTTCCAAATTCTTGTATTCACTTTCTAATATACTTGGCAACCTGTCACTATTACACCATTTAGAGTTGAGGCATTGTACAAAATTAAATAGTCTCCCTGAAACCATTGGCAACCCATCACAACTGCAACGTTTAGACTTGCAAAGGTGGAGTAAATTAAATAATCTCACTGGTTTCATTGATAACCTATCTCAGTGGGGCCCTTGAACATGGTAGGGTGTATAGATTTAAATAAACTCTCTTTCGATTTCAAGTTTACTTGTAGAGTTTCGCACACTAGTTAGCATTTGAGTCTCCTCTTCTCTCATCCATGCCGTCTCTTCTTCATCTGCCTTGAGCTCTCTCTCTCTCTTTCAATTGAATGACTATTTCCTTATTCGCTATTTTTTTTTGTCTTCCATTGTCCATTCATATAATCCTCCAAAAGTGATATGTTATTTTCTTCTCTTGGATTTTAAATTTTGTCCATTCATTTACCCTCTTCCCTATACTTATTATTTTTCTACTTCTCCATAAAATTTATGAATAATATTTTCGAACAGATATGTAATATCCATAATATCATTCTTCCTGGGTCAAATATTGTAATAGAATTATAGTCCATATCACTTCAATAAATGAATCTTCAGAATACTATCATATCAATCCTTATAGTGTGGAAATGTTTTCAATTACCTCAAATGTGAATATAAATATCTATAGATGCTTGCACGTATTGAGTATAAATAGAGTATTGAATTTATATCATAGGAAAGTGAAGATAGGGCATGTGGCCAAACATATTTATATATTATAAATGTTTGGGAAGTTTGTGATGAGTATAGTCAACCGAAAGCTTAGTCCTGTACCTTAGTCATCTGAACATTTTACTTTTTCCTTATTAAATAAATAAATAAATAAATAAATAACGAGCTCTAGTTTGGTATTGTTCCACCTTTCAAGAAGACTAATTTATAATTTCTCTTTTAAATATAAGTATATAAATATAAATATATTCATATATATATATATATATATAAATATAAATATATATATATATATATATAGATTGGGTATTAATTATGTGAGGGACACATAGATTCTTGTATTGACAATATTTAGTATTTATATGGGTAACTTTGGAGTAATAGATATCTTCATGTTTTATTTGGAATAAATAAGTACTTATTCCTATAAAGATCTAGTCAAATGAGTGAATTAAAGTAAATTAAGTTTAAAAGAATATATATTAATGATATATATGTATATATATAGTGTTTTAATGAAAGAATATTTTTGCCTTCTTAGATAATTTATTGTGTTTAAGTTATGTTGAAGAAATGGTTTTGAGTGAATGTTTTTTCTAAAAGGAAATATTTCAAAAAATAATTATGTAAAGTGTAGTTAAATTAGGTGCAACAATTAATTTAAATAGAAGAAAGAGAATGATTAAATGGATTAGATGATTAACTGAGTAATATTAAGGAAGATCTTGAATTATATCATCGTAAAGTTATTAACTTGTTTTATATAAAGGAACTAAGTAATCTTGACAAATAAGAGAGTGATAGAATTAGGAATGGAGATTGTTGTTATTTAAGGGTAAGAGTATAATGTGTAAATTGGAATATATTTGTTTTAATTTGTGTTTGGAAGAGTATACTTGTGATTAGTGTCTTATGGCTTAAAAACATTAGATTTTATCTTCACTTCGCAATATTTTGCTATCCTTAAATATTGGAAAATGATTGATCTTTAAAATAATGTTCTTTTTAGATTGTTTCAAGTTACTTCTTATTGAATGAATGGTTATATTGTATTTGAATGTGTGGTTTTATGGATTTTTTTGATAGACCCTTTCAATGTGACTCTTCGTGAGTTGATTTTGAGTTGGAGATTTTCTCTCATTTAATTTATGTTGCTATTCGTTGGGAACCCATATGTTTTCTTTTGTTCTTCACCCTAAGTGGTAAATCAGTTAATGTTATCATTGTCATGATTGATGGTTCTGCTTCAATTGTTAATGAGTCAAATTGAAAAGTTCTTTGAGTTATGGGTATTCCGAGAGGAGAAAATAGAGGTTTCCCTTGGATTTCTGATTTAGTTTGTATCGAAGTTGTTGATGTTGTTTGAATGGAGTTGTTGATCTTATTTTGATGTATTCTCTCATTATATTTGAATCGCAATTAGTTCTTGTGGCCTTGCAATTATTGTTGTCAGTTCTTTGATGGGGAAACCCTAGTGTAAACTTTTTGTGAGTCTTCCAGAGGCTTGTTTTTATTGTTGGTCAATGTCTCTCCTTTTATGTGCCCTTGAAGTGGAAAGATTTTTGGTATCAGGATTTTGAAAGGGTTGTACGAGAATTGTTGAGACTTTGTTTGGTATTTATTTGCGAGATGGGTTATGCCTTGCGTATTATTTTTATTGTTGCATTTCGATGTTCATGATTGGAATGGTACAACCCTTGTTACTTTTTGGTTTTGGTTGGGTCTCTAGGGAGAGTGGCTCCTCGTGGGGGCCGGCGCCCCTTTTAAGGGGAAGGGCACAGGATAACCCACGAGTGAGTTAGTAATTAAGTGAAAACCTAATAATTAACTTAGGAGGGTTGGGTAGTAATATCATTATAAGATTTAAAAATGGATGCCTCGTCTTCATTAGTGCTTCCGCAGACTAATGGAAGGCTGAGAAGGCCGTGGTTGGCAAGGTCGTGACCTTGTCTTCACGAGAGGTTTATGGCTCCGCATGAGACACCCTATGGACCGGCGCCTCCAGTTGGGAGGAAGGGCACAGGATAGCCATAGATGGGACCGGTGCCTCCAGTTGGGAGGAAGAGCACATGACAGCCCATGTAGGACTATGCAATGACACTCTCCCCTAGTTGCCCAGGTGTTTTACTTCATTGTGTTCCTCTAGAAGTATGTTATGGGAGTTGGTTTAGATTGTGGTTGAATGGACTTATATTGATTTATGGAGTATTGCCTTGATACATCTTTGGTGTACTCTGTGGTCTTGTACGACCTCATTGATATTTGACTTATGACCTTGTACTCTTTTGGTACTATGATATGATGTTATTGTATTGTTTAATTGCAGTTTGGAATTGTATTATGTTTATTTCAGTTTGATTTGGAAGTGTTTCATGATCATCTTTTGGTTACTTGTTTACTGGTCATTGCTTTGATTTATGTGATGGGATTTATGACTTTAAGTTATTATGTTGACTCTTGGATGTTGTTGATTATGTCATTGTAATCCTTGAGTTTTATGATACTTTTGTATGATGTTGAGTCTTGTGGTTCCGTGTTTGGATGTTCTTGGTTGAAGACTCTTTCTTGTCAGCCCCTTAACACGGGGGGTGGGTCTTCGGACCCACATGGTCAGGTGGAACGTGCTAAGCACCCCATTGGGTCCCCATTCGAGGATTGAGAGGTGCGGATTGGTGCTATTGCGGCAACTGCAGAGTTGTATTTGTCTTGGAGCCAGTTATGATACTTTGTAGTCATCTATTTATTTGCATCATGTTATCTTGTGTATGGTTTCCGTTCATGTTTGGAAACACTATTGTATCATTGTATCTCCAGAACATTGTATTGTAATGTAACGTTAATCTCGGTGTGGATATTGGCCATGGTAGTTGTTATTCATTATGTTGAGTTAATCATGTATATGTTGTATTTACATACACAGATGGTTTCTTATCAATGAATTTTCATGTATGTGTTATATTTGTTAATGTTTACTTTGTTATGGATTATATTTTTGGATTTTATTCTTTATTGTCGTTGTGCGGATCTAAGTCACGTAATGACTCCTCGTGTACCCCGAGGGATGTATGTGCTAATGAATCTACTTAAATGAAATTCATGTCATGACTTAATGTGTATTACATGTATGCTATGTTAATTTTTTTTTAAAAAAATTTGTGCTGTAATTATTGTTTAATTGTCCTTTGGGGTTCGCACGACGGGGCGTTACACATCCCCATCCCAACTATAAGTCGGGGGAGTCAATTTTTTTTTTTACTCACTATGGCATGGGGAATCAAAATACATAAAGCACAGGGCTTAACATTGGATAGAGAAACAATAAACATAGGTACCAAAGAGAGGAAAGGGTTTACTTTTACAATTATTTCACATGTAAAATCAATTGAAATACTTTGTATTTATCCACTTTTCTCATTTGAGAGATACTCTAGGCTTGGCACCAACAAGTACATTGCTCATCACTACAATGAAGAAAAATGCCTCGAGCAATTGCAGGCCTTGAGAAGTGCTTCTATTTTTGGCTGATAGGCTAACAAACAAAAAGGGCTCCAAGATAATTATTCTTGCATCTACCTTAGCTTGTGTGTCATCGCCGCTTCAAACATTTTCTAAGTTGTATCTTTAAAAACCATACCAAGTAATAATTTGTGTAAAATGGGTATAGTGCCAAAGATGCACAGAGATACCATGCACAAATAACTAGACACCACAACTTGTACAGGCCAATTCCATGTTTTGATGATTATATTCTATTAAATTGTAGACTTCTTCATCTAATATTTTGTTGTGCGATGCTTTTACTATATGGCATTCAAACCAATACACTCTTTTGTATATTCCATTTTCCCATCTTTGTTTAAGTGTTTTAAAATTCCATGAAGTCAACTATTAATTCGCATACCTACAATTTTCTTACAACTGATTTTAACATACAGTGGTGTAAACATACAGCTACAGTTGTTACACATTAATAGATATGCAAATAAAAACAACTCCAACTGTCTAATATGCACGAAGATTGGAACCAACAATAACTAGAAAACAAAAGTTCTATAAGTAAATAACATCTTTGCAACATTCCAATATATTAACCTTTATATATGCACATGTTGTAGATTCATTCTCAAAAAAAATTGTCTTCAATTTGATTAATAAGTTTGAAATCCTCCAACGATGTTGTGTTTTCTATTCTAACAACCTATATATGTTGACTTCACATTCCTCCTCCATGCTTTCCTTCCACAAATTTAAATGTCTTCCTATTATCTTTTCTATAAGCTTTATTTGATTCAAATTGCTACAAATGTTTTCCTACAAAATTATTTTCCCGCCGTTTCCCTATTTCACTATTCCTATATATTAAATTCATAAATTTATAGTTTTGTGTACATTGATTTTCTTTTCCATGATACATGATAAAATTCCATTTTATTTTTCCTAGCTTGCTCGGGAATGTACACAATGACCATGGAGTTTATTTCCTTCATGGTTTCCTCATCGTGCCCTGCTCAACAAACACAAAATGGTAGGTGTTTGCTCATATGTCAGTTGAAAATTCTCATTGTTCTACTATAACGATATCAACTATTTTAGTCGCCTTGTGAAATGACAAACTCTGGTGTTTGTTTCATAGCAGACCTATCAAAGAAACTAATATGCATCTCCCTTGCATGTCAGTTTGGAGTGCTTCACAGCTACCCCCGTCCACAACTTGCAACACCTTCGCTACTATTCTTGTGGTGGGCCATTCCACAATGCCCTTTCCCCATTCCTTACTTATCTAATTTCACACATTTATTCTGATATAACAATACGAAATGTTTCTTTGTAGTTGTATGATGTTGCGCTCAATAAAAAGATAGATCAAAAAGAAAAAATGCAACCCATGTATTCAACAATTGGTGCCAGAAAGACACCCACTGTAATACCCCTCATACTGTTTAGACTTATTAATTTCTATGCCTTAACTTGATACGTTGATACTATGATGATACTATTATTGTTTGATTTGGTTAGTTTGAAGTTTGATGATGTTGTTATTCCTTTAGTGGACATGATCATTTGATATGACATTATTAGTATGATTTATGATACTCTGTGTGTTGATTGGATTATTGTTTATTCGAATAGTTGTTCGTTAATGTTTTATATGTCGATGTGATGATTCTATGGTGATCATGTTATTTGAATTCAGTATTATTTTATAATGCAATGGTTTAATGATTAGTTATGATGCAGTAGTTAAGTATCATGTTATCTTATGATCAGTTTGGTTAGAAATGTTAGTTCGTCATTGATATTGTGATTGTTAGAATAGAGTAGGTGAGAGGACAATGTAGCATCACTCGTTCACGAGTGCCCTGCTACACTGCAATTCCTTCTCACGATAGGATGTTTGATTATATATATACATGTGCTACTTGACGTTTATTTGGATGCAGGATCGCAGGAATAAGTCTCGTTTCCACCTACTTCGGCAGGACAGGGCGAGCAATAAATTAACCCAATGGGTAAAAATGTTGAAAAAGGGAGTAGGTTTGGAAGTGTCCCCGTCCCAAGTCCGTCGTCCTGTTGTAGTTGTTGTGTCATGACTGAAGTGTTGTCCTTGTTGTTATGCATTGTGATTGTTGAGTATTTATTTATGGTTAGTGTTCGAGTAATTAATCTTATTTGATAAGATATTTAATTAAAGTTGTCTAGTTGTTTTGAATTAATTGTGAGTTAGTAAATGGTTAAATTTAAATATATTATAAATTAAAAAGGTGATTTAATTAATTAATTAAAAGTGCAAATAATTATAATTAAATTAATATTGTTGAGAATAATTAGATATTATCTTTTTATTAATATTAGATTAGAAAATCATGTGAGGATAATATCTTGATTTAATTAATTATATTAATTAAAATTGTAGATAAGTTGTGCTTTTAAAAGCTGGAAAAAGGACCAATAGGAAAAAAAGGCTTTTTGAGAAAAGAAAGCGGAAGAGCTTTATTGATTATTTGTTTTGATTTATTATTTTTATGAGGAGATTATTCTCACATAGGAGTTGGGACTCTGTTGTTTTGGATCTGGAAAAGAAAAGGAAAGAAAGACAGTTTTGGGTTTTGTGTTCTTCTGGGTGAAATTATTGTGATTTTTGGGAAGAAAAGTGAGATTGGAGAAGAGAGCGGCTGGAGGAGATCGAGAGGAGGTTACAGAAGGGATTCTTCTTCAGACAAAGGACTCTAGGTTTTCTCCTTTTAAATTATTAATACTTTGTCGATCTGTAAATAAATTTGGTTGCTATGTTTTCGAAAATTGTTTGAATGAAGTTGTATGATTTGAAAACTTTGTTGTATTAAAACCCTTGGATCTTCTGTACAAAATTTTAGTAAAACCCTTTCAAGATTCTTTAGTTTAGTAGTGAAAATTATTGTTTATAATAAAAATCATTGTTATTATGAATTTAAGTTATTTGCTCGATTAATTTTATATCTGTGTGAAGATCCGATTGTTCCCAATATTTATGCTATAAATTTTGGGTAATAAATATATTTACTTACCTATTTATATATATATTCATATGGATACAGATTAAACAAATAAATATATGTATTATAGATTTTAATCTATTATTTATTTTTAATTTTGTTTGGAAACGAAATGATTGAAAGAAAATTGTTTATGGAATTATGTGTTCTTTCATTGTTATTTTTTTTGAAATCCGAAATCGAAAATGAAATTAAAACTAAATGAAATTATTAAAATGAAAATTAAATTATATATATAATAAAAATAAAATATAAATTTTTGGTTATTGGGGGGTGGACGGCCGGCCGCGGTCGTACCGTCCACGGGCCCCAAGTGGTGGCTGTTGTACGCAGTCACCACTGACTGCGCACAATAGCTGAGGCTGCTGGGCGCAGCCAGTGGGGGCTACGTACCGCACCCAGCCCATAGTACTATGTATTGTGGACGGTGTTGGCAATTCGGCCCTTTAAAAAGTTTTCATTCATTTGTTTTTTTTTAAATTTCTTTTATTTAATTCGGTTTTTATTTATTAATGCGATTTGGTTTTTATTAATATTTAGTTTATATAAATATATAAATATATATATTATATATTATTTAATATATATATATATATATTTATTGAGTTTTTAATTCAATTTTTATTTTTATAATATTCGAATGTGACTTAGTTTAAATTTGTTTTAAGAAAAATGGTTTTATAATTTAATTTTTATTTAATTCGAATATGATTGATAATATAATTTTATATAATTAATAAATATATTTATTAATTTTCTATATGATATTTATTGAATTTTGTAATATACTTTTGGTAAAATGATTTTTATAAAAAGGCTTTATTTGTAGTATATTTATTTTATATAGATGTGTGTGTGGAATTAGAATAATTTTTATGATAGATTTTATAAGTATAAATTGGTGTATCTGTTTTAATTGTATGTATATATATGGATTTTATATGTTGAGAGAGGGGATAATTATATATTGTTTTTATTTATATATTACAATGTGATAATGTAATCGAGAAAATTAGAAATAAACGAAATGTTTTGATTTGGGTTGTATATTCTCAAGTTGTTGTTAAACGTAGAGTAAGGGTTGATTATTTTATTCAGATGACTTTATTTATTGGAACGCTTTGGTTAGGGAAGTTAATTGTGAAATTTAGAGTAAATGTTTGGGTTGTAAATACTTCAATGTTGGGAAATGAATTTGGTGTTTGTGATTGAGTAAATGCAAGATTGAAAACTGTGTTTGACTGGGTTTAGGAAACCCTAACATTAGATAATGAGTTGCCTGGAATGTTTTCTATCATGTTTCTTTTATTCTCCATGTCGGGCAAATGGGGTTAAGGGTCTATGTAAGTCTTCCAGAGAAGTTCTCTAGAGTGGGATGTTTTGTGTAGAGGTTCAATTTGTGATTCGCCTTGGAAATGGTGTAGAGTTGTACTATGATGTTGTACCCAGTTTCCACGAACGGGGATTTGTGCCTCCTGGGAAATAGGAGTGAGTAATGAGATTTGTACCTCCTTTGGAAGGAGTGTGTTTTCGTTTTGGTTTCCTCCAGTGTTCGGAGTGAGTTTCCTTGTTTTGTTTCCTCCTTGGATTGGAGAGGCTATGTTGTCTAGTTACCTATTGTGGTATTGTATCTTGTATGTTGTCGATAGGAGAGTGGCTCTTTGTGGGGGTCCGGCACACAAAGGGGCACCAGGGTAACTCACCTAGAGTGTAACTAAGTGATAATCTAAAAGAATTAATGGGGATCTTTCACACTAATAAGATAAAGAATGTCTCTCTCATGAAGCAAGTGAATGATAAGGCTCGAGATGAGATGAGACGCATAATTTTGCGTGAGGGTCCGGTGGCCGGTAGAGGCAAGCTAGGGTAACCCAGGATGGGGGTCCGGTAGCCTAGGAAGGTTGAGCCAGGGTAACTCATGGCAATTTATGCATGACACTCTTCCTATGTTGACAGTTAGTCAGTTATTGTGTGATGTACATGATCTTTGTTCTCTGGAAGCATTGTAACCTCGTGTTAAGTGACGTTGTGATTGTAGTGGTTAAGTGATTTATTGATTTCTCTTTGGTTATTGTTGGAAGTAGTCTTTGATATTGTGTCTTGAGTTTCATTGATGTTGTGATTGTGACTTGTTGTTATGTTCTGAAGTGGTTTGTGGTTGTGCCTTTTGGATTTATTTTGTTTAGTTTTCTCTGTGGTCTTGGTGTTAAGTTGTCTGTCTGGAGTTAGTATTGTGTTATTGTTAGACGTGCTTGGTCGGGGATCCTTCCTTGTCTACTCCCAGCATGGGGGTGGTTAGGTGGAACGTGCTTCACACCCCATTGGGTTCCCTTTCTGTTGCAGATGTATCTTTTATTGTAGGGTTTTGGAAGATGTTGATGATCCAGTAATTCTTTGTACCAGATGTATGTTATACTTCAGATGTAATGTATTCATTAATGTATTGTCTCCCACGTGTTGGGATGACCTTGTTGTAAATTGTATATGTGGTTGTTGAAACGTATTTTCAGACAGTTGTATTTTACTATCATTTGGATGTAATGTATATTCAGGCCATGTATTTATTCAGGAACAATCAGTTGTAATAGTTGTGTTAAGTTGTGTTATATCTGTGGTAATATAAATGCTTCATATCTTTATAGTATCTATCATTGTCATATGTGCATATGGTATTAATATGGTTATCGTTTAATAGATATTTTAAATGATGAAATGGGAATTAATAGATTTATGTAATTGTTTAATTATTGTTATCTTGTTATCATTGTTATGGGTTAGTATAGTAATGTCACCCCGTGTACCCCAATGGAAATAGTCATGCAACTTAGTATATTGTTATATTAGAATACTTAAGTATGTTTATTATATTCTTTAAAAAAAAAATTGTCCCGTTGTTATTAGTTCCTTTGGGGTTCACACGGTGGGGCGTTACACCCACAACTCTAATTGTAAACAAGGTTTATTTTACATATTTATATTTTCCTATTTTATGAAATCAATTTTCTCCTCCCTCCATGGCTACATACCCTCTATATATTTGTTGCTTTATATAAACAATCATGCATAGATTTATACATGTACTTGACTACAATAGTTATTCTCTTTCTGTTATATCTTAAAGCCCATGTTAAACATATTAATACAAGATAAGAAATTTGCATAAGAATTGCTCTTTTCTAGTCAACGTAAATGAATAAAAAAATTCTAAAAGAGCTATTAGAATAATAATTCACAGCCAGAAAAATACTCTTAATCTGTAATTGCTCCTCTATTAATGGATATAACATGAAAAGTGCATAGAGATACCTACAAAAAACAAATGAACAACAGGGTACAGACCATCGCTATCCATATTTCTTGGAAATAGCAACAACATTTAACTATAATTTCTCAATGAAGGTTGAAGCTTTTTATTTGCATGGAGTGTTGACAAGTACATGTAGACACATATATACACTCTGTGCATCTTAGGTTCTATATGTACATTTTTTTGCAATTAGCCCCTTTGAATCCCTCTAATTTATTTCACTTCAAATCCTTACAAAGAGGACACTGTAGATTTTGAATGGCTATGTAATTTATTCTTCCCTTTGCCAATTTAGATTTGCACATTCATTGAGTTGCCATGGTTTTCATTTTTCTTTCATGCCCACCTTCTTTGTAGTGTGCTAACAAATAGAGGAATTGTATAAAAATAGCTGCATTATCTGCCATTGAGTATTATAGAAAAATGGGGAAATTGTAATAGAACTATTAGTAAAACATACATACATATATTTATCCATACATACATATGTATACATGTGCAAGTAGACATGCATTGATCTTTTCAAAGACTTCAAAATATATTTTCCTTAACCATTTTATACGTGTTGTGATGATAGGCATTTTCCTTCATTACACTTGTTTGTCTTATTCTAATATTGCTTTTACAATTTCTCTATTACTCTATAGTATTTAGTACGATGCATCGCATGTGGAATTTTTAATGAGGTTTGTGGGATTATACTCTTTTTTACATGGGTGTTTTGCATAGATGATTAATTTATTGTTAATGTCTTCTTTTTATCTCTTTTTCAATAAGGCTTCCATCAACCTAACCATGAATAGGATTTACTGTATAATAGCTTACCTCTTAAACAAAGCATCTACCTAAATCTTCCTCATTGGTCAATAGACATAGATAACTAGAACCATAAACCAATGACAAACAAATTACTAACCCTCAACATATTTTCTAGTGAAAGAAAGGACATTTAATTTTCCCCCATCCATACAAAATGATAATCTCTTTCAAATCTCCACAATATGTATACGAAAAAGATACAAAAATTTGACAAGAACACATAGACAATAAATTAACCATCTATGCAAACTACTCATCTAACATGACGTACAATACACACACACACACACACACACACACACACACAAACACACACACACACATGTATGTATGTATATGCATGTATACATATATATACATGTATACGTATACTAGATTACATATATATCTACATGGTTATATACATTTATATGTATACTAGGTACTTTGCATTAATGATTAATTTATTGTTCATGCCTTTCAATCTCTTCTTATTGTTCCTTTTGATAGCAGGTTTGAGGGTTTTAACACTCATGTGCTACAAAATCTGTGAGGAAGTATATTGATTAATTTGCATTGTCGAAAGACTCATTGAATCTATTTAACTTTATATCTTTAGCTGATACACTGTTTGTTTGAAGTTTCTATTTGCAAAGAACAAACCTTTGACAATGCAATTGAATAAACGTGTTTTCTTGCATATTTTGGACCACATATTCATAATACTAGAATTCCTATTCTCACAATGCAATTGAATTAAAAATATTTTCTTGCATATTTTGGTGTATACTTTCCCGCATTGCTACATTCTCTACTTTGTGCATCTTCCGAGCATTGTAATTCATTTAAGTGGAAATCCTTAGAAATAGGTTATTGTACATTGTTAATTGCTACGTAAGTTATTCTTCTCTTTACATATATAAATTTGCACATTGATTGAACTGCTTATTTGTACCATCCTAAAAAATAGAGTAATTGTATATGCTAAGTGTTTGCTCGCCCGAGCCCTAATGCATTTTGTTGTTGTTGTACTATGCAGTGGACAAAGTAAATGCGGTTGGCTGAAGTAAATGCAATATTGAATGTAGTAGTGTGGGAAAGTGTATTTTGATTAAGTTGCATTACATGTATATATATCTATACAATATATATATATATATGCATATATACATATATATATATATGCATATATACATATATATATATGCATATATACATATATATATATATATATATATATATAAATATATGCATATATACATATATATATATATAGATGTATACATGCATATATATATATGTTCACATGTTGCCATCCAATATATGTATACATGTATATATATGTATGTAAATGCAATATTGAATGCTGGCGTCTGGGAGAGTATACTTTCTTGAAGTTGTATTCTCAGAAGAGCCATTGTGGTGTTGCTTTGATACCACGCTATTTTTAAATTTGTCATGTTTGGCTCCATCTTTAGGTAGGTTGGAGGCTATTCAAACTATTGGGCTACGCAATCATTAAGCTATTTTTCTTGGGTATTTTGCATAAATGATTAATTTATTGTTTATATCTTTTGTTCTCTACTTATTGTTCATTTTCATTCTAGGTTTGAGGGTTTGAACACTGATGTGTTGTGTAAGTTCCAAATCATTCAATTCTCTAACAACTCAATCTAATCCTCCTTCTAGTTCTGAAGCATAATCAGTAGTACATGTAAGTGCAAAACTTCTCCATAATCAATAAATAGATCTCATGACCACCTTGCAAATATTATTCATCATTTCTACTTTCTAATAGTGTTTATTCATTTTTTCTATATATTTACTAATATTTGATCCTCCCTCACTCATCTTCTTCCCCTGTCCATTAACATACTTTTCTCTTCAATTTTTAGGTGTTAGGCTAAAGCATAGATGACAATTCCAAAATATGGAACTCCACAAAATTTCCAATGGGAATTTCATATTGCTTTTGCTTGGGGGTTTTGCTAGGGTCCTCGGGGCTCCATGATGCCAATATGGAAGGGTGGATAACAAGCATGGGTTTTTTGTTTTTCCTTTTCATTTCATATATCTCTTCTCACATAGATACATGTATAGAGAACATGGTTTGTAACAACATGTTTCTTATATACTACCAAGTGGTTGCATCTTTAGCTTATGTGCTATTTTTTTGAAGTTTCTATTTGTTGAGAAGCCAACATTTAATCGTGCAGTATGTGCAACATATGTATAGTGCCAAAATGGCTCTTTTCAAAATGTAATTGAATTAATATATTGCCTTGGATATTTTGTACTGAACTTTCCCCTCCTACAACATTATCTATTTTAACTCTCCAATTGCACTATGCAATCATTCATTTAAAAGTGGATTTTTCTATTCTCAATTATGTTGTAATTTGTAATACTTGTGCTCTACGAAAATGTTTACTGTGGATTCTGACTCATCTGTGATTTAGCTATAATTTTTAACTATTCTTTTAGGAGTTGTTTTACAATTTCCCTATTTTGTCTATAATATTTAGTGGAAAATAATCTAGGTTGAATCTTCAATTGGGAAACCAATTGTTAGATACAAATTGGTGTCATACCTTTTCTAGATAGCAATAGAATTACAAGCGGAGATGCCTATAGCTAATTTCCATCTCTCGTCAAAAAACACATGCATACTAAAACTTTAATTTCCAAAACTATAGAAATATCCTAATTATAAAAAGTGCTCAATATTGAACGTCTTCTTTTCATGGAAAAAATGTGTACTTTTTTTTCCAATTTTAAAAAATACACACATGTGTGATGACCCTCACAAAAAACTTCCATTAACTTCAAAACTAAATGATTAATTGATTCAATAGGCTGCACAAAAAGTGACAATATACATGTGCATTTGTTGCCATTAATATAAAATTTAAATATTCTTGCTAGAAGAAATAATTATTTTAAATTTATTATTTAATTTAATTTTTAAGCACTTTTAAAAAAAATTAAAAATTGATTTCCAAATTTTCTAATAGTATTAAATAAAATTTATACAAAATGTTCTTCGTGATTACTTGATTCATGCAATCTAACTCATTTGTTTCATTCATGGTCACATTTCCATGCAAATAAAAAGCTTCAACCCTCTTCACCACAAATGTTCCCCATCGTGGTAGGCCCCTATCGGTTGATTGTCGCATTCATATGCATACGAATGCTAGTATTATATTATATTATATTAAAATAATATCATATAAATATAATATAATATAATATAATATAATATAATATAATATAATATAATATAATAATATAATATAATATAATATAATATATTATAATATTATATTATAATATAATATTATATAATATTATATTATAATATAATATTATATAATATATATATATATATAATATTATATTATAATATAATATTATATAATATAATATTATAATATAATAATATAATATAATATATAATATAATATAATATATTGTATTTTAATATAATATATTATTATTATAATACAATCCCTTCAATTCAAAATATATTTTTTTAATTATCCACTTTAATATCATATTGTTTAATTTTTATTTGTAACTAATTATTTAGTTGTGTTTTCTACATGATGATCAAATTAGAAACTTATGATGATCAAATTAGTCATTTATTTAGTTATTTATAGTTGTGTTGCAAAAAATGAGTAGAATTTAGTCATCTTTAGTTGTTGTGACTAAAAGTGTTAGTCACGTAGTCATTTATTTACCAAATTCTACTAGTGTAATATTTTTTCCTCCTCTAAATTCTCTTGTTCTTATTCCATAGTTTATCTATATTTACTTCTCTCTTTGTTGGAAATTGAGAGATTTTCATTGATGTCAACATGTGGAATTTGGATAATTTCCTCAATGGAATTTTGATGTTCATCAGTTTTTAGCTGCTTCAGTAATGAAAGTTTGTTGATCCAATGTTTTGATCTGAATTATCCTTTTTTGTGTAAGATCTGCTATGAAGCTAATAATATGTTTCATCTTGATCTCAGTTGCATCCACTGACATGGTTTTAATTGATTAGCTTGTATGGTTGGAAAGGTGCAATTACCAGCTATTTTGGAAATAGTGTCATGCTCATACACTAGCTCTATATGTCAGTTTTTTGGTTTAGATTCTATCTCAGAAAAAGATATCATCATAGGACTTTGTACAAAGGTTTGAGACTACAAGACACATCTTTCTTTTTAGTTTCATAATGAGATGTGAAGGAATTTTGAAGATATGAATGAAAATATTTTGTTTGGTAGTCTATAGTGAGTTTTCATATAGTATACTGATGTGGGAGATTCCACATTTTATCATATTTGATTATCTTATTGTGCAATGTTGAAGATAAGTAGATCAATGTCATCTAAGGAAGAATTCAATATGCTAACACACTTTTATCTTACATGTTTGATGGATTGTATGTATATTTGGAGTTCCTGGTCTAACTCTGACTTACCTAATTATGTATAAATATTGAGAAGTTTTTTTATGTGCGAATAATGTGATCTATCTTAGGTCCATGCTGACTACTTATGTGTAATGATGAGGACAATGTTGAAAGAGTTGATTAGGTTGACCTAATTAGTAAACATGGGTATATATATATATATGTGTGTGTGTGTGTGTGTGTAAGACATCACATAGGGAATCAAGAGAGTGAGGCTGAGAGAGGGAGAGTGTGTGGAAGATACATGAAATTAGAGATTTGAATGGATATGTGTGAGATGTGAAAATAAGTGTGTAGTCTATGTATTGTGCTTCACCAAAACTAAACCCCAGCACAAGGAAGGTGCATCTTCATCAGTTCATGCTTTTGGCAGTGAGCCACTTCTTTTTGTATCTTGGTAGTAAGCTAGATCTTTTGTATCTACTTTAGGTTGTGAGCCTTTCAAGGATAATGAGTCCTGGTAGTGAGCCCCTGTAATATTCAATATCTAGATATATTCTATTGTGAGCTAATCCTCATTGTGTTTTTCACATTTTGGGTTTTCCATGTAAAAATACTGGTGTTGATGTGTGTTGATGCATAATCTTGATTCTATGTTCTCTCTTGTTGATTTGATTATATTTGTGGTAATGTTTAAATGGGTTTTATGTGAATAGTTTTATGGAATACTGATTTACCCCCCTCTCAATATTTGGATGTTCAACACCCTCTTCTTCAATCTCTTCCTCAAAAATCATTAATTATTTCTCATTATTACAAGGATTATGACCCCTAGACTATTTTCTATTACAATTCCAACATAAACCCTTTTCTCTTTTTCCTAGCTCTTGTTTAGGAATGATCTTTGTAATTTGTCTTATTTTAAGGTATTTGGACCCATTTTTATTACTATAATTAGTCATATTTCTATCTTTTCATCATATAGTTTGACCTTGCATGGATATTCTAGTGGTGAATATTTGTTGCTCAATATGAAATTCTTGTTGTATAGTTATTTTAACTATACAAGTTTCCAAAAAACTAATCTTTAGTTTGCTCAATATGTCTATTAATGTAGAGATGTAGCCTCTAATAAGGTGTCACATCTTGAAGTTGAATTGCCAATTCCACATGTTCAATATTATATTGAGGTATAGAATTTATTTATTTTAAAAAAATTATTTGAATAAAATAGCTTCCCTTTCATGGTTGCTCATTGTATGATACTAAGTCATTAATAATTTCTTTCTAAGTAAACATTTTCCCTTAATTTTTACTCATTTTCCATTGGTTGTAGATTCATAAGGTTCATATTCTAAATACAGTGAAGCTATGTCAACCATTGCATTATCTAATATATTATAAATTTAAAAATATTTTTAATGATACTCAATTTCCATGAAGTTACATCTATACCATCAAAATCATAAATATTTATTTTGGATAGGTTTAATTTTGAATATTGAAAAGGTTTCACCCACCTCGGTGATTTTATTGGTGCTTTGATTGTGACAATGTTTCTTTTTAAACCTATCTAAAACCAAATTTAAAAAAATTGCAAATGGGTCACATAAATTAATCTTAGAATAATGTACAACTATTTCACATCCTAGTGAAAAATTCTCTTGATTTTGGGTGGTGGACAATAAAGATATTCCTTGAATTTAGTATTTGTAGGCTAGTCCTTTAATCATAAAGGTGTTATGGTTTGGATGTGTTTTAATTTTGAACACTATTATTTTATTAAGGGATGATAGTATCTAGTTTTAGTTGTAACTATAAAAATTTAGAACATGGACAATGATTGAATTTTATGTTCATCTTTTAACCAAAACTTGACCACTAAATTATGACTTTTTTAATGAAATATTTATAAATAAATAACTCTACCTAATTTTTCAAATATTTTCAAAAATATCAAAATAGTAAAAGTTTCCAAAAATTGTGGCCTTTATAATCGAATAATAATATATTTTAACCAAACTTTGAACACTAAGATATGTAATATATTTCTTCTTTAACAATAAATTAGAAAAACATTAGACCAACATAATTTTTCATAAGCTTTGCAAAAGTGTATTTTTTGAAAGATTGTGACTTGTAGAGTCAACTAATGGAAAAACATAAAATTAAAATAAATCATGTTAATTTTATTATAGGAAGACAATTTTTTAATTTCAATATGTAGTGATTGTATAACTCAAAACCCTAAAAATCTTAGGTTCATATTTACTATGGTTTGTAAGCTATGATAGAAACAAAAATTGTGGCTTAAATTATAGTTATGATACTACTTACTTATTATGATATTTCTTGAAAATAAATTTTAAATGTACCAAAATAATATAACATTTCAAGAAGGTAACTTTTAATAATTATATTATAAAATAATATATATATTGAATATTAGAAATTATTATGATATGAGAGATTTACATTATTTATGGAAACTTATGTTATTTATAGACATAATTATATAGTTCAATAGATCCTTGATTTTAATTAAATTTTTTTTTTTCTTCACCAAAGAGATAAAAATATATTAATCAAACAAGTCTGAAAAGATTACATAAAGACTTCCAAATAGCAACAGCAGCCATTGAAATTAAAGTAAGGAACAACCAAAGTGATTTTCCACCAATCCACGACCGCCAAAAATCAAGAGAACCAGCAAAACTTATAAATAAACCACTATCATAAATTGTCATCATGAAAAAGATAGAAAAACTGAATAATATTAAGATTAAACATGCTACAAATACTTCTTTAATAAAAAAAATATTCTAACATGACAAGAATAAACGTAAGATTTTTTTGGGTGCTCAAATAATTTATATCTCTTTTGTCCTCTATTATGGTATATTCTCGAATGACAAGAATAAACCGTGATTTACAAAAGACATTTAACTCATTAAAAGGTAAAATATAAACTTGAACTATTTTATGATTTTAATTAGGCCAGTAAAGATATTTTTCTCACTGTAACAGCAAAGCCAAATGAAAAGACTATAGCAAAGAGAACTGTTGAAGGTGAATTTGAGCAAGGAAAAAATCTTCATTCATCTATGTGTTAAAATAAGCAATAGCGTCCACTTGTTATGAAATATAAGCTACAAATAAGGGAATTTTCTATTCTATACACTAGAATAGGAAAGCCGCGAGGCTCTATTTTTTCACAATGGGATGACGAAACAAACGATAAGAAAACGACGGCATGCAAAACGATATGTTATCAAAGTTTGAACGTACAAGTAAAGCCATTATACCCATAAATCAAACAATATCAATGGTGATGTTTAATGGTGTCAGGGCTGAGTATTGATTTTGAAGTTCGTCAATGGTTTCCTTCTGCTCCAACTTCATTTCTATGCCAGTTTGAGGGACAGGAAGTTTGGTGCACTTTTCTTTATGTGTTTCATCTGACAGCGTAGGCAATGCTTTCGATTTTTCATCTTCAACTCGTGCTTGGCTCTTTTGGCTGTAAATACAGTATATTATCATCTGAGTCGAAGCCAGTGGCATCCCAAGGAAATTAGGAGCCTGCATGAATAACAAATGAAATAAGCTCAGTTACTGAGATTTTTTTTGTAAACTATAAATATAGAGATGGTGAGCATATAGTTACCATGATAAGAATATCTTTGCTCAAAGCTCCATAAACCATCCACAACACGCTGCCCAGGAAAGCAAACATTGAGAAGTAGAAGGACATGCACTCCACACTCTTGGTCCGATACACAGTTCTCTATATGACAAAATATGTATCAGTAATAATGTTCAAATGTTTACATACAAGAGATGAGTGTAATGAAAGTGAGAGAGTTTACTTACAATATCTGCGAGTGGAGAACCATAAAGAATGACAGAGGCGACCATTCCAGTAGTTCCCACAAGCACTTTCTTATGGGCTGCTTCTATTCCGCACATGGAAGTTGCTGCAATGCTGGCAAACACCACAAACACTCCTCCCACCATCATTCCCATTATTCTCTGCCATGACATTCATATCTTATTAACTGGCGTCCTCCAAACCCAAGTGAAATGGTAGGACAAATATGGTGTAGTTCATATACGGTACCTTGGATTTGGGTGGAGCATAGAGAAGATAGATGGCGCAGAAGCAAAACTGAAGGAGAAGGCCAATGGCGTTAGTGGCCATGACAAGAGCATTATCCCATCCGTTGCTAATGAGAGGAGACCCATACCAGGTGTAGATAAGACAGTTGAAGAGGCCTATTGCATAAGGCATCCCTGACATCTCTCCCGTTGTCTTCTTCTTATACACTCCCCGGAAGTTACTCCTGCTCATCGGGTAAACATAAAGTTAAGCAATATTTAGTAGAAAAAAACACTACCCTTCTTCATCAATAATGTTTTCCTAGTTGGGGTCTAGTTGGATTAGCTAAAGTATTATGTTATAGGTAAGAGGTCACAAAGTCTAGTCTCCAAATTCTGTAGTATTAGAAGGCATGTTGCACAAACCTCACTGCTCACATAAAAAAATTATCTGATAGCACTACAATTTGTAAGGGATATAAGAATTCCAACAGTAAAAATAAAATAAAAATGTTTTCATAATTGTACTTACAGTGGTGCTCCATACATGAGCAAAGCAAACGCGCTTCCTGTATCACACACACAACCACACCAATTCAGGCACTATTCAGTACAAGTATACTACCCATGGTTCATGACAGTAATCTAAAATATTAAACATAATTAAACTAGAATTAGGTTAAGTACAGTGTAATAACCTAAAACTCCAGCCCCGCAACGTAGGAATTTATTCATTGTTGCCTCTCTTAACAATAAGAGAGAAACAATGAATTCCTAGAAAAGAGAGGACGCGTTTTGGGCTTGCAAGGAGTGACCATAAGCATAAGATATTTATAGACGGGTTTAGTAATGGCGTTTTCTTGAGCCTCAAAAGATTGATCGACACGGAATCTTTTCCCCAGATATTTTAAACTAAATAGACGAACACAACTTCTCCAAATCATATTAAATTGTTTTGCTGGTTGTCTTCCACTATGGTTTCGTTGCAGATTTGCTTTCTCACAACGTTAGGAGAGAATGTAAACCATCGACATTAAATATATGCCAGACAACTTTCCTCCTTTTTTGACTTATTATATGAAAGTGTTTGAAAGTCTGTCTTTTGGTTAATGGCGTTCCTTCAATGCCACTGTGTCAATACGTTTCCTCCCTACATTCGTGTATGAAAATGTTCATTTTATTTTCCAATAAAGTTGCATGTCATCATTGCTTCTTAATTTCAAATCAGGCTTAATTGTATTTGTTTTGTTGGATTGTGCGAAGATATTTAATTAGTATCTGATTTACCTATAAACCTTAAAATATAAGAGTTAAAGGAGAATTTCCTGAGAAATATTGTACGAGACGGTGCACATGCACTCAGGGCTCTCTGGAATGTATTCCAAGCTCTCTAAGCCAGGAAATATCACGCGTAAAAGGTCATGATGAACACTCAATGGAATTTATAATTAATACTTTGCCTTTTCCAATTAAAAATGCACTAAGGAATCCTATGCGAATCCCTAGCATCTGGCGTCTACATTACCCCCACTAAGATTTTCAAATATGGCTGCATATTGGCTTCCACTAACTGTAGAGAAAGGGTGTTGTCATATACATCAAATTTTAAAGCTCATGGAGTTAAAAGATGTCAGTTCGTGTTTGCATTTGACTAATTTGTAAACAAAGGTGTTGTCACCCACATAAATTCCTAAAGTTTATAGGATTCATAAATGATGTAATTTATTGTTTTCAATATAATTAAACATCGTATTCACTTGTAGAGGATGAGTGTTGTCACATATACATTTTTAAAGTTATTGGGTTAATGGTACTTGTCTATGACATTATATAGGCCTTCAAATTATGTCATCTTACTGTTCTATTATATTATATAGTAGATATCACAATTTTATAGTTATTTTATTATTTTTAAGTTCTTATAATTACAATTCATTTCTTAATAAAGTATATTGCACTCAATAGAATCTTCACTTTTTGTTAATTTTATAATCATTTAGTTCTAATTTTTTAATGAAATATTATTACATATTACTCAAAAAAATAAACAATATTCAAACTATTTAGAAAAGAAGTGAGTAGATGGGGTCACATCCTAAAGTCATGCAATCTAGGTCAAGCCTAGAAAAATCAATCTAATATGTAGCTAAAAAAATGTTTAAAAAAATATATTCTTCTAAAATTTATGCCACAAGAATCTAGTAAAATCAAAAGTAAGATTTTGGTCATCTAGCTTGGAGCCCCACACTAGATTGAGAGAATATTGACTATTTGGCATTAGTTCCCATCTAGTATTAAAAAAAATAGTTTCATTCCCCTCCTTCCAATCCATGGGTTTTTGATCACTAGGAATCTTCCAATGCAATAAACTAGTTAAGACAAGTAGACAATATTTACCTTATCATTAAGGTAGAGCCCACTCATGTTGCTTGAATAATGTAGAAGAGGGGAAATAACTAGCCTATGAACAACTATACCAACTAGCATGACTCCAAGAGTGCTAACAATTTTTTTTAATCTAACCTCCCCTCAAATACAACAACAATACATTCCCTATAGATACAACATGAATTTGTTTAGATGGAGAAATAACTAATTTATTATGGTGCAATACTAGAATGCAAATTTTATTATTATTTTGAATTGGTAGAAGGTCAATTTTCAAGTCTTTGACCAATTCCTAAACATGTAACATGGTAAAATATAAAGAAATCCCTAATAGTGAAACAAACACTAATATTAAAATTATTTTTATCGACTTGGATATGTCTTGCAAAGATCAAACCCTCAAATATCATTTTATTCTAATTATATAACCTATATTTAGTAATTTGTAACTAGTCCAAAATCCTCACTATTCGTATTGGAAGGTTTCCTACCTTGGCATTAATGACATAATGCAAGATAATTTTAAAGAACCACTTGAGTAAGAACTAACAAAAATGACATGAACAATAAATGGGAACTTAGGGTTTCCATTAATCCCCTAAAAAATCTTGAAAAAACATGGAGATAAGAATTGGAATTAGCATAAAATATGTCTACATTGATTTATTGATTTTTTTAATACAAAATCATCACAAATCATATACAAAAATTAACTATATTATATACAAGAATGTTGGTTAGATAAACCATTCATTATGTGACCTAGATGGTATCTCTCCAAAAG
This sequence comes from Sequoia sempervirens, assembly GCA_007258455.2. NCBI lineage: Eukaryota > Viridiplantae > Streptophyta > Pinopsida > Cupressales > Cupressaceae > Sequoia > Sequoia sempervirens. Next base: position 145,014,489 of record VDFB02000013.1, read on the forward strand.
AGCATAGACCCCACTCTAAATAAAAATGTGATCCCATTACATAGATAGACAACTAAGGAACAAAAATTTGATTGTTAGAGTGCACAAGGAGGAACCATGCCACAAACATGTCCAAAAACCTTGAAAATATTGGATCATGATCAAAGAACATGCCATCCAATAAGAAAATTATACCAAAAAAATCCTTTACAAAGATAATCACCTATCATTCCCAAATACACAAAGGATGATAATACATCTATGAAATCCATAGATAAAATAGCTCAAGATGATGTAAAATATTACCAGAACTAATAATGAACCACTTGAACTAAAATCATCATGGTAATGGCATCTAAGAATGTGAATCCATGGAAACTAATGAAATTACTTGAAACACATTCTTAAACTATTCTTTAGTCTTCTCATGTCATGATATATGATGTTCTTAGCTATCAATACCAATTATCATTATGTTATGTACTATGTTACAACCATGTGGTTTTTCAAGTTGTCCTAAATAAATATAGTAACAAATAGGTGGTTTGTTAGACTTCATAGTTTAGGAGGAGCTCACACTAGAGTGGGATGAAAGGAAACAAAATTTAGAAGAAAAAAACTAACAAGGAAATTTTATTGGGATTGTTAGTTTGTTAGGGGTCAAAATTCACATGTGTTGTGGATTGGTACTAGTATTGAAGAAAATTCCATTAGAATGAGATGATATAAAGAGTGTAACTGAATAGACAAGTCAAACCAATTCATATAGAATTATTTTGTACATATAGGGTGCAATACCTATAGTGGCCTTAATTGGTGATGTATCCTTATGGAAGAACATCAAGATATTAGAATAATCTCTAAAAAATTATTCCACAAAAGACCAAATAAACTAGTAAATATAACACTTCATCACGATAAATATGTTAGCATAACTTTATTATTACATTTTTAGTGGTAAGTGCATGTGTATACATTTAAACAATTGTTTCAATTAAACTATTCAGCCATTTGCCTTCTTTGATTATATAATTTCTTTTCTTGTTTATTGAATAGATCGCTCAAGTCTTTCAGGTCTTCATTTGGTATCAAAGTTGCATCATGGAGCCTAGGAGTATGAAGAAATTTTTGAATTCGAATGCAAGGATTTGAAGCAGTAGATTTTGATATGGCCAAAAATTCATTGTTGATTGTTCAATGATGAATCTATGGTTTCTTTGTTCATGTAGGTTTTTATTTTCCTAGTCGGTTAACTTATTTTCTCTTAATCCTAGATTTTTTCTACACTTAATTAAGCTTTCTTAGGATAATAAAGTGAGTTTATTATTTAATAACTAGGAGATAAGTGATGAGGTGTCCCCTTCCTTAAAGGGTGGAACCACTTTCCACTTTTGGTGGCATCCTCCACTTTTTGTGGTTGATTCCTACTGGTTGGATTTTCCACCTACCTCATCTCCTAAGTTCTATATAAACTCACTACCTAGTTTGTATTTGCATCCATTCATGCATATTTGCATTGTCTCTTTTCAACTTGGAAGCTCTTAATGCATTCTATCATATTGACATTTCATAATCTCTTGAACTTCTGGTGTGCATTCTTTATGCTTTTCTAGTCTATGTAGCTTTGATTTTCTCTTACAAAGTTCTTGGGTTATTCAATCTATTTCAAATTTCTAACATGGTATCAGAGCTTTTGTTTTCATAAATCTAAGTCCTTAGATTCTTGATTGAGAGAATGAGTTTCTTGTACAAATCTTGTAAATTCTCATATGCTCTTCTCTTGCATTCTTGAACGATATGGCGAATCAAAAAGGATTTGCAAAGATTTAATTACATCTTTATTTTGCATATGCGTTTTGTGAGATTTGGGTGATTGCAGAATTTGTGGTTATAATGGAAACATTTTTTACTATTCCAACATGTCCAAAAGGCTCAAGAAACTTAGATTTGGCCTTTCTTTCATCCAAATTGGAGATCATTTGACATAGAGCTACAAGCAGAGGTTTGAAGAAATTGCTTTTCATTTGAGCCATTTTGTTATTTTGTTTTAGAAATCCAGCTTCCATTCATTTGTAAGAAAAATATTTTTTGGGTTTTGTAGTCAATGTCGAAATCTCAAGTGGATATCTTTTAAATCTTGTATACCTTGCACAAATATGAAGAAAATTGTTTTACAAATAGTGTTGCACATCAATTTTTCTCCTAGTTGAAGGTTAAAAAAATGATTCTCATCTTTTGCTTGTTAGATCAAAAAAAAAATCTTGGGTTTTGTTCTTAGCATCAGAATATTTCTAGGTTTCTATTATTGTCTACAAACAGTGAGTAGATTTTTTAGAAATCAAATAAAAAGTAAAACTTTTTTGCTAGAAAAACTTGTTACCTACAAGCTAGATTTAGCCAATTTTTAAAAAATTCATATCTTTTGCTTCGGGCATTGGATTTCAACAAATAATATATTAGTGGAAAGTTGGAGATGAGAAATTTCCATGCAAAGAAGTATTGATGAGATGCCATTTTGTACCAAATATTTCAAGTTGAAGCAGTCCTATGCTAATTTCTTCAATAGCCATAACTTTCGCCATAGTGCTCTAATTTTTAGAAATTAATAGGCATTGGAAAGGTCTTGAAGAGAACTACACAACCATAAGTCTAAGTTTTCTAATTTTTTCTCAAGTTCATTTTGTATTAGAATTTGTAATTTTGGCTATTTTGAGCCTATTGGGAATTGTATCTTGAAAAAGGAGTGATCCCACAAATCCGGTTTACAATTTCTAGGAGGAACTGATTTTTGCTGAAATCACTTATTTTTAGAAAATATAATGACTTAAGCCTTAAAAGGTTCCATTTAATTTTTTCCAATTGAAGAGGGTTTGATCAAAATACCTTAAATCAAACCCCCTTAGATAGAACCCTGCTAGTTTTAAACCATACTTATAACAGATTCTCCTTTACACCTATCAAAATGTTGATAAGAAACCACTTTTAATTTACCTTTTGGGGGATCAAATGATTTCATTTAAAAATTATTTTTTTCAAGTACATATTCCTTATTATAAGCTTCCCAAAAAGTATAATTTTAAATAAATTTAACTTTATTATTATATTTATTTTTTATTTCTCATGAATTTAGGTTTTTCACCGAAAATCAAGCTCTTTGTTCTACACATGTGGAAAAATAGCATATTATTAAAAATAAAATAAAAAATATTAGTGCACCAAATATTGAAGTCCTTGATGCAACAAAGAAAAAAATTTTGAATTTTGATACATACAAAAAATGTTATGCATTATACAGTCGCGCTATATCTAAATTATAATTACTTTGAAATTGAAACTTGATTAAAGAAAAAAAATTCAATAAAAAACTATCTAACCAAGTGGAAGCACTAGATATCAGAGTTAAGAATCTAAATTTTAAAGAATTAGAATTTTATCCTTCATGGAAAAAAAATTATGCGTTATACGGTGAGCGTCACTTTTTAAAATGTTTTTTTTCTGAAAAAAACTAGTTTTCGAGGGAGATTCAAAAAGAAGTGAAATATGATTTCAAAAATTTTGAAAAAAATATATTTAGAATCTATAGACAAAATTTCACGAAACTCTAGTTTGCATCATCTTCAAATTCCTCACGGCTTAGTCATTATAGGTGCTCGAAAGTGAATATTTAGTTAAAAACAAATATTTTAGTGTCCAGTTTGGCCAAAAATTGTCAACCACTATTGTGGGATCACCCAAAGGCTTTGTAAATGCACTAAATTATAAAGTGCCAACCTTATAATATTTGGGGATGTGGTGTTTGATAGTAGTGAAAAGGGTGGGAGTGTATTGATGCTCTCTTTTTTTTGGTGTTCTTTTGTAATCATTTGAGGATTGTATCATGGGTTTTTCTACTCATCCTTCTATGATAGTTTTGGATAAGGCTAATTATGAGTCCTAGAAAAAAGGAATTTTAACACATCTTAGATGGCTAAATTTTTTTCCTTACCTTTATAGAATCATGATTGAACTAGACACACCTGGTAAGAAGAATGTTTGGGGTAATAGAATTGATGATGTAATAGGAATAATTGGTTTTCTTATTAATTATAACACTATGTTGTCTATAGTTGGCATTGAATTTCCCCACACAATTTGGACCAAGATTTCAAAGATATTTGGAGAACCTCATTTTTCTCCATTCCTAGATGATCGTGTTGCATATTGCCTCATTCCACTTGATGATGTAGATAATATACCCTATGCTGATGATACTTTACAGGAGATTAAGTATTATGCACATCTTGAATGTTCAAATGAATAAATAATTCTTATCTTTCTTTTCATCTTCATGTTGAGATTACATCAACATCACCTATTATAGATTCAGATTCTAGAGATGCTTCATTGAGAGCCTCCAATGGTACATTGTAGTAGGATCACTTATGTCTTTTGGATTCAGTTTATTGGGACTAATTTCTACTAGATATCTCTTGTTTGTTTGTAGAGTCCCTCATTTCATATCTAGATGACACTATTGAGGACATACATCTTCTCTTTAAGGACCACTCTTTTTTCATTGCATCTACCATTATTACTTTAGAGTTTAGAGTTGCTTCTTCAAAAGCTTCCATTGAATTCTTGTAGTAGGATATCCATAGTATTCTTGATTTAGCTTGGGATGATCTCTAGATAGGTATTTCAAACTTGTTTATGGAGACAAATATTGTAGATTTGGGAGACACTATTGAGTGTATTCATCTTCTCTTTATGAAGATGATTCTTCTTCAATTGATGTGAGGGATCACTTTGACCCTCTCATTCATGGTCATGAATTTTAGTTTGAGACGAGTATGGATACTTTGGATTAACATTTGGAGGATACATCTTTAGAGGAGATACTTTGGTCTTTAGATTGTGTTCTACATAAATGTATAGGATATTTTAATTTATCATCTACAATAGTGTGGCCTAAAACACCTGATTTGATTGTGGCAACTTCCAACATCTACATGGGGATACTTCATCCAACTTCAGAGACTTCATACATCTTGAGTTTTCTTCCTACACATGATTGGGGAGATAGCTCACTTACAACTTTGGTTTTGTTTCTTCCTAAGGGGAGGAATGTTGTTTGACAATCATGGACTATCTTCTCCATCTGGAGTTTCGAGCATCTACCATTAGACCTCTTCAAGGGTGTTCTCTCTCTATTTGTGGGGGGGCTTCTTCTTCTTTGGGGGAATTTGATATGTAAATGGGTACCTAACATGGCCTCATTTGTTGGGATCCATCATTTTTTACATCCTCAAAATTTTTGCTTAAGGTGGGGTGTTGGTGTAGGTTTTTATTTTCCTAGTGGGTTATTTTATTTTCTCTCAATCCTATATTTTTCCTACACTTAGTAAAGCTTGCTTAGGATAATAAAGTTAGTTTATTATTTAATAACTAGGAGATAAGTAATGAGGTGTTCCATTACTTAAAGGGTGGAACCACTTTCCACTTTTGGTGGTCCATCTCCACATTTTGTGGTTGATTCCTATTGGTTAGATTTTCCACCTACCTCATCTCTTAAGTTTTATATAAAATCACTACCTAGTTTGTATTTGCATCCATTCTTGCAATACTCTTGCATCCATTCATGCATATTTTCATTGTATCTTTTTAGCTTAGAATCTCTTAATGCATTCTATCATATTGACATTCCATAATCTCTCAGAGTTCTGGTGTGCATTCTTTATGCTTTTCCAATCTATGTAGCTTTGATTTTCTCTTATAAATTTCTTTGGTTATTCAATCTATTTCACATTTCTTAACCTACCATGTATTGGTTGAAGAATGTTGATAATTTTATGAAAGTAGATCAATCTATTCTACACATATTGAGTCACCCAACTTTGGAGATATTTTTTCCCAAGCTTTAGTTAGTTTTTCTTCCTAGATGTAAAGGATGAAAAATAATAGATAAACTATATCAAAATTATATTGAATCTAGTTGGCATGAATCATGAGTACCTCTCATTATTTCTCTTCTTTTAAATAAGAAACATGTGATTGAATTGTACAAGAAAGAAATCAAAAAATGTGTGATTAAATTGCAAAGGAAAGTAGTAAAAAAAATGTAAATATTGTATGAATGTTTGTTCTGCTGAGTGATGCTAGCAGTTGTACTAACTATGGAAGTCAAAATGATGTTGAAAAAACCACCAAATTCTCTTTTTCTCTACTAGATCATGCACATTAAAATACTAGTATCCTACAATTGGATGAGTTTCTTAGGAAAGGTCTACTAGAGTATTTTTTATTTGATGTGTGATTCCAAGCAATGCGAATTCATGTCAATCTTGAGGAAGGCTACGATGTATATGATGAGTAGAAGGTAGGACATTCACATAAATATCCTTGTCTCACTACATGAGCTTACAAATCTCATTTGTATACCTCATTTCATCCTTAAAAGGATGTGTATGCCAACCTAAATAATAAAATTTATTTTTGAGGAATAAAATTTTATGGTTTTTTATTCTTTGGTGAAATCATGTCTACACCAGAGTCTATTCTCTTAGATGATAAAATCCTCAAGAAGCCTAACTATGTTGCATGGAATATGAAGATGCACATGATTCTTCATTTTGAAGAACTATAGGGAGTCATTACTAGTATAGTATAGTGTCCAATAGATGCAGATAAACAAAAAAGTTTGAAAAGCTCAATGCAAAAGCCTTGATGTTGATCAGCCTTAGCATCTCCAACAAGGTTCAACCACATGTTTAGAATGTGGCATTAAAGGCAGCCTAGGAAACTCTATCCATCATCTACAAGGAAAAAAAATTAGACCAAGACTTAATGTGCAAGCTAGTGAGAAAGTAGAGGAATTTCACATTTCAAAACTATGAGTAGAGATTTTATCCCTCAAATAAAAGGTGGAGGAAAAGTTGCTTGTTCCTATTTCATAGAATTTTGTCTCCACTAGGGTTTAGAACCTAGGGCAACAATCTTCTATACTTCACATTCAAGGATGACCCTAGAGATCTCAACCAAATAAAGGATATAAGAGATCTGACAATAAGGTATCCTAGGATATGATTGAGACAAGAAAGGGATTCACCACCAAGTGGAAACTTGGAAAAAATGAAATGTTGGAAAATATGGTGTGATATGCAAACTAATGCTAAATGGCCTAAGAAGATGAAAGAATTGTAATGAAAATTTATGAAACTGGAAATGTCTACCTAGAGACTCGTTGGAGAAGGAATGGAGCTCTAAAATCTTGAAAATGCTACTTTTAGGCTAGTGAGACTCATTTCACATTCTAGGTGAATCAGTCATAGTTCTAGGAAACTGCATCGGAATAGGTTTCTGGAAAATGAGTATCCAAATCTGGAAAAATCTCTAAAAAATACCTATAGTGGGACTCATTTGACACTCTTGGTGAATGATTCCAATTCAATTTTTTTAGAAATTTAAAGTTTGGATTTGCTCTTTTATGTTTGCTCAATCTGTTCCTCTAGGTGTCCAGATTTGAAACCCTGATTTTTGGGCTCTAAGTGACTTTTTGTGAAGATTTGGACCTTTCTAATAGGGAGATGACTCCAACAAGTTTGAAACCTATTCTTCAATCCTCTCCAAGCCTTCAAAGCACCTAGATCTACAATCACATAAAGAAAGGGAGAAAAAGTGTTGATTGTTAGGGAACACGGGTTTTCCAAGTGGTCAAACCCCATTTAGGTAATTAAACCAAATGATAAAATAATATAATGAAGCATGAACATGAACTATTGCAATTATAACCTTTCCATGATGATGGATCGTGACTTGCTTAAAATGATTGATGAAGAATCTTGCTCTTAAATACCTTAGAAATAACCTTGAAGACTATCTTGATGACCTTGTGAAGACTTGAAATGCTTAACCCTTTGCTTGCTTGACTTGATAATTTGAATGTATGATACTTGGATCAAATGAGGATTTGAAAGCTTTTTTATATAGAAAATCCACTCACATGGCCATTAATTTGATCCCCACGGCTGACATTGAAGAAATTTAAACTCAAAACCTAACTTTTCCCTCTCAAGCCTCAAAAAAATCCCAAATAGGACTCATTCACCATCTTGGGCGAATGTGTCTCAATTGGATGGGACTCATTTTCCCAAAGTGGTGAATGGGTCCCACAGGGGCTAGTTTGTTGGCTAGGATGTTAGGGAGTGAAGAAATTAAGCTTTTATGCTGATTTTGTTAGGTTTTTGATCAAAATATGCCTTGGGATGCATAATATGGGGTCATAGGGGCCTATTAATGATGATATAAAGGTCATAAATGTAAGGAGGCCAAAAATCCAATGTGAAAGTGTGAATATATACACTTTACAACACTAAATTAAGGCAAAATTGAGCATATTTAGCTTAGAAGGGTCCTAAATCCCATGTGAATGTGTAAAACATATTACAAAAATATATTAGGTCCACTTGATTTGCAATCCTCCTAAATATAATGTGAATATGTCAATAAATACATTTTACAACATTAAATTAGGACATAGTTATATTTAGCTTAATAAGGGCCCAAGACCTAATTTAGATGTGTAAAACACATCACAACACTAGACCAAGGCGACATTAAGTCCAATTTATCATTATTATTCCCAAATCAAGCTAAGAAAAGGAATCCATCACCATCCTAGATTTAGGTTGCATTAAGATTTGCATTCTAGGGTTTCAAATTTTTGCATTAGTAAAAGTGCATATAGGTTTCATTTTTGCATATAAAATCATATAAAATTTGCATTCGCATTTAGTATTTAGGTCAGACAAACTAAAAAGCTTCAAAATCCATTGAAAATTCTTGAAAATTTTGGGAAAAACCCCTACTAGGACTCATTCACCACCTTGGGAGAGTTAGTCCTAGAATAGATCTGAAACAACCTTTTATAGCACTAAAAATAGTGTTTTTAAGTTTTTTTTTACTGTTGCTAGTTAGTTGTTTCATTGGGTTGACTTTTTGTTACATGCATTTCACTAAAACTAGCTTAAATTAGTCCATTTCATGCATTGCTTCATTTCAAATTTACATTCACAACATTCCATTTTCTAGTGTAATCAGAAAATTACCTTGTCTCAAATCTGAAAATTATGTCATTGCATTGCATTTTATTTACTTTTTCATGATTGCATGTTTTGTTTCAAGAGATGTGTCTTTGATATGGTTAAAAATGTATTGCATAAGTACAATATCCCCTCTTATGAGTAAAAAAATGAGGTCATTAAGAAACATGTTAGTCACCCTTCTACTATCTTTCATAGTTATGATCAAACCATTGACACAATCCTTAACATTGCATTACCCATTGGTGAGGATGATAGTGTAGCCAATCATAACAATCATACTTTTTCTTTTCCCAATACCTTTCCTATTAGTGACAAAGGTATCTTGGTGAAATATGATACAGGCATTGAGGGTCTTGATTGTCCCTCTCATCATCCCCCTTTGGAAGATATTAGAAAACAACAAGATGATATTATAGAAACATTTCTAAGCTTTACCTTACCTAATCTCCATTCATCCCTTGCTTGTGAAAATATTTTACCAAAAGAGGATGATATTATAGATAGCCATGACAATCAAAATTATCCTTCTTCCAATATCCCTCCTCAATGCAAAGAGGATAGGTTGGTGTTAGAAGATATACCTATTAAGAGTCATGCAAATCTTGTCCCTCCCTTACCTAATGCTCCTACCATATGGGAAGATCTATTTGATAAGCATGAAAATCATAGTGGTCCTTCTCTTGATGCCTCCCCTACTTGTGATGAAGCTGCTTTACAAAACCTTAGCATGGATGAACATATTACAAGCTCTCCTACTAGGGTAAATAATATGGCACAAGAGAATGAGACCTTAGATAATCAAATAGAGCCTTCACCTAATATCACCTCTATTGATAAACAAGACAATCCAACCATTGATAACTCCCTTACTTGCGATGAAGTCATTTTAGAAAAACCAATCCTTGAATTTCAAAATCATTTGGTTTGTAGTTATCCTAAAAATTCTCCTCCTAGGGAGAATATCATGGTGCGAGAAAATGACAACAATAATAAGGTGACTTCCTTAGGTAATGAAAAATAAGTAAATACTAGATTTCCTTTTATTAGAAATACATCAAACCAAGATCGATGGGGTTATGAATGTAAAAGAGTCCATTAGATCCCCCTTGATCAATGGACCTCATACATACCCTGTGGGACATCCTAAGAATCCTCTAATTCTTTAGCCATCTTCACACAAATAATAAACTCAAAAAAAACTTGAACTTATCCTTTACCCACCTTCACACAAGTAACAAACTCAAAACAAACTTGAACTCATCCTTTACACACCTAAGAACAATGTTTTGCAGCACCCGAGTCCAAATACTATTGCTCATACATATAACACTAGAAATAATCTGCAACCACAACAGCCAACCTCGACACACTTACCTTTGCCTAATCCAATTTCCTAGTGCTCCCCATTTAACTTGGCATAGTGGGAGGGAGTATGATCTTGTTGAACAACTTAAGAATACTCTTATAAAAATATCCCTATGGGACCTAATTTAGAATTCACCTAATTATCACACTATTCTCCAAATAGCCTTGCAACAAGTTCCTTTCCTTCTAATGTGTAACCAAATGACATAGTAGCCATGATTTAAGGACTGAATGCTAACATTGTTTTCCACCAAAGTGAACTTCCCCAGTTGGAAGTGCAAAAGAAGAATGAAGCTTTCATAATAATATATTAGTACAAAAGAATAGGGATAAAGAAAACCCTTGTTGACAATGGCCCTACCCTTAATGTGTGTAGTGTAAACCTTTTGGGTATGTGTAGGATCATCATGAAAAAAAGAGGCCCTTAAGTGGCAAAAAATTTAGAAAAATCAGAGTTAGGAAATTTGATATTAAAAATTGAATAAGTTATCTATATTATTTCAAAAATATGTAATAATAGAATCCATAGAAAATTGAATTAGTTTCTAAACTACTAGGTTTGTTTATAAAATAAATTATTTGGTGAAAATTTGAAATTTCAATGCAATAGTACTTAAATTTCAAGAAAAAAAGAAGAATTAGGTGTTTTTTTTACCACCCTAACCACAATAAATGATAATATTCTCTTATAAGATTTTAGATATAAGTATAGGACTCATGTCTTGATGTGATGCACATTTTTTTGTAATTTGTTTCCAAGTAAATAATTAATTATGAATTTTTTATTACAACTTTTAAAAAATATAAAAAAATTGTATGTCGGGCCACCTTAACTTGGTCAAAAATTAATGAAATTCAATTTTCTTTTTTTTAATCCTATATAGTATGTGAAGCATATAATGTGACACATGTTTTGGATTAAAAAAAGGTGATACTATTTGAAAGCTATAGATTTTTTTCAATCAACCTATCAATAAATACTTTAGTCGTAATTAAAATAGAAAATGAATAATAATTGCTTATTAAATTCAAAGTAAAGCATAATTTATATTGGTGTAAAGTTGAGAATCTCCTTTAAAAACTCTTTTCGTTTCATGAATTTTGGGTAAAGAAAAAATTGTCAGCCACATACCCATCATATTGGCACTTTTTGGCCCATCATGATCCTACACATACCCTTTTGGATAGGCTTCATGTGGATAAATAAAAAGTTCAACCTAATTCTTTGTCTATTAAGGGATTTAACAATGTAGGAAAAAAACCATTTGGTGTGATCACTTTTCCTAGATTATAGTTGGAATGGCCTCATTAGAAATACTAATCCATGTTATGCCTCATGATCTTTCATATAATATCCTTTTAGGTAGATTGTGGATTCATGCAATGGATGGTGTTCTTTCTACTCTTCATCGTGAAGTGAAATACATGTACAATAACAAAGTGTACACACTTGAAGTAGGCCCTAACCCAATCAATTGTTTAAAAATTAAGAAAAACAAGGAGAATCCTTTAGAACCATTGACAACAACTACACAAGTGGAACCCGTGCAACAAAAAGACAAAGAATTTTTTTTTGAAGAAGTCATGAAGATATTAGAGGATGATTGGGGTTCCTTATATTTCACACCAACATTCATGGGAGAATACAAGGTCATACACAAAGACTCTGAAAAGGGAAAAGAAAAAGTGGTAATGTCAACAAAAAATTTGAAAGTCCTTCAAAAGCATCCATCTCAACTAGTTCAAAAGAAAAGACAACAAATTACATAACAAACTTTGAAGAAACTAACTATCAACAACCACCAAACCCTAAAGAAATGAAAAAGCTTTACGTAAAAGGTTATGAGCTTATGAAACAACTTGGATATAGTGGAAAAGGATGTGGTGCTAGAGAAAAAGGTATTTGTGTCCCTATAGAACCTCACACACAAGAAAAGACTAGTGGTCTTGGTTATTGTCCCTCAAAAGACACAAACAAGCCTTCACTTAATATCAACACTATCAAAAAACATCCTTCTAAGCCAACTTTAATGGTAGTACAACTTGACATAAAAATTTGAATAGGTTAATAAAATAATTTGAAAAATATGTAAAAAAAAAAAGTTGTAGCAAATTGAATGTAGTTTCTAGGCTACTAGTCCATTTTTTGAAAACAAAAAATTGTTTTGAGAAAATTTGAAATTTCAATATAATGGTACTAATTTTTTAGGAAAAAGATAAGAAGTAGGTGTATGTCTGACCACCCTAAGTACAAGAAGAAAATAATTATTTTTTTTGAATTTTTCAATATAAGTAGAGGACACATGCTTGGATGTGCTAGATTTTTTTTTGTAATTTTTTTCCATGTAAATAATTAGTTATGATTTTTTTATTAGAACTTTTCATAATTATTAAAAAATCTGTGTCTAACCACCATAACTTGGTCAAAAATTTATGAAATTCAATTTTCTTTTATTCTATAGTATGTGAAGCTTAAAATGTGGTGCATCTTGTAGATTCAAAAAATGTTAAATAGTTTGAAAGTTATAGAAGTTTTTCAATTAGCCTATAAATGAGGACTTTAGACCTAATGTAGGTAGAAAACCAATAATAATAATTTATTAAATTCAAAATAAGACAAGAGTTACATTGGTGGAAACCTGAAAATATTTCTATAAACCCTTTTTGTTTGATGAAATTTGGATAAAAAAAAATCATCAGCCACTAGGGCGAACTTAAAAAAACTAATCATTTTTTTCAAAACACGTTTTTTAGGTTGAATTTCTAGGTTAGGAAATCTCAAACCAAATCCTAATCCAATATCCATTTTGGTTTGGTAATACCAAACAAAAATGGATACCCATTTATAATGGATATCCATTTTAAGACAAATATCTGAAGACCTAAAAAACCCTCTTTAGTAAAATGGGAATAACTTTTGTGTTTCTTATCAAAATTTCAAACTTTTATAGGTGTTGAAAAGGTGATTGAGAGCTCTACACAATGGACTAGGTGGTGTTTCTATATTTTACACAATAAAATAATTACAATAAATTTAACTTCATATTTCATTTTTGAAACATCAAATGCTCACTATTTTCACATGCAAAGTCTTTTTTTCATGATTTTTTTGTAACACTCCTCTAAAAATACTTGAAACATTAGAAATAGTAATGAATAATGAAATATTTATATTATTTTTAGCAAGGATATGAAAAAATCTTCATAAATCATCATATCTCTCTATTCCTTTCTCTACCTCTCTATATATCACTATGCCTCCCCTTAAGCTCTAGACATATCCTTCCTTTCTTCTCTCTTTGTCCCTCTTTATACCTATCTTTCTCACTCTCTCTCCTTGAGCTCTCGACCTATCTTTCTACCTGTATCTCCATCATTTCTCTCTCTCTCTCTCAGGTCCCTCACACTCCCTCTCCCTCTCCCTCTCCCTCTCCCTCTCCCTCTCCATCTCCCCTCTCCATATCTCTCTATCTCTCCCTCCCTTTTAAGTCCCTCTTCATCTTAAGTTTCTCTCCCTCTTAGGTCTCTCTCTCGGGTCTCTCCAACTCCCTCTCTCCCTCCTAGGTCTCTCTCTCTCTCTCTCTCTCAGGTCTCTCTCACTCCCTCTCTCTCTTTATTCTCTCCCACTCCCTCTCTCTCTCTCAATCTCTCACTCACACTCACACTCTCTCCCTCTAAGCTCTCTCTCTCCCTCTCTCTCTCCCTCTCAAGTCTCTCTCCCTCTCCCTTTCAAGTCTCTCTCTCTCTCCCTCCTATCTATCTCCCTCTCTCCCTCTCAAGTCTCTCTCTCTCTGTCTCTCTCAGGGCCCTATCACTCCCTCTCCATCTCCCTCTCGCTCTCCATATCCCTCTCTCCATCTCTCTCTCCATCTCTCTAAATTCTATCTCCCTCTTATCTCTCTCTCTCTCTTTCTCTCTCACACACACCATCTCAGTCTCAGGTCTCTCTCTCCCACTCTCTCTCTTCTCTCTCCCTCCATCTTTCCCTCTCAAGTCCTTCTCCCTCTCCCTCCCTCTATTTATTTCTCTTCCTCTCAAGTCTCCATCCCTCCCTCCCCATCCCTCCCTCTCTCTCTATCAAGTCTCTCCCACTCCCTCTCTCTCTTCCCTCATATATATCTCTCTCTTACTCAAACTCTCTATCTCCCTCTTAGGTCTCTCTTTCCCACTCTCTCTCTCAAGTCTCTCTCTCTCTCTCTCACAAACACACACACACACTCTCTCCCCCTCTCAAGTCTCTCTCTCTTCATCTCCCTCTCAGGTCTCTCTCTCTGCCACTCACTCTCTCCCTCTCCAACTCCCTCTCTCACTCTTAGGTCCCTTCCACTCCCTCTCTCTCTCTCTCACTCTTCATATCCCTCTCTCCCTCTATCCCTCTCTCTCTCTTTGAAGTCTCTATATCTCTCTTAGGTCTCTCCCACTCCCTATCAAGTCTTTCTCTCTCTCCTCTCTCTCTCTCACACTCACACTCTCAAGTCTCTTTCTCTCCCTCTCTCCCTCCCTTTCTCCCTCTCAATTCTCTCTCCCTCTCTCTCCCTCTCTCCCTCAAGTCTTTATCTCTCTCTTAGGTCTCTCTCTCCCACTCCCTCTCTCTCTTAGGGTTCTCCTTCCCACCACAACTATATCTCTCTCCCTCTCTCTCCACCTCTCTCTCTCTCTCTCTCTCTCTCTCTCTCTCTCTCTCTCTCTCTCTCTCTCCCTCTCCCTCCCTCCCTCTATCTCTATCTCTCTCTTTTCCTCTCCATCTCCCTCTCTTTACCTCCCTTTGAAGTTTCTCTCCCTCTTAACTCTCTCTCTCTCTTGCTCTCTCTCTCTCTCTCCCTCTCCCTCCCTCCCTCTATCTCTATCTCTCTCTTTCCCTCTCCATCTCCCTCTCTTCCCCTCCCTTTGAATTTTCTCTCCCTCTTAACTCTCTTTCTCTCTTAGGTCTATGCCACTCTCTCTCTCTCTCTCTCTCTCTCTCTCTCTCTCTCTCTCTCTCTCTCTCTCTCTCTCTCTCTCTCTCTCTCTCTCTCTCTCTCTCTCTCTCTCTCTCTCTCTCTCTCTCTCTCTCTCTCTCTCCTTTTTTAGATCTCCCATTGCCCCTCTCTCTCACTCACTCACTCAATTTCCACCTCCCTCTTAGGTATCTCTCTCCCACTCCCTCTATCTCAATTGTCTCCTTCCCACCCTAACTAGATAATTCTCTCTCTAGTGTCTCCTTCCCCCCCTAGCTAGATAACTCTCCTCCTCTCCAGCCCTCCACTCTCCCTCCCTCTATCTCTCTCCCTCTCCCTCTCAGGTCTCCTCTCTCTCCTCCTCTATCTCTCTCCCTCTCTCTCCCTCTCCATCTTCTCCTCCCCACTCCCTTTAAGTCTCTCTCCCTCTTATCTCTCTCCCTCTCTCTCTCTCTCTCAGGTCTCTCCACTCTCTCAAGTCTCTCCCAATGCCCCTCCCTCTCTCTCTCCCTCCTCTTTTTAGGTCTCACACTGCCCCTCTCTCTCACTCACTCACTCACTCACTTTCCACCTCCCTCTTAGGTCTCTCTCTCTCTCCCACTTGCTCTCTCTTAGGTGTCTCCTTCCCACCCTAACTTGATAAATCTCTCTTTGGTGTCTCCTTCCTACCCTAACTATATAACTCTCTCTTTCCCCCTCTCTCCCTCTCAAGTATCTTTCTCTCTCTTCCTCCCTCTCTCCCTCTCCATCTCCATCTCACTTCTTATCTCCCTCTATCCCTCTCTGTCTCTCTCCCCCTCACTTTGAAGTCTCTCTCCCTCTTAATTCTCCTTCTCCCTCTCTCTCCTTTATTTTACATCTCCCACTACCCCTCTCTCTCTCTCTCACTCACTCACTTTCCACCTCCCTCTCAAGTCTCTCTCTCTCTCTCAAGTATCTTCTTCCCACCCTAACTAGATAAATCTCTCTCTAGTGTTTCCTTCTCACCCTACCTAGATAACTCTATCTCTCCCCCCTCTCTCCCTCTCTCCCTCTCCCTCCCTCTATATATCTCTCCATCTCTACCTCTCAATCCCCTCACTCCATCCCTCCCTCCCTCCCTCTCTCTCCCTCTCTCTCTCTCTCTCCCTCTCTCTCTCCCTCATTAGTAACTTGAGATGAAGAGAGAGAGACCTAAGAGGGATATGAAGAGATAAAGAGAGATAGAGTGTGTTTGTGTGAGAGAGAGAGAGACTTGAGAGGGATATGGAGAGTGTGAGTAAGAGAGAGAGAGAGAGAGAGAGAGAGAGAGAGAGAGATGAGAGAAGAGAGAGAGGGAGTGGGAGAGATCTGAGAGAGAGGAGTGGGAGAGACCTAAGAGTGAGAGAGGGAGTGGAAGAGACCTAAGAGAGAGATAATTAAGAAGGGTAAATACTTCAAAGGGAGGGGTAGAGAGAGTGGGAGAGAGGGAGATGGAGAGTGATAGTGAGAGGGAGATGGAGAGGGAGTGGGATTGTGAGGGACTTGAGAGAGAGGAAGAAGAGAGAGAGAGAGAGAGAGAGAGAGAGAGAGAGAGAGAGGAGAGAGAGAGAGAGAGAGAGGGGAGTGAGAGGAAGGAGATGGAGGGGTGGTGGGACCAGAGGAGGACCTGAGGAGGAAAATGAAGGAGAGAGAGAATGAAGAGGAGATGGAAGAGAAGAGAGAGGAAGGAGGTGAAGGAGATAGAGATGGAGAGAGGAGAGAGACGAGAAGGAGAGGTGAGAGAGAGAGGAGAAGTGGGAGAGAGAGACACCTAGAGAGAATGTGAGTGTGAGTGAGATATTGAGAGAGAGAGGGAGTGGGAGAGACTTGAGAGAGAGATACATAAGGGGGAGAGAGGGAGTGGGAAAGACCTTAGAGAGAGATCTAAGAGGGAGAGAGACTTAAGAGGAAGAGAGACTTCAAGAGGAAG
The DNA here is from genome assembly GCA_007258455.2 of Sequoia sempervirens. Lineage (NCBI taxonomy): Eukaryota > Viridiplantae > Streptophyta > Pinopsida > Cupressales > Cupressaceae > Sequoia > Sequoia sempervirens. The sequence continues at coordinate 145,031,780 of VDFB02000013.1, forward strand.
AGAGAGAGAGGGGGAGGGGAGAGGGAGAGGGAGATGGGGAGGGATAAAGAGAGAGAGGGAGATGGAGTGGGAGGGACCTGAGAGAGAGAGGGAGTGAGAGAGAGAGGTAGGGAGATATTTCTAGTGCTCAAGGAGAGAGAGTGAGAAAGACAAGTATAAAAAGGGATAAAGAGAGAAGAAAGGAGGGAGGGATAGGTCTAGAGCTTAAGGGGATACATAGTGATATATAGAGAGGTAGAGAAATGGATAGAGAGATATGATGATTTACAAAGATTTTTTCATCTCCTTGCTACAAAAATATAAATAATTCATTATTCATTACTTTTTCTAATGTTTCAAGTATTTTGAGATGAGTGTTACAAAAAAATCATGAAAAAAGAATTTGCATGTAAAATTAGTGAGCATTTGATGTTACAAAAATGAAATATGAAGTTCAAATGATTATTAATATTTTTTGGTGTATAATATAGAAAAATTACCTATTCCTTTACGTAGATCTCTCAATCACCTTTCCAACACCTATAAAATTCAAGTTTTTGATAAGAAACGCAAAAGTTATGCCCATTTTACTAAAGAGGTTTTTTTAGGTTTTCAAAACAGATATCCATTTTTTTTTCAAAAGAATGGGTTCCCTCTTTCCAAAATGGATATCCATTTTGAAACGAATATCTATTTCGGTTTGGTATTACCAAACCAAAATGAATATTGTACCCAAGCCTGCAAAAAGTCAAAGGTGTGAATTCTGCATTTTTGGACGTGTTAAAAATGCCTTTTTTCCCATTGCCACTTTTTGGACCCCCATGATCTTGCACATACCCTTATAATTTGCAATAAACAAAACAAAAAAATAAATCTTTTCTTAATGCCAATTTCATCTTGCAAAACACTAATGATTTGAATTTGCTAGATTTTACACCACCCTATAAAAGAGAACAAAATCTTGCAATCTAAAGAGTCTTGTGTAAGTATGACATCTTGTACTAACCAAGGGACATCTTTGTTGCAATATAAAGGAAACTTTTTTATTGATCAAGAGAGTATCTTGGAAAGACTAATGCAAGAACACTTGATATGCCTTCCTCCAGGAACTCAAAAGAAATTTTACTACAAGACTTCATTTTGTGCATAACATAGAGTTCATGGTCATGCTACTAAATAATGTAAGGCTTTAACTAATAAAATTAAACATCTCAAGGATCATGGTGCTCTTCCTTGTGTTGAAGCACCTAATTCATCTTACTAATACTTAAATTCATCCTATTAAGCTCATCCTAATCCTACACTAAGTGGTGGCAAGGGGTTAGGTAGCATTGTCTTTGTATGTCACTTGTCATTGTATCTCTTGGCTAGTTGACCACCTTTCATGTACAGATAAGAGCAAGCTTGGGATGTGGACGACATGGCTTAAGTTGGCTCGAATGTGACATACTATATTTTTCATGACGTAGCTTATTGGAAACATATAACTTGGTAGAGGGCTTTCTGAGTAAGCTCTCATATCTTCTAATTTAAAGAAATTTCTCATAGTAATGGTGTTAGCAACTACTTTAAAGTGGGGGCATACATTGACACTCATATTTCATTGTGTGATTCTCTTTCTTCTAGTGATGCATCTTTTTCTTGGTGGTGTCATTGGGCTTGATTTCCTCTACGAGCATGATATTTCTTTGACTTGTCCTCTCTTGGAAACATTAGGCACCATGTTCCCTAAGAAGATACCTTGCATGAACTAAGAAAAATTCCTTTGAACAAATCTTACATTATTTTGCATTTACAATGTCTATGAGTTTCAAGCATACGAAGTTTTGCTTGCCTCATGGATATCAAAGATCATTTTTGCATGGAACCTTATTAAATTTACTAGGAGGCATAACTTTGGTATGGTTTGAGTGGGAAACCAAACTAAGGCATGACTTTCCCTATAGCCACTTGCATGTGTGTGAGTGCATACTAGCCATGAGTGTATGTTTCTTACCTTTTAGGACTTTCCACCTAGTTGAAAGCCAAGAGTTTAATTGCCTTAGAGTGAGAATAGATTTTTATACCAATATCCTTGATCTAATCCACATCGTGTTAGAAAAATGGTCAAAGCTTGATCCACCCTTTTTGTTTGTTCCTTATAGTTATTGTCACTACATGATTGTGTATCTTGTTGTACTGCAAATATTTCACCTTGTGGGTGTCCACTTGTGCTTATGTCATTTTGACTTGGGAACTTGAATCTTGGGGGCTTGGCCACCTCCTTTGATCATTTTTATCCTTTGTGTATGAATTGGTATGCTTGGAGCTTGCTTGAATGTCTACTTTAGTTTGAGTTTTAAGCAAGTTCATCCTCTCACTAAAATGGGGGCTAGATGTTACCACCGAAAAAGTACACCTTTTCCTGGCTTGATTTGGGAATAATTAATGATGAATTGGATTTAATGTTTCCTTGGTCTAGTTTTGTGAGGTGTTTTTCACATCCACATTAAGTCTTGGGCCCTTTTAAAGCTAAATTAACCTAACTATGTCCTAATTTAATGTTGTAAAATGTATTTATTGACATCTTCAAATTAAATTTAGGAGGCTTGCATATAAAGTGGACCTAATCTAGTGTTGTGATGTAGAGCATGGTGGGATTCATAGGTTTACAAAGATACAAACATTGATTTTGATTGATCACTCAAATACTCACAAAACTCTCTTAAATGAAACATGGTTTCAAAGGCTACCAATATAACAAAAAACTAAAATCAGGTTCCCAACTCTTCACCAAACCCTAGAAAACTTTGGTTATCATGAGAATGATAGGCTTAAGCCAGTAAAACTCTCTTAGAACACTAGTTCCTCCATTCTTCCATTGCTCATACCTAAGAGACCTATTTTCTTGTAGTATTCCAAAAAGACTAAATTAGGTATAACTTTCTAACCAGTTTGAATCTCCAAAAAAACTATAGTTTCAAGTACCCATTAAGGCCTTCTTAAGCATATATGAAAACCAAATAGGCTTATTGTTGAAAGTATCCTTTAAATCAAACCCGTAACACTATTTTTAGGGCCAATTAGCCTTGTTTTACAAGCAAGTTTGTGAAATTTGTTGATCATCAAAGCTTGCGCTTCTCCAACAGTCTTATGGAAAATTAAGCAAGTGGAGGACAAATTATGTCTCACTTAATACATTTAGGTTTTTTATAGAAAGCCAACTCTTCTTTTGGCGTTTTGAGATAAGGGGAAAACAAATGTAAACATAAAAGGTGATGCATCAAATCTTTTATAACATTTCAAACTCAAATTATTCCTATGATTGATAGAAATAGACATAGAGTGCCACAACCCATCATTGTTGGAAAGAGAATAAAAAATAAAGGCTAACTTCAAGAACGGTGCAGACTTTCAGATCTTTCTATAGGTAGTGTTCATTAAGGTCTGATCAAACATAAATATTTCTTATAATTAAAAGAACAATATTTCAAAAATCACAAGAACTAAATCTCCCAATACAACATAGCACAACCAAATAACAACTTTCAAAAAAATAGAAAAGTCCAATGACATAGTCCAATTTTCTTAAGCCACTATCTTATAATACAAGCATAAAGGATATAAATCTACCACTTAAAATATTTGGATACAATTTGCAAGACACAGTGTTTCATTCAAAATGACAATATCAAGAAAGAAAGCTTGAAAAAGGCCATACATGCATAGTCTCAAAAAATTCTTCTTAATAGCTTGAGCTTTAATTATGAAATGAACTTTGAAACAAAGGTCAGATGCCAATTTAACGATAGTTTAAACCTTAATAGATATAACATGCTAGAATTAAGTAGTTCTAGATAAGTTGTTCCTAAAAATAATTTTGAAACTTTAGGAGAACTTAAAGAAAACACTCCTCTTGACAAACAAAATGTCTCTTTGAAAAAACTATCATAAAAAGACAAAAAGAATAAAAAATACACGCCGCCTCAGCTCAAAAGTAATTGCCGCTAGGTGTTGATAGTTGATAGCAAAGAATCCCATCATAAACCCTTGGTTAGGTCACAAAAGATCTCTGCTCATTAACTTTCAACTACCACATTAAAACTCTTTAGATATTTTAGCAAAGATAGAAGCTCATACATGATTATTTCTTAAAAACAATAGCCTAGAAAAGGACCCAATTGACTAATCACATCATTTGTAGCAATCATCTCAAAACTTCCATCCCAAAGACTGAGGAAAAGAAAAGAAAAATTTAGTCAACTCTAAAAAAATCCTTAATAAGATACCATTATAGGTAGTGCAAATACCCGAGGCAAGGGTATGACATGTCAATAAGGTGAAAACTCCCAAGCGTGCAAATAAAGCTCTCAAGAAAATGTTTGAAAAATAAACACATGTCCCAAAATTTCTCCTAAAAGGAAGATGAAAGGTAAAAGTTGTGCAGCCACCATGTGGCTTATTGTGCACCTTTCTAATGATTTCATTTGAGCTTGGGTGCACCCAATACTGAAGAAATTTATGCATAATGTAAAATAAAAATGACTGAGGAAAAAGGTACTTCACAGTTTCTGCAACTCATAGGGGTCTTTTCTCTATGAAGAATCAAACCTAGGGCTCTGGTTGTTCCTCGATTTTGATAAAAGTGGCATGTTGGGCTACTCAATTTGCATCAATTAGTAAAACAAAGGTCTAGATCTTCCTACATGCTTATTTGAGATCAAAAACCTCCTTAAAAGAGATGACATTCCATTTGGAAGAAATCGTACCCAGGTGATAATAAAGCTAAGAAAGAGGTTAGATTTCACACTCAACATCATCCACTATGGGTACAACACTCAAGCTTGGAAGTTTTGTGATGGTCTGAATCTTGCATCTGATTGCCTCATTGATTTGCTCCATTATCAGTGCATCTTTATGTAAGGAAATAAGAGGAGGCAACTCGAAACCAACCAAGATGGCGAAGTCCCTTTTGATATCAATGAACCTTTTGTTCAACACCATCTAGTGATCCTTACATTTTTCCACAACCACATGGTAGTTGATAATCTCGTTGGATTTGACTAATGCGACCCACTGATCAGGGATTCTTGCTCTTCTAAGGACTTGATCAGTGGTGATACTCAATTTGGAGATGAAGCTTTAGGAATCCACCACTCGGGGTGAACATTTTTATATGAAGTGATCAACCATCGGGTTGACCTTGGCATTTAGCCCCTGAACATCCCTTAAAAATTGTAAGGCAGGTCCTAGCACACACACACTAGTCGCTCTCTATTCTCAATGCATGGATATTAGCCTCCTCATTATAGAGAGGGATCAAGATCCTCTTGTAGCAATAAACTCCTAGTTATAACAAGCCTATCTTGCTCTGGTGTTCTCTTCTATTTGACCTTTCTCCTAAAGAGCGTTTTCCAACTCAGAGCTTAGCCTTCTGACTTCTTGTCTCAACTCTTCTACATCAATCTAGATCCTCCAAAGATCATCAACATTTTGGGATAAAGCATCACTTAACTCTTTCTTCAAATTTCCATTTTCAGCGCGAAGCTAAAATTGCTCATTCTGAGCATCTGCAAGTAGCCTAGACATGTCTCCTTGTTGACCTTGAATTTGCTTCACATAGGTTACTTGAGCATCCTTGGCTCAAGATTCATTATGTAGTCTACTCACTACCCTTTTACATTTTCCAACTCAACCTCGCACTTCCTTAATTTCCTATCCAACCATTCATAATTAGCATATACCACCCTGTGTGGCTTTGGCTAGGATGATTTTATCGTGTGGATTAGTTTCACTCAAATCTAGGCCCACAACATGAATGTCATAATCTTCCATCTATATTTGTACTTTAGGTTTGGAAATGAGTGGCCTCATAGTAGTAATAAGTAGAAAGTTTTTCTCTTCATTAAAATAAACTTCAATCCTCCCTATGGCAGGCCTCTTAGCACCTTTTGACAACATTTTCTATTTCTTGGCCTTTTAGGCTTGTTTGGTGATGTCAAAATGACCTTGGAGAGTCTAAGGGATGTCAACACTTTGAGCTATAATGGGAGAACTAGGGGGTAGTTTGAAAAGGGTGATCGTAGGAGAAACTTCAAATGTGTGAGCATGGGGGATGCAAAAGGGAAACATGATTATAAAAAAAGGTGGGAAGACAAATGGAGCAGGGGAAGAAGTAGTAGGGGTAAACATAGAAAAAGGTTGATGGAGGGGTGCTTTCCTAGAATTACATGGGCTAGAGGTAATGGGAAAAGTAGTAGTTTCAACAATTTCAATGGGGGCCTTTAACAAGGAAACTAATGACACAACAATGGCCATAGCGGATGGCATCCCCTTGGCAAACAAATTTTTTTTAGTAGGTTTATTGATAATGGCAGGGTGTACATCCAACATTACAATTTTAGGAACTGAAGATGGAGGATTACTTTCCATAATGGGATGCAATTGGTTGACCGAAGAAGGAAAAATAGGAAGAAGAGGGGGAGCAAAGCTTACTTGAGCCATGGTCGATGAAACATTTCATAAGGTGGACTCCACTTCTTCTTCTTGTCAGACTAGTATCAAGGGAACGCAGGTCTTGGATCCTCCTTCATTTCACATGATTAGAAATAGCATGTTCTGATCCCTTGCTTGTAGAATCCTCCAACATTTGACCCTCTATGGCTGGTAAGGATCCCCTTGGGGACCATCAGGCTCCTTTCCCTTTCCTTCCAGGCTAGGACTTAGATAGAACTTGTGGACCCCATGGCCCCAAATTTCTTTGATTGTCAGGTTCCTGAGGTCTAGGAATTAGGAGAGGAACTTGCTCCTCCTTGATTTCATGACTTGTCTCAGGATTTCTATTATCGAAATTAGCCTCCTTATCATACGTGTCCTCAAATTCCTCATCAAGTTGGAATTTTCCAAACAAGTCACCTAGATTTCTCATTTCTTGCAGGAACCTCCAAAAGTATAGCTTCTTCCTTTCTAATCGGCCCTTAATCCTCGGCTACACATTACAAGATTTTCTCATTGGGATATTGCTCTAGTATTATTCCTAAGGCTCATAAAAGCCTGGCCATTTTGGTTGTTCTTCTAGAATGTGCACCAGGTCAATGTATATCTCTGCACTCTCCCGAGTAGGATTTCTCCTTCTTTGGAAATACTCCCTAAACTCCTGCCTTAAATTGAAACACCCATCCTGGTTGTAATTCCATTTATCACAAATGAGGACCAAACCTAGAGCTGCCATTAAATTCTTGATCTCATCCTTAGCCTTTTGCTTACTCATTATCCCTTGACACTTTCCAATCATAAGGGGAAGATAAAAGATCTTTGCTTTATTCCTCCCAACACCATAAATCCTGTCAATAGCGGATACTTGTTTGCATGCAACCAATGAAATTTTTTAGTCTATTACAAATCTGGGGAGTCATAAAACCTCCCCCAAGAAACCATGAAACCTAAAAAATATGAAATCCTCGCCTAGGAAGTAATCCACTTGGATAGGTGGATGCTCCATCCATTCTATAACCTCCTAAGAGAAACAACTAGTGGAGAGAGGTAGTAAATATTATAACACTCGTCTCAAAAAAAACTGCAAACCAATAATAATCTCCTATTCTTGAAAACATAGGGGCCCACATAAAAATTGGCTGGATATAGCCTCTCTTATCTATCCTAGACACTAGCATATTCCTCCCTAGCCACTCAAAATTTTGATGTAATAATAAATGAACTAGGACAGAAGAATACTTGAACTTGGACTCAACACTATAGTTTCTCAACTGCATCTTCATTATCCAAGCCATCACCTTAGCAAAATTATAGCACTTGAACACGTTTTCTCTTTTGAGTGCAATGCCTAGGGAAAACTAGAAAGGGTTAACTTCTTCATCGTCGTTGAGCCAAAAAACCCAGGCCAACATCGAGAATATGGACTACATATCCTTCTTACCTTTCCTTTCTCTTGTCCTCATATAAACTTGTTTTCCTAAACATATCTTCTCCCAGGGCATCCATTTGTTCCTCATTGAAAAGGTCGACACCCCAAACCATAGGGATACATAGTATATCCCATATAGCTTTGGCTAAAATGGTAATCTTGAACCCATGACCCTCAATGGCCTCTGTATTTTTGTTGAACCTCTTTGCAAAAGCATCAACAAACTCTAGGCATGGATGCACAATAGGTAACAAAAATTGTGGTAGACCACTATTCTAGAGACGAAATGCAAAACACTCTAATGACTCATGTCCTAGCATCCTCTGAAAAGAACCTTCCCTAAGATTTTTAGGGTTGGTGGATAACTGAGGATCATAGAAATTATCAGTGATATCTTGAATTTCCTCCTTCTAGATGTGTTTTTCTGGATGAACCTTCCTAGATTGTTCAAATCGTCATTCTTCTGGTGTTGGGGCATTGGCAAATGAATAGTGCCCAAATATGTCAGTGTAGCCAGGTCTTCTATTTGGAGCTTTGAATTACTTGCCATAGGTAGATGCTTCTGCCATGATTGTACAGGAATGATGTAGAGAGCTTCTCTAGTAGCAACAACCACTTGCCTTTTGTTTTTAGAAAAAAAATGCTTTTAAGTGCAATTAATTTTCTTCCTTGTGCATGCAGTTATGACTAAGCCACTATCAATGGCATATTAAATGCTACCACTAGGGTGATACGTGTGGATAGGATATTTGTATCTCTTCGGAATGATGAGAAAGCCACATGAATGGAATTAGTACATTCCCTCTACCAACTCTTTTACAATTAAATTTATTGCATCAAAAAGCATGTTTTTTGTCATATGGAACATGCCAAGATGACACAAGATATTCTTGAAAAGACTTTCTCATTAATTTGTCAAAGCCTTAGCATGTTAGTCCATTTCTTTTCCCATTAGTGAACTAGTTGAAATTGATGATGGAAAATGACACACGTAAACCATCAGTGTATGAGGGAATTTACTCTCAACACTTGAATTTATTTGTCCAGGTATTCTGTCATATCCTCCATATGATTTTTCCACCTTGTTCTATTCTGTCTCAAAACTTCCCTTTGTCATCCAACAAAAATTAGATACCTCGTTGATCGAGTTTGTCTGTTGGATTTTTCTATATATGGCTATGCCACCTTTTGCAACATTCATTCGAAAATATAGTCCTCTAACTTGGTTAGCCTTCCACCTACTCCTTTTCTGCCATAATTCACTGGTTCATCGGAATGTCTACTAGTATGGGTACCCCTATTCAGCTACTTCCTCAAAGACCACAAAATTACTTTGTGAGAGAGGTTACTACCGATTAAATCAAATTCCTAGTGAAGAATTGTGACCCTCTGGTGGGTGAAGCCACAATAGTGGTTTACAATTTGATGGAGGAAGGAAAATGAGAAAAAAATTACCTCAAGCAAACAAAATAGTTTTGGGGGTTCAAACGAACTTGTAGGTTTGAGCGAACCCATTAAATATTGGGCCCACATTTCCCACCCAAAAAAACAAATAAAATGAAAAAGGAAAGGGGGTTCGGTCGAACCTAGGTTTGAGCGAATCCCCTTTTCCCTCATTCTCCCCCTCAGACACTTTGAAAGCCCAAAATTTTATGCTTTGAAGCTCGGGTTGAGGATGAAAATGGAGGATACTTCACAAACCCAACTAGAATTAGGTAGACCTCAGAATGAGCTATCCAATGACTATAATTTTATGTTTTGGTTTTATTATGTATTTGTTTTTTTAGTTTATTAAACATAGTTTTTTCACTGAAAATCAAGCTCTTTGTTCTATACATGTGCAAAAATAATAGATTATCAAAAAAACAATTTGAAAAATATGAGTGCACCAGATATTGAATTCCTTGATACAATAACAAAAAAAATTGAATTTCAATACATACAAAAAAAGTTACCCGTTATACGGTTGCACTATGTTTGAATTGTAATTGGTTTGACTTCAAAACTTGATTAAAGAAAAAATATTTAATAAAAAACTATCTAACCAAGTGGAAGCACTAGATATTAGAGTTAAAAATCTAAATTCAAAAGAATTAGAATTTTATCCTTCATGGAAAAAAAGTAATGTGTTATATGGTGAGCATCACTTTTTTAAAATGTTGTTTTTTGAGAAAAACCAGTTTTCAAGGGAGATGGAAAAAGAAGTGCAATATGATTCCAAAAATTTTGAAAAAAACATATTTAGAATCTATAGACGAAATTTCATGAAACTCTAGTTTGCATCATCTTCAAATTCCTCACGGTTTAGCCTCTATAGGTGCCCAAAAGTGAAGATTTAGTTAAAAGAAATTATTTCAGTGTCCAATTTGGTCAAAAATTGTAAACCACTATTGTGGGATCACCCTGTTCATGACTGCATTCAAGTGTGTACTCAACACAGACTATATTACTAATGAGAACCAGCTCTAAAGCAACTGCAACATGCTCTCCCTCTTCGTCGCCTCACTATTGGACCCAAACATGGCCAAGCCCATGATAATCGAGTTGCGCCAGAAGATGTTTCATACCTTGATGATGGAAGGGCTTGGCGAGATCGTGCGAGTGGCCATCCCTGGAATTTGTATCCCAAGCGCTATGGAGCTCTGCAGGCACATAGACTTTGGAGCATATGTACCCTAGTTGCCCTACCTTACTGAATTTTTCACCGTGGACATGGCGACAGACAAGTGTTCTTCTCAACCAACGACCACTTTTTGCACCATGGACATGGAGTACGGCATGGAGAGGGTTCTGGGGATCGCCTAGAAAAAGAATTTTAGTTTCTTGGTGCAAATTTGTAGCGAGTAGACCCTAGGTCTAGACTACATGGCCCATGTGTGTTGCATGTTTTTCCCCTGCTTGCAACTCGTCAAAAGAAGAAGAAGAAGAAAAAGAAAGAGGAGAAGTGGAAGTTGATTACGAGCTCCCCTTTTTTCTTTATCGTTAATGGTTGGAGGCTGAAATTTATTGTCTTTTTTCTATTTTCCTCCCTTTTGCAAATTTTTCCACATTTTCCTCTTTTGGGCTATGCTCAAGAGAGCCTTACATTCAATTCTAACCCTTAGGCCATACATTATATTGTAAATTTTGTCAATAAATGTAATATAGCATAGTTTTTGTCTCCTCTGTGTTATTCTTGGGTTTTATTCTTAAAATTTCAAAATAATTACAATTTTTTTACATAGGGTACATAATTGCTAAATTTTTTAAAAGAACTATGCATTTTAATGAAAATCCTTAGATAAATACCATTGACCAATACATCTAAAACATTGTTCTTCATTTCTCTAAGTTTGTACACATTCTTTCTTTTGCATGCACTATTTTCAAAAGGTCTTCTCTGTAGCATTTTGAATTTTGTATGTCACCCTAATTTTGTAGCACGTTAGTTGTACCTTAGTGCAAAGATTTCTCTTTTGAATTCTGGGTTAGAAATTTTTTCATCAAAATGTTGTTTGATCATTTTCTAACAATTGATTATGGCTCCATGAGCCTTTTCTCTAGCTATATTTAATGTTGGGTTTTTTTTTGAGCTTTCATACATTGACTCATGCAGAGAAACTTTGGGAGCCAACTTGAGGGTAACTTGGATCGTCAATAGGGAAACTCATTTGTGATTGTGCCAATCTCTTTGTCCTTGTAACCCAACACATATCATTAACCTAGTTAGGTTCTTGTGGGTTTAATTTTTTAACTTGCTTCCTTGTAGATAACAATATGATGAAGTTTTCAAAAAAACCTTGTATTTGATAGCAAAATTTGATCCTTGTGGTTCTACCAGACCTTGGACATCGTTGGGTGTAATGGTCTCAAGCAAGCTCAAGCTGAATTTTAGCTTCTTGATGATTTCTTCTCCTATGATATATTTCTGCACACTAGCTCTCTTTTTCCTCCCTTTCTTTGAAGAAAATGCAATAGGATGCCCTTCATTTTCTTTCTTGCATTTTTGAGTGAGCACATAAATTATACTATGTGGGTCCTTATATGTACAAAGTAGAAAACCTTTGGGAAACTCTAGGATAATTAATGTCGGGGCTTTAGAGAAAACCATCTCTAGCTTCTTGATAACCACCATGTCCTTGGAAGTTTGCTGAAAAGATATGTTCTCTTTAACCCTTAGGGTGATTGGGGGTACAATTTTTGTGAAATATGGCATGAAGCTACAGAAAAAATTAGACTTCCCTAGAAAATATTGCATCCCTCCTTTTGTTTGGCTCTTTTTGGGATCTATTGCTATTCCCTCTTATGATATTATAAAGCCAAGAAGCTTTCTTTGGGATTCCTTGAGGAAATATTTTTCTGGTTTAGGAAGAATCTCAAATTGTTGGTGTCGAAAGAGGGAATTCTCTAGATGATCGAAATGGCCATCTTTAGCTACTAGACTACCCAGATATATGAAAATAATCTAGTTGAACCATATTTTTAAATAATTCCCATTACCATTTGCAAAGTTGCAGTTCCATTGAAGAGTTTGAATGGTGTCTTTGAGTATGCAAATGTTTCCCACTTGATGGTAAGTGTCATCTCGGTTTGGTTTGATTCCTTTATGTAGACTTGATTATTCTTGGAGGAAACATCTATCATTGAAGAGGTCACTGCTTTGGTTAGAGTCTATGAGAGTCGCTTCATTAGTGGTGAGGGATAATGATCCTTCAGCAAAATCCTTCTTGAGTCTTGAAAGTTAGCATAATGTCAGATATTATTATTCCTTTTATGAACTAGGACCAAATTTAATACCTAGGTGGAAAATCTACTAGGGCATATGACCTTTGATTCATCTCTTTTGATGAGCCCTTGTTCTATCAAAGCTTTAACCCTTGGGGTGGTTATCCTCTATCTCTATTGGATGGTCTTGGGTTTTCTAGCCAAGGTAAATGTATGTTGAACTATACTTAAGTCATAACCTCTGAGATTATATCTGCACCATCAATCCTCCAACATTATTTTATCTTTGCGAGAAGATTTCCTAGTGACTGTTGGTCTTCTGTCACTTTTGAAATCAAGCTCCTCACAATCCTTTGAAACTATAGAGAATCTTTACTTTTTCAAGTTAGAAACTGATTTCAAATGTGGTCCAACAAAAAACATCTGATCAATATTGCTATTTTGTGATTGGGGGTTCCCTTGCATATCGAAAGCCTCAAAAATATTGATGAGACCCCATACCTTATGTATGTAAGATCTTAGCCTTATATTTATTGTAGTTGCTTTCCTAGGGATCTAGCTCACTACTAATTCTAAACTTTTGATAGCTCGTATCTTACTTGCACCTATTTGTTCTACTAGACTTTCCTTGTGGACAAAAGCTCTATATTTGGTATCATTGCTTGAGCATGGTAACTGAAGATGATAGGTTTTGGGGAAATCCAATCTTATTGGAGATATCAATTGGACACCTATTCTAGCACCAAAACTTCCCTCTATTCTATCAAAATATATGGTCCACACATGACTATCAGATGGGTCATCGAACTCCTCCCAATTCTTTATTAGTTTCGTAAAGACCCGATCTCCATAAAAAATTAGATAGGTGTTTAGCCCTATAATGTGAAAGTTTCCAAATGGGTTGAAATCAATTAATTGATTAAGAAACACTTCTTTCAGGATCCACTTGCTTGTATCTTCTTCCTCTTTGGGAATTTCTATATAGTATATTTCTTGCTGAAGTGTAGAGGTATGGGGAGCTCCACACCATAGATTTGCATCATCCGCAATGTATTTTGGGTGCAAGGATTCAGATAAAATCTTCATCTTCACCCTATGTTTGGTTCTCAATATCAAGTGGGACTAGTCAAGTTCCAAGTATCCACCACATTTGGTGGTGAAATCTCTTGATAGACACATTTCAAAAATTGGTGGAATGTCTACTATTACTACTACTAGAGTGATTGTTTAGCTTGGGTAGGAGAAAAGGGTTAGAGATAGATCCCTTATCCAACCAACGGTCAGGACCTTCTTTCCATATAGTTTCATAATTCCCTTTTCAAGGGGTTCATACTCTAACTTTAAGGCATCCACCACTTATTTTGGCATGACAATGGTGCTAGCCCCTAAATCAATCATATTATTATGCAAAAATTTATCTCTTACTATGAGTGTTAAAAAGAAAGGAATGGGATTTTTTCCACTTATCTCTTTATATTTTTTGTTTCCCATGTCATTTGCATAATTTTTTGCCTTAAGAGCCTAGGGAAAAAATTCGGGTCCATCATTTCCACTTTGATTGCACAGCTAAATCGCATTCACCTACAAGATTTGTTTTTCTACCTTTAATTCTTCTTGAAGCAAAGTTTTCTACTCAAGGATTGATATGATGTCCCACAATGACACATTGGCAAGTTCCCTCTTTAATTGTTCGACCATGTTAAGCGTCCCAACTATTTGGGCCTTAGGCTTAAACCGTGGTATTTCTTTCATTTTTGGGAGAAAAAATTCCAACGTGATTGGGATCGGTGCTTTTTTTTCCTCCTTATCTTCCAATAAGACATCATGTGTCTGTGGAAAAGGTCGAATGATGGGTGATAAATCCTGCTTCTCCATTGGGAATAGTAGACGCAGTTGCAGTCGTGGCAGAGCCTATTGTACATACTCTCCTGTGAGCCTTCTTTTCAATCTTGTGTTAGAATATGACTACACTTGTGGAATTCTAGTCACTGGGGATTCATTTGTGAAAATAGCCTCATCCTCTTCCAACCATGAGAAAAGAGCTTGGTCAGGTGCAATTTCTAATTCTTGCTCCAAGGACATCCCCTTTCTTTGTGCTCTAAAACGAGAATTCTCCATTTCAGATGGTCTATACTCATCTACATTCAGAATCATTCCCTTAATCCTTTGTTCTACCACCTTTTGCTACATATTTCCCCTTGGGTAGTTTTGGGGCATATGGATATCATTGCATGAGAAGCACTAGACATTTTTTTCTTTTGCTAAATTGTTCTAGCCTAGGACTAACTCTTTACTGTAACTACCCTTGACTGTTTGTAATGACATGGTGACAGGAACTATCTGGTTTGCTGAAGACGTTTGCTAACCTCCTTCCCTATAGGATCCTTGATATGAATTATGTTGATAAGGCAACTTTCCTCCACCATAATCTTGAGTGGTCATTCTCAGAGGCGTCACTTGTCATTTGATAATGATCAATTCATTAGCAAAAGTTTGCATGAGATCCTTCATATCAATGATATCTGCTACCATCAAGGAAAGACCCAAAGTGCTTGCTTGAGCGGTAGGATACTCATTTGTAGGTTGTAGGGTAACCAACTTTAACTGCATTGTAGGAGTGCTTGTATTGGCTTCTTCCTGATGGCCATTTGAGATTTCTACAAATACTGACATCGGTGGCTAAGGTGAAAGCTTCCTAGCATTGATCAAATTGTTCTCTACACATACTGCCACCTTGTATGCATTGGGAAGGACATCCCCTCTGATGGAGGTTATCATGACCATGATATCTAAATTAAAGGCCTTTAGATAGAACATGAATGCCATCATAGTTTGGGGTTGAGCAGTCACAAGGATCCTTTGCGAGGTCTTGTGGAATCTAGTGTTGAAGTCACTCATGGCTTCATGCAAAGCCCTCTTGATAGTAATTAGTTGTTGAAGTAGCGAGGAACAATCTCCCTTGGCTGAGAATCATTCAAATAGGAACTATCCAAGCTAGTCCAAGGAAATAATGAAACCTAAGGCCAGATATCAATACCAATCTTGAGCTTTCCTTTTAAAAGAGGCAGCTAGCAGTCTCAACATGATATTTTCCTCTAATATGTTATGTACCCTACGTACCTCCACTATATCTTGAAGGTGTTCAAAAGGGGTTTTAAAATATTCTCTGGAGAATCTTGGTATAGCTTTGAGGGCATTAATAGGTATGGAAGGCCATACATCTAGGGGTGTCAGTGTCTGTAGTGGACTACCACTATCCCATGTTAAAAAAAATTAAGAGCAAGGGGAGGTACATGAGCCATAGAAAAAAAATTCTTGTTAATCATATATATACAGGAAATATTATTTGGAAGTCTAAGCCTTCAGGTGGAGTAGATAATGCTCTAAATACTAGGCTCTAACTTCTCACTCTATTACTCCTTATAGGCGATACAAAAACTGTAAGTCTTCTCCTTCTGGGGATTGAGGAAGGTAACTAAGAGTACTAGAAGTGACCTCTTGAGGATGCTCTTGTTTGGACTATGGGCATGAAACCTCTAGTTTCCTTCCTTAGCCTAATTTAAGAAATATTTATAACTTCTAATCAGGCATTTGGAAAAAAAATTGTCCCACCAAGCATGTCAGAAAAAAAACTATTGATCATCAACACTTGCGCTTCTCTAATAGTCTTATGGGAAATTCAGCAAGTGGGGGACAAATTGTGTCGCACTGAATACCTTCAAGTTTTTTAATAGAAAGTCAGCTCTTCTTTTGGGGTTTTGAGATAAGGGGAGAAAGAAATGTAAACATAAAACATAAAAGGTGATGCACCAAAGCTTTTACAACATTTCAAACTCAAATTATTCCTATGATTGATATAAATAGACATAGAGTGCCACAACCCCTCATTGTTGGAAAAAGAATGAATATCAAAGGATAACTTCAGCATAGTGTAGACTTGTAGATCTTTCTACAAGACGTGTTCATTAAGTTCCAATCAAACATAAATATTTCTTATGAGTAAAAGAAATATATTTCAGAAATCACAAGGACTTTGTCTCCCAATACAACATAGTACAACTAAATAAAAACTTTTAGAAAACCAGTAAAGTTCAATGACATAATCCAATTTTCTTAAGCCTCTATATTATAATACACGCATAAAGTATTGAAATCCACTACTTAAACTATTTAGATACAACTTGCAAGAAATAGTGTTTCATTCAAAATAACAATATCAAGAAAGAAAGCTTGAAAAAAGCCATACATACATAGTATCAACAAATTTTTCTTAATAGTTCGAGCTTTAATTATGAAATGAACTTTGAAACAAAGGTCAGATGGCAATCTGACAATAGTTTAAACCTTAATAGATATAACATGATGGAATAAAGTAGTTATGTAACTTGTTCCTAAAAAATAATTCTAAAACTTTAAGAAAACTTTAAGAAAATACTCCTCTTGGCAAAGAAAATGTCTCTTGGAAAAATATATCATAAAAATAAAATAAAAAATCTTTCATTATTTATCATTGCCCTCCTTATATAGCTTGAACAAAAATACATGCTGCCTCAGCTCAGAAGTAATTGTTGCTAGGTGTTGATAGTTGATAGTGCACCATTTGATCATAGACCCTTGGTTAGGTCACAAAAGATCTTTTCTCATTAACTTTAAGATACCACATTAACACTCTTTAGATATTTTAGCAAAGACAAAAGCTCATACACGATCAGATCATAAAAAAAATAGGTTGGCAAAGGATCCAGTTGACCGATCACATCATTCCCAGGCATCATTTCAAAACTTCCATCCCAAAGACCAAGGAAAAGAAAAGTAAGAGCCAGATAGCTCTGAAAAAATCCTTAATCAGAGACCATTATAGGTGGTGCAAATACTCGCAGCAAAGGGATGACGTGTCAACAAGGCAGAAACTCTCGAGTTCATAAATAAATCTCTCAAGAAAATTTCTGACAAATAAAAACATGTCCCAAACATTCTCCCAAAAGGAAGATGAAAGGTAAAATTTTTGCAACCACCACATGGTGCATTGCACACCTTTTTGATGATTTCATTTGAGTGCGGGTGCACCCGATACCGAAGACATTTATGCAAAACCAAAAATAAAAATGACTGAGGAAAAAGGTACTTCACAAAATATTTAGCCCAAAATTCTAATCTCCACTCCAATAGTTTTAACAAATCCCATAGGGTCCCATTATGACATTTTTATCTCCACCTTTCATCACAATCTTGTTGTCCCACAAGTTCTCTAACCCACCTAGTTTCCTTCATAAAGGACTATCATAGCATATCTTTTAAACAAAACCTCTTCTCCAAAACATAAATATATATTGGAATACCCTTTTGAAATCTATTAAACATATGTAAAAATTGGCATAGGTTGTTTTGTAACATAAGCCCTTTAAATTGACGGTCTCATCTTCAAGGAGGCTAAATTAAGCTAGTTTCACTAGGTCAATATTGGATTTGCAAACTTTAGGCCTCTACTCACCTCACTAAAACCTTATGCACAAAAATATATGGTCTACCCAAGCTTAATAAAATATTTTCCATCCTTCCCCATTGAAATTTCTTCAAACCCTAACCTTTAGGCATCAATTCAAGCATGAAAATATGAAAATCACCTAGGGCAACAATAAAACCTATGTAACTTAGTTTCCCCTACATCTATAAACAAAAATATCTTGGAAAACACCCTAATATAACCCATTCCACCAATTTACAAAGGCCTCCATTAGTGTAATGGCTATTTATTCTCTTTTTAGACTCTCAAACCCTTAAAATGAGGGTTTTCAAACAATTTTCTAAAAAATGACTCAAACAAGTTTTATTCTGAATGAATTCTTCTCAAATCAATTTTGTTTGAAATATAACACACTATTCTACCAAAACCAATAAATATTATGGCCTGGTACTGTACAAGCCTTACAATGTTTGCCAAAATAAGGAAAAACACTGAATCTACATAAAATAGGGTACTTTTATTCAAAATTTCTTCAAGATACAACTCTCTCCTCTCTTTCTCACCTTCACAAGGCTCTTTAAACATGTTACAACAGTTATATTTTCTTCCCCTTGAGTTTCTAACATCCAAAACCCTTCCCTTTACAAAGTGACTCTTCATATTCCATTTCTTGCACTTTTTCAATTTTGACAATATTTGCAAGACTTTACAATATTTGACAACTTGATTATTAAACCTTCTAAAAACCTAATCAAATGATTAAAATACATTAAAATGGTCCAAATATTATGTCATTAAAATTATAATATGATGAAGGCTCAAATATTAAAATATTTCTTTATGGAGGCATGAAGTTTACATGGTGCCCTACACCATGTTGTAATGTGTTTTACACATTCACATGGGATCTAGGACACTTGCAAGCTAAACTCAAATTTTCCTTAATTTAGTATTGTAAATTGTATTTATTCACACTTTCACATTGTATTTTGGGCCTCCTTACATTTATGACCTTTATATCATCATTAATAGGCCCTTATGACCCCATATTATGCATCCCAAGGCATATTTTGATAAAAAACCTAACAAAATCAACATAAAAGCTTTATTTCTTCACTCACCGACATCCTAGCTAGGAAAATAGCTCCTATGGGACCCATTCATCACTTTGGGTGAATCAGTCCCATTTGGGCTATTTTTGAGGCTTGAGAAAGAAAATTTGGGTTTTGAGTTTAAATTTATTCAATGTTGGCCTCAAGGATCAAATTAATGGTCATGCGAGTGGATTGTCTATATAAAAAAGCTTTCAAATCCTCATTTTATCCAAGTATCATCCATTCAAGTTATCAAGTCAAGCAAACAAAGGGTTAAGCATTTCAATTCTTCACAAGGTCATCAAGATAGTCTTTAAGGTTATTTCTAGGACATTTAAGAGCATCTTTCTTCATCAATCATGGAAAGTTTATAATTGCATTACTTCATGTTCATGCTTCATTATCTTATTTCAGCATTTGGTTTAAGTACTTAAAGGGGCTTTGACCAAGGCCAACCCCTATTCCCTAACAATCAACACTTTTTCTCCCTCTCTTTGTGTGACTACAGATCTAGGTGCTTTGAAGGATTGGGGAGGATTGAAGAATAAGTTTCAAACTTTTTGGAGTCATCTCCCTATTGGAAATGTCAAAATATTCACAAAAAGTCACTTATAGTCTTGGAAGTCAGGGTTTAAGATTTGGACACCAAGAGGAACATATTGAGCAGACAGAGAAGATTAGATCTAGAATTTGAATTTCCAAAAAATACGATCTAGACTCAATTTCCAATAGTGGAAAATGAGTCCCACTGCAAGTATTTTTTAGAGATTTTTGCAGATTTGGATACTTATTTTCCCAAAACTTGTTCCAATGTAGTTTCATAGAACTGGGACTAATTTTCCCAGAATGTGAAATGAGTCCCGCTAGCATAAAAAGTAGCATTTTTAGGATTTTAGAGCTCCATTGCATTTCCAATAAGTTTATAGGTGCACATTTCTAGTTTCATAACTTTTCATTACATTTTGTTCATCTTCTTAGGTCATTTAGCATTAGTTTGCATATCACACTATGTTTTCCAACATTTCGTGTTTTCCAAGTTTACACTTGGTGGCAAATTCCTTTCTTGTCTCAATCATATCGTAGGATACCTTATTGTTAAATCTCTTATATCCTTTATGGGTTGAAATCTCTAGGGTCATCCTTGAATGTGAAGTACAGAAGATTGTTTTCCTAGGTCCCGAACCTTACTAGAGACAAAATTATATGAAATAGTTCCAATCACTTTGAGAACTCTCCCTTCCTAGTTTCAATTTTTTTTCACAACAATGAACATCACCAAGTAGAAGGTTTTATTTTAAGAACTAGTGAGTTTTCTTCAATAGGAAGAAGTCATCAAATCGATGCAAGATGAGTTTAAGGATAAAGTATTGATGTTAAGACAATAATGTGGTCAATATTTTAAGAGACAACCACAAAAGTAATCATAGAAACCCCCAAAAAAACTACATAGGCCTCAAAAGTAAAATAAATGGTGTTAAATTTATAGTACTCACACACATGTCACTTATCATTATTGGTGTAATGGCTTGACTCAAGGAAATTCTAGTCAAGAAGGAACATCTAGAGGAGGTAATTTTCATTATAAATGACATCCTCGCCACTAGAAGAAAAAAGGACATATTACAACCAAATAAGATGGTACAATTGATGAGGACATCCAAGATGCAACCAATTGCAACATCAATCAAAATATTGTTCTTGTTTCTCAAAAAATTCATCCTTCCACGGATGTTTGGTTGAATGAATTTGGCACTAGCAAGCACATGATAGGAAATCAAGAGATTTTTGATACACTAACTGATCAAACCACTAGATATCAGGTTAAAACTACAAATAATAAGGAGTATGTTGTAGTTAAATTGGAACTATCACCATTCCTCTCAAGATAAGTAGTTGCACTCTCACAAAGGTACGCTATGTTTCAAGTTTGACATAAAATTTCTTGTTTGTTAGTAAACTTTGGAATTACAAGCTTAAGGTAAAGTTTTAAGTTCTAGATGGAATCAAATCCTATCTGATATCTAGAGATGGTACAATACCTTCTAGAGAATTTATGAAGGGTCATTTCATTTCTCTACATGTAGTTTCATCCTCTATAGTTGCTATATCTACCTATATGACTGAATCAACTATTCTTTGGCATTATTGATACAAGCACCTTTATGTCAGATCCTTCTATGAGATAAAATCTAAGGAGATGGTAAGAAAACTTCATTATCTTTCTCATTCTTTTCCCTTATGTCTTGGATGTATTACAAGAAAACAACATCGGGATCCATTCAAGTCAACTAACTTTCATGCCAAGGACCATCTTGAGGTTGTACGTGTCAATCTATGCTAACCTTTTCTCGCTTCCTTTCAAGGTTGCAAATACTTTTAGTTATTTGTGGATGATTTCTCTTATAAGACCTAGGTTTACTTTTTCACAAAGAAGATTCTTGATTTTAGGACTTCTACTAGCAAGTTGTATGAGAAATAGGAAAGTTTTTTCTTCTCCTACACTAAGATTGAGGGGGGAATTCATGCCAAAGGATTTATTGGCATTCTTAAAGTTTCATGGAATATTTTTTTTTTTGAATGAACCTTATACAACATAGAAAAATGAAATTGTAAAGTGTCACAATTGGACTATCATGGAGATGGCTTAGTACATGCTTTCCTTTGCTCATTTGGAGGATCAATTTTGGGAAAAAGTAGTTTAGATAACTATGTATCTTCTCAATAGGGATCCTACAAAAATAATATAAGACAAGACACTAGAAGAGGTGTGGAGTAGTTATAAGCCTTCAATATCTTATCTTAGAGTTCTTGGTTGTATTGCATATATGCATGGCCCAACAAATAGAAGGAAGAAGAATGATTTCAAGATGCTCTAGTGCATATTTTTGGGGTATAGTATGACTTCAAAAGCTTATCATCTCATATATCATGAGACACATAGGATTTATGATTATCGTGATGTGATATATGATGAGTCATCATTTGAATTCTTCACACATAAGAAAGATATGTGCCCACCTCTCATAAATTTCTCTTGCAATTAGATAATGAGAATGAATATTCCTCTTAGTAAGAAGATGCACTACAAGGAGAGTTGTTTGTTGATCTTGGTCCTTTGGAACATCATTCTTCAAACAATAACATTAGTGTTTGAAATGCTTCCAAACCAACATTAGAGGGCCCCATCTAGATTGTCTTCTAGATCTCTCATTAAGAGTTAGAACAAGAAGATAGATGAGAAATGAGGGGAATCTGACATTGATGAGTTTAGTTGTTGATAGTACTAAAACTAATATAGTTTAAGAGGCCTTTATTCAACCACTTTGGAAGAAGCAAATGGATGCTAAGTATGATTCTTTGATAAAAAATCACACATGAACACTTGTTGATTTTCCTATAAGAAAGAATCCCATAGGTTGCAACTACATTTTCAAAATAAAATACAAGGTATATGGATCCATCAACAAATATAAAACATGACTTGTTGCAAAGGGATATTCTCACCAAGAGGGAATTGATTATGAGTAAAATTTTACACCCACTGTGAAGCTCAAAACAATCAAAGTTGTTTTTGCACTGGCAACACATAAAGGTTGGAAGCTTCACCAAATAGACATCAAGAGTGCCTTTATAAATGGTGATCTAGAAGAAGAAGTATACATGACCCAACTAGAAGTCTTCATCAATGAACATCATCCTCAAAAGGTATGTCATTTAATTAAATAACTTTATGGACTTAAACAAGCCCTTAGGTCATGGTACCTAAAAATGGATGGTCACCTCTTGCAACATGACCTTTCACTCATAGCCCCTTAGCTCCAAATTTGTATACTAAGAAGACAAACATAGAGATTTACAATATTTTTTTGTATGTGGATGATATTGTGATCATTGGAAGTTTAGATAATATCATTGATAATGTAAATAGTTATCTAAAAAAATCATTCGATATGACAAACTTGGGGATACTTCACTATTTTCTTGGCTTGGAGATATGGAAAAAGACACATATTTTTATCTCCCAAATGAAATATGCCAAGATAGTCCTAGAAAAGTTTTTCAAAATGTCAAATTATAAACCTATGTCGACTCCAATGGAGAAAGTTTTGCAACTATCTTGATTCCAAGATTCACCTCAAGTAGATGCAACTCTCTACCATTAGCTTATTGGGAGTCTCATTTACTTGACTTATAGTAGACCAAATTTGTGCTTTATTGTCAGTTATCTTTCTATATATATGTAGGGGTTGAAGCAATTTCATTGGGTTGCAACTAATCATGTTTTGTGATGTGTTCGAGGTACACTTGATTATGGTTTGGAATACAAAAGGAACTCACTTCTTCTTGCAAGAATATGCCGACTTAGACTATGTAGGATATGTTGATGATAGGAAGTCAACTATAGGATATGTTTTTGATGCAAGAGCATCCAGTGGTGTAAGGGCAATCTTGCATCACCCAAAAAATAGTTAAATTTCAAGTTTCTTGATTTTTAGATGTTTTTACATTTTTGGATACCCTTTTCGTCATAATAAAATTCCCAATTTATGGTTTTTTTCTATTCCTGGGTTGAAAGATATTGCAGTTTTAGTTTCCCAGATTTGCACCTGAAAATCTTCTGAGTTAGATTTGAGGCACTTAGAGTTCCTGAAACAGCCCCGAAACTTGCCAAAATTTGCATAGCAAATTTCCAGCACGTTATTGACTTCGAGACCTTTCCAACGGTTCAAACGGTTCACGAATCGCAGTCCCGGATCAAAAGTTATGGCCCCGGGAAGTTGGCACACTTTCTAGAAGATACAATTGCAAATGTTCTTTTGAAATTTGAACTTCAAGTTGTAATTTTTGGCACCAAACTGCCTAAACTCAAATTTGAATGTTGCTTTGGCTCCAAACTAAAGAGGAGGTCTATTTATGGGCAGGTTTCTAATTTTTGGGTAGCTTTTTGGGGACAAGCTCGCATATTGTGAAAGGATTATTCTGTAGCTTTCTATAACTTGCATGTGTTGCGGAACTTGGGGATTTGGGATCCTCTGCATGTAAGAAGCTCCATTTTCTGAATAATAAAAGTATTCTCTTATTTGTGGGTTATTTTCTATGTCTTAGGCTGCGCCCTCATCAAGTGGTATCAGAGTGAGGTTTTCTTGAGCGTGTGGATAGATCGCCGATCGTGAGGCAGTTCGCACCAGGACCGTGGTTGTGGGTCGAGGTCAAGAAAGATGCCTCCAAGAGTGATGCCTGGTAGGCGTGGTGGTGCCAGAGGTGGTCAAGGTGACATAAATGCTGGTGGAAGAGATGCACTGGAATCCCTCTAGAGACAGATTGATGTGTTACAAGAGTAGTTGAGAAGAGGGTTAAACCCGAGGGAGGAAAGTGAGGATGAAGGAGAGGAAGAAGAAGCAATTGTTCAAGACCAAATGTGGCTAATAAGGGCCATTTCAAAGATTGGGAAAAGACCCAGAGCAGAAGTCCCCAGTTATTCCAGAAGTCTGAACTCGGAAGAGTTGATCCACTGGATCAATGAGCTAGAAGAATATTTTGAGCATGAGGAAATAGAGGACCCAGATCTGGTTAAGTTTGTAAAAATGAAGCTGAAGGGCCATGCCAGTATTTGGTGGAAAGAGGTCTAGTTGGAAAGAAATTGAAGAGGAAAAGGAAAGATCACCAGATGGGATCACATGGTAGAGAAACTAAAGAAGCAGTTCATACTAGTGGACTACGAGTTAGATCTGTTGAAGAAATTGCAAGGGTTGAAGCAAGGAAGCAATCTGTGAAAGAATATACTAAACATTTTCACAAGATAATCATCAGAACGGGTCACATAGAGGCCAATAAGGATAAGGTAGCCTGATATCTTAATTGGTTACGACCGAGCATTCAGGAGGAGTTAAGCCTAGTCAGAATGACCACCATTGAGGATGTGTATCAGTTTACTCTGAAGGTGGAAGAGAAGCTGAACAACAGATTTGATGGCAAGCAAAAAGGTTGAGGAGGTCAAAGTGGAAGGGGCAATGGAAGACCTTTAGGAAGCTGGAATGATGATGAAAAGAAAAGTGAAGATGTGGGTACCAGTCGAAGCCAAAGAAATGACAACTTCTACCACCCTCGTGATCAAAATAGTGGTGATCAAAGAGGTAGAGGACAAGGGAGATATGGACAAGGATTTGGAAGAGGTGGTTTCAGAGGAACATGTTTCTAGTGTGGTGAAGAAGGGCATCGAGCCTATGAATGTCCACAACACCAAGGAAGGGCAAACAAGAGGCTAGAAGGTTGTGGAAGGGTTGTGCATGCAGATGAGGAGGCCCAATCTGAACATTCAGATGATGCTGAAAGGGGAGAAGCCCTAGTGATTAGGAGAGCCCTGGTGACTGAGGAAAAGGAACCAAAACAGAGGAAGAATCTGTTTCGCACAAGGTGCAAGTGTGAAGGAAGATGTTGTGATGTCATTATTGACAGTGGGAGCACCAATAATTTGGTGTCATAGGAGATGGTTACAAAGTTGAAGTTGAAGAGGGAAAGGCACCCACATCCATATCAGATTGCCTGGTTGTAGAAAAACCACAAAGTTTTGGTCAATGAGCAGTGCCTAGTAAAGTTCAAGATCGGGAGCTACTATGATGAGGTACTCTGTGATATCATCCCCATGGATGCATGTCACATGTTGTTGGGGAGGTTGTGGCAGTTCGATAGGTAAGCTATACATGATGGCCATGCAAACACTTATTCCTTGACAAAGGATGGGGTTCGTCACAAGTTGAAACCCCTGAAGGAGACTGAAGAAAAGGTATGTAGTTGTGCTAGAATTTTCTTTGTCGATGGAAGGAAATTTTTAGAAGGCATGAAGCATGAGCGTATGTGTTATGCATTGGTTCCTAGAATGGAAAAGGAAGATAGTGAGAAGGTGCCAGTAGAAGTTTATGTACTATTGGATGAGTTTCAAGAGATTATTTTTGATAATGTACCTGAGGGTTTACCACCAATGACGTAGATTAGTCATCAGATTGACTTGATCCTTGGAGCCAGTTTTCCTAATAAGGCAGCTCACATAATGACTCCTGCAGAAAATAAGGAGTTGAACAGACAAGTTCAAGAGCTGTTGAGAAAGGGTTTCATTCGAGAGAGTCTGAGCCCATGTGTAGTACCTACAGTACTAGCACCGAAGAAGGATGGGGAGTGGAGGATGTGTACAAACTCCCGAGCAATAAATAAGATAACAATCAAATACAGATTTCCCCTGCCAAGGATGGATGACCTGATGGACTGTTTGAGTGGAGGTCAGTACTTCACAAAGATAGATCTGAAAAGTGGATATCACCAGATCTAGATTCGTGAGGGAGATGAATGGAAGACCACCTTCAAGACCAAAGAGGGCCTGTACGAGTGCTTAGTCATGCCTTTTGGGCTAACCAATGCACCGAGCACATTCATGTGGCTCATGAACGAGGTACTAAAAGAATTTCTGGGAAGTTTTGTTATTGTGTATTTAGATGATATTTTGAGTTTTAGTAAGACATTGGATGAGCATCTGATGCATATTCAGAGAGCCTTTGAAAAGTTAAGAGAAGAGAAACTGTTGATTAATCTGAAGAAGTGCAGTTTTGTGAAGGAGTTAGTGTACTTGGGATTTGTTGTCTCAGCAGAAGGTCTCAAGATGGACCCAGAGAAGGTGAAGACTATTCTGGAATAGCCTACCCCAAGAACTACTACTGCTCGGTGAGATATTTCCATGGTTTGGCCAGTTTTTATAGAAAGTTCATTAGAAACTTTAGTAGTATTTGTGCACCCCTGACTGAAACAATGAGAGGGGATAGAAAAGAGTTCAAGTGGAGCACTGGAGCAATGAAGAGTTTTGATCTATTGAAGCTAAAGGTGACAAAGCAACTAGTTTTAGCCCTCCTAGATTTCAATAAGGTATTTCAGGTGGATTGTGATGCCAGTGGTTGTGCCATTGGAGCAATGATGAGCCAAGAAAGTAAGCCCATTGCCTATTTCAGTGAAAAGTTAAATGATGCCAAGAGAAAGTATTATGTATATGATCAGGAATTTTATGCAATAGTTCAAGCATTAAAGAAATGGAGACATTATTTGTTGTTGAAGGAATTTGTTCTATATACTGATCATCAGGCCTTGCAGTACCTAAATAGTCAGGGAAAATTAAATCAGAGGCATATGAAATGGGTAGAGTTTTTGCAGAGTTATACCTTTGTTTTGAAACATAGGAGTGGGAAGTCAAATAGGGTTGCAGATGCCTTAAGTAGGAGGCATGCATTGATGACAAAGATGTAGATTGAAGTGGTTGGGTTCAATGAACTCAAGACACTGTATGTTGAAGATCCTAATTTTGCAGAAGCTTGGAAAGCTTGCAAGGAGCTTGTGGGTATGTGCAGGATCATGATGGGCCAAAAAGTGGCAATATGATAGGTATGTGTAGGTTATGTGGCTGATGACTTTTTTTTACCCAAAATTGATGAAACAAAAAGGGTTTTTAAATGATATTGTCATATTTCAACCCATATAAATTATGCTTTACTTTGAATTTAATAAATAATTATTATTCATTTTCTATTTGAATTACGACTAAAGTCCTAATTGATAGGTTGATTGAAAAACATCTACAACTTTCAAACGGTATCACATTTTTTGAATCCAAAATATGTGTTACATTCTATGCTTCACATACTATAAGATTAAAAAACAAAAATTGAATTTCATAAAGTTTTGACCATGTTAAGGTGGTTAGACATACAAGTTTTTAAATTTTTTAAAATTTGTAATAAAAAATTCATAATTAATTATTTACGTGAAAAAAATTACAAAAAAATATGCATCACATCGACATGAGTCCTCTACTTATATATAAAATATTATAAAAAATATTATGATTTTATTGTGGTTAGGGTGGTCAGACAGACACCTACTTCTTATTTTTTCCCCGAAATTTAAGTACTATTGCACTAAAATTTCAAATTTTCACCAAATAGATTTAAAAAACCCTAGTAGTTTAGAAACTACATTCAATTTGCTACAGATTCTATTGTTACATATTTTTGAAATAATATAGATAACTTATTCAAATTTTTATGTCAAGTTGCCTAAATCTGATTTTTCTGAATTTTTTTGCCACTTAAGGGCCTATTTTTTCCATGATGATCCTGCTCATACCCTTGTTATAGTTGACAAGACAAGGTGGCTAGATTTCATAATCCAAGATGGTATGTTGTTTAAGGGAATTCAATTGTGTATTCCAAGGAGTTCCATGAGGGAGAACTTGATAAAGAAGCACAGTGGAGGAATGGCAGGACATTTTGGTCGAGATAAGACAATTGCCATTATCAATCAGCATTATTATTGGCCTTAGTTATCACAGGATTTGAAGAAGTTTGTGTAGAGTTGTAGGGTATGTCAGATGGCTAAAGGAGTGAGCTAGAATACTGGGTTGTATCAGCCCTTACCTGTACCAAAGAGGCCATGGGAGGATATAAGTATGGACTTTGTTCTTGGTTTGCCAAGGGCACAGAGAGGGAATGACTCAATATTTGTGGTAGTTGATAGGTTTTCAAAGATGGCACATTTCATTCCATGCTGAAAGACCCATGATGCAGTCCACATTGCTGACTTGTTCTTCAGAGAAGTGGTGAGACTACATGGTCTGCCAAAGAGTATAGTCTCAGATCATGATACCAAGTTTGTGTGATACTTTTGGAGGACCTTGTGGAAAAAGTTGAAAATAGAGTTGAAGTTTAGTTTTGCACACCATCCACAAACTGATGGGTAGACCAAGGTTGTGAACAGAAGTCTGGGTAACCTACTGAGATGCTTGGTAGGAGATAAACCCAAGGGATGGGACTTGATCTTACCCTAGGCAGAATTTTCTTAGAACAATTCTGTCAATAGAAGCATTGGTAGATCACCATTCTAAATTGTGTATGGAGGTAGTCCTAGGACTGCTCCAAAATTGAGGAAGATGGACCAAGAGAAGAAGACAAGTGCCGAAGCCGAAGACTTTGCAGAGCACATCAAGAATATACATGATAATGTCAGAGAACATATTAACAAGATGAATATGTAGTATAAGGCTAAGGCAGATCAGAAGAGGAGGTATAAGGAGTTTCAAATTGGCGATGAAGTAATGGTCCACTTGAGAAAAGAAAGGTTTCCTGTGGGAACCTATAACAAATTGAAGATGAAGAAATTCGGTCCCTGTAAGATTTTGAAGAAGTATGATTTAGGGAATGCATATGAGGTAGAGTTTCATGATGGAATCAATATTTCCCCTGTGTTCAACATTTCAGATTTGACAGAGTATCATGAAGGTGGAACAGAGGAAACACCAACAATAGGGCAGTATGGCATTCCAACACCTACTTTAGAAAGGGAGGAGATTGAAGCAATCTTGGATAGTCGTGTGGGAAGGAGTACCAGAAACAGGTAGTATGAAGAATATCTGGTGAAATGGAGAGAAAGGCCTGTGGAAGATTCATCGTAGCTATCTAAGGTAGCGGTTGATTAGTTGGGTTTTCCTCAACCATCTGAGACGTGACGGGGTCACTCAAATTACCCTGGGTGTCTGATGCAGGAGCATCTAGTGGTGTAAGGGAAATCTTGCATCACCCAAAAAATAGTTAAATTTCAAGTTTCTCAGTTTTTTAGATGTTTTTACATTTTTGGATACCGTTTTCATCATAATGAAATTCCTAATTTATGGTTTTTTTCTATTCCTGGGTTGAAAGATATTGCAGTTTTAGTTTCCCAGATTTGCACTTGAAAATCTTCTGAGTTAGATTTGAGGAACTTAGAGTTCCTGGAATAGCCTCAAAACTTTCTAAAATTGGCATAGCGGATTTCTAGCGCATTACTGACTTCGAGACCTTTCCAATGGTTCAAACGGTTCATGAATCAGAGTCCCAGATCAAAAGTTATGGCCCCGGGAAGTTGGCACACTTTCTAGAAGATACAATTGCAAATGTTCTTTTAAAATTTGAACTTCAAGTTGTAATTTTTGGCACCAAGCCACCTAAACTCAAATTTGAATGTTGTTTTGGCTCCAAACTAAAGAGGAGCTCTATTTATGGGTGGGTTTCTAATTTTTGGGTAGCTTTTTGGGGACAACCTCGCATATTGCTAAAGGGTTATTCTGTAGCTTTCTATAACTTGCATGTGTTGTAGAACTTGGGGATTTGAGATCCTCTGCATGTAAGAAGCTCCATTTTCTGAATAATAAAATTATTCTCTTGTTTGTGGGTTATTTTCTATGTCTCGGGCTATGCCGTCATCAGTTTTCATCTTGGATTTGAACCTATTACATGGATTCGTAAGAAGCAAAATGTTGTTTCTCTCTCATCCATTGAAGCTAAATATCATGCCACACAAGGAGTTATGTGTGAAGC
Organism: Sequoia sempervirens; assembly: GCA_007258455.2. Classification (NCBI taxonomy): domain Eukaryota; kingdom Viridiplantae; phylum Streptophyta; class Pinopsida; order Cupressales; family Cupressaceae; genus Sequoia; species Sequoia sempervirens. Next base: position 145,062,311 of record VDFB02000013.1, read on the forward strand.
AATTTGGTACGTCATATTTTGGATGAAATAGAAATACTTGAAGAAAATCCACCTATTATTTGTTATGACAATCAGGGGTGTTGAATCTAGTGAATAACCTAGTGTTTCATGAACAACTTTGGTCTCTACTTCTTGAATAAAATATTCTCCCACATGTATCACCACTACTCCAACTAGTCCCTTTGCTCCTTCAATGTGCTATTCTTTTGTAAAATGGCTTCTAAGTCTAGAAAAACCATAGAACACTAAAACTCCCATCTTTTGCATAATTTTATTCACAATTCTACTACATTGTATCTATGCAATTTCATTCACAACTTCAAGGGAAAAGATACAAGTGTCACTACTTATCACTCTAATCATTTACAAGTCCTAATTCACACTCCACTATTGAAACTACATAGCTTACAACCCACACTTCGGGTGCACACATCTTAGTCATAGCCAAAGGTTCAAAGGTCTTTGGTACCATGAAAAAAAAAACACATGAGAAAAAACAAAGATCACATGTTTATTAATTGAAGCTCTATATTTCCTTGTCCATCATATTTGTATTTATAGACAAAACATGTGATTAATTTAAAACCCACATTGCACAAGAATTAATTGAAAATATTTATGAATGTTGATTATGTGTAGTAGTAAGTGATAATGAGTGGCTAAATTAATAAAGTATCTATATCGTGCAAGCTAATTGAAAGCAATTTATTCTAAAAATGCCTAGACCAATAATAATTTTTTTATTATAATTATAAAACAAATCCGCATCTCAATTTCAATTATATTTACAAGCTCAAGTCTAAAATTAAGTTTATTACTATTAATTATAATTTTCATTAATTACTCTAATTTAATGTAAGTTTAGTATTTAATTTTCATACATTTTTGTGAACCTAAAGTGAATCAAACACACACACAAATAATTCTAATAAAATTTTATGATGGGCATAAGAAATTAAAATATAAGTATTTTATCATTTTTTTTATATTAAGAAATTGTAAGATACAAAATAAAATTAAGTATTTTATCATAATTTTTCACTTGGTATGACTATTAAGTATTAGTATTATACTAGTTTAATTTGGTTCGTCAAGATACTTTTTTGGTGCACGACACCATGTAGACTTCATGCCTCCATAAGAAAATCTTGTAGTATTTGAGAATTAATCATATTGTGATTGTAATGAGATCATATTTGGATCATTTTAATGTATTTAAATAATTCTATTAGGTTTCTAGGAGGTTTTATTATCAAGTTGTCAAAATTGCAAAAGTGCAAGAAGTGGAATATGAAGAGTCACTTTGTAAAGGGAATGGTTTTGGATGTTGAAAAACTCAAGGGGAAGTTAGGAAACTATTGTACCATCTTTAAAATATCCCTATGAAGGAAAGAAAGAGGTAGAGAGTTGTATCTTGAAGAAATTCTGAATAAAAGCACCCTATTTTCTACAAATTTAGTGTTTTTCCTTATTTTTGCAAACATTGCAATGCCTGTATAGCACCACCAGGCCATAATATTTATTGGTTTTGATATAATAGTGTGCTAGATTTGAAAAAAAACTTGATTTGAGAAGATTTCATTGAGTATAAGGCTTGCTTGAGTAATTTTTTAGAAAATTGTTTGAAAACCCTCATTTTAAGGGTTTGAGACTCTAAAAAGAGAATTAAAAACCATTCCACCAATGGAGGCTTTTGTAAATTAGTGGAATGGGTTAGTTTTTTTTTTTTCCAAGCTGGTTATATTTGTAGATGTAGGGGAAAACAAGTTGCATAATTTTTATTGCTGCCCTAGGTGTTTTTGATGATTTTCATGCTTGAATTGATGCCTAAAGGTTAGGGTTTGAAGAAATGTCAATGGGGAAGGATGGAAAACAATTTATTAAGCTTGGGTATACCATATTTGATGTGTTTGATGTGTTAGTGAGGTGAGTAGAGGCCTGAAGTTCCTAAATCCAATATTGACCTAATGAAGCTAGCTTAATTTAGACTCTTTAAAAACAAGATAGTTAATTTTAAGGGCTTATGTTACACAACAACCTATGCCAATTTTGACATATGTTTAATAAATTCCAAAAGGGTATTCAAAAATGTATTTAGGTTCTAGAGAAGAGGTTTTTTTCAAAATATATTTTATGATGGTCCTTTATGAAGGAAACTAGGTAGGTTAGAGAACTTGTGGGACATCAAGATTGTGATGAAAGGTGTAGATAAAAATGGAATAATGGGACCATATGGGATGTTTTAAGAATCTTGGAGTTGAGAATAGAAATTTTGGCTGAATATTTAAAATAGTTTATTTGCAAAACAAGGCTAATTGCCTTGAAAAACAATGTTGTAGGTCTAATTTGAAGGATACTTTCCAAAGTAAGCTTGTTTGGTTTTTAGATATGTTTAAGAAGGAATTAATGGGTACTTGAAACTATTTTTTTTTATATTCAAACTATTTGGAAAGTTGTACCTGATTTAGTCCTTTTGGAATACTATAAGTGAATAGGTCTCTTAGGTATGAGTGATGGAAGAATAGAGGAACTAGTGTTCTACAAGAGTCTTATTGCAATAATCAGATGTAATTCTCATGATAACCAAAGTGTTCTAGGGTCTAAAAAATATTTTGGAACCTAATTTTAGCTTTTGGTGTATTTTTAGCCTTTGGAAACCATGTTTTATTGAAGTGAATTTATGAGTGTTTATTTGATGAGTCAAAAATCAATGCTCTATGTATTTGGAAACCTCTAAAGTCCACCATACTTTGCATCAATTGGTATTAGAGCTGATTGATCTAGTGGATTGTTACTTGTGTTAGTTGTAGGTGCTTGTGGTCCGTCTTAAAGCTACAAGATAGAAAGAGTTGTGAGAATATGTGTTGGTTATAGACATGGAAGAGGTCTATGATCACTATACTCCAATAGAGATGAAGTTGGGGAGAAGGTGTAGACAGGTCCCCCACTAAGAGAGAGTGGTAGAGGGAGAATCTTCTAGGATATCTTGTTGGGTAGATGGATAGTATGTTGTGAGATATTATGTGATGAAGTAGTGAGAGAGATGGGTATATGTCTGAGGAAGAGCACATGAAGGATGCAACCATTTAAAATCATGGAGATACTCAAACAACATGTATGAAACATAATTTGATTTTGTAGGGAAATGATATTGAATTGGTGTTCAATTTTTCTTCTTTGAAGGTCAAGGATGAATTGATTTTGAAAATGAAATAATGGATTAAGAAACATGTTGCTAGGATGGTATGAGAAAGTTAATGATAGGTAAAAGGTAGGTTCAATACCATTTTCAGAGGGAGACTAGGTCAACAATCAATTATCAAATGAAAGACAACTTTCAACAATGAAGAACTGGTTAAAGACAAAGGGAAAATGAAAAATTTTAGTGGTAGATGAGTGTGAAAAGAATACTTGAAGGTTGAATAATGATATTGACAAGTTTGAATCTGTTGTGCAACACTGTCCTCAAGAGGACTTGAGGCAACTTTTTTCCCAAGAGTATGGTGTAGGGCACCATGTAAACTTCATGCCTCCATAAAACAATCTTGTAATATTTGAGCCTTCATCATATTATGATTGTAATGAGGTAATATTTGGACCATTTTAATGTATTTGAATCATCTAATTAGGTTTCTAGGAGGTTTTATGTTCAATTTGTCAAATATTGTAAAATCTTGCAAATATTGTCAAAATTGCAAAAGTGAAAGAAATGGAATATGAAGAGTCACTTTGTAAAGGGAAGGGTTTTGGACATTGGAAACTCAAGGGTAAGTTAATAAACTATTGTAAAATATTTAAAAGAGCCTTGTGAAGGTGAGAAAGAGGTAGAGAGTTGTATCTTGAAGAAATTTTGAATAAAAGTACCTTGTTTTCTATAGATTCAATGTTTTTCCTTATTTTTGAAAACATTGTAAGGTCTGTACAACCCGACAAAGCCATAATATTTATTATTTTTGGTAGAATAGTGTGTTATCTTTCAAAAAATTTGATTTGAGAATATTTCATTGAGAATAAAGCTTGTTTGAGTCATTTTCTCAGAAAATTGTTTGAAAACCCTCATTTTTAGGGTTTGAGAGTCTAAAAAGAGAATAAAAAACCATTCCACCAATGGACTCCTTTGTAAATAAATGGAATAGGTTAGATTAGGGTTTTTTACAATCTGGTTGTGTTTACAGATGTAGGGGAAAACAAGTTGCATAAGTTAAATTGTTGCTACCCTAGGTGATTTTCATGATTTTCATGCTTGAATTGATGCCTAAAGGTTAGTGTTTGAAGAAATGACAATGGGGAAGAATGGAAAAATGGTTTAGTAAGATTTGAAATAAAATATTTGATGTGTTTGAGGTGTTAGTGAGGTGAGTAGAGGCCCAAATCTCACAAATCCAATATTGACCTAGTGAAACTAGCCTAATTTGGCCTCCTTAAAAACAAGATGGTCAATTTTAAGGGCTTATGTTACAAAGCAATATATTCCAATTTTAACATATGTTTAATAAATTCCAAAAGGGTACTCAAAACTATATTTATGTTCTAGAGAAGAGTTTTGGTTCAAAAGATATGCTATGACAGTCCTTTATGAAGGATATTAGGTTCTAGAGAACTTGTGGGATAGTAAGATTGTGATAAAATGTGGAGGTAAAAAATGGCATAATGGGACCCTATGAGATGTTTTAAGACTCTTGGAGTGGAGATTAGAAGTTTGGGCTGAATATTTCACATGCTTGTTTTGTAAAATAGGGATAATTACCCCTAAAAATAGTGTTGCAAGTCTGATTTGAAGGATACTTTCCAAAGTGAGCCTATTTGGTTTTCAAATATGTTTAAGAAGGATTTAATGGGTACTTGAAACTATATTTTTTTTGGAGATTCAAACTAGTTGGAAAATTTTACCCAATTGAATCCTTTTGGAATACTACAAGTGAATAGGTCTCTTGGGTATGAGCGATGGAAGAATGGAGGAACCATTGTTTTAAGAGAGTTTTATTGGTTTAATCCTATCATTCTCATGATAACCAAAGCATTTAGGGGTTTGGAAAAGGGTTTGGAACCTAGTTTTAGCTTTTGGTATATTTGTAGCCTTTGGAAACCATGTTTCATTGAAGTGAATTTATGAGTGTTTAGTTGATCAGTCAAAAATGAATGCTCCATGTCCTTATAAAAATTTGAAGCCCACCATGTTCTGCATCATTTTCTCACTCAACTATAGAGCCACAAAATAATTTCAACCAAACTATAGCAACGAAAACTATAGGACAATGACACAATTCCATTTCAATCAGGAAACATTTTAATCTATCAACCAACTTGTTTTCTTAAGCTATATAGTGAGAAAAGAAAGCAATGTGAAAATCTATTCTTCCACCATGAGATAAAGACATGTAAAAAAATATACAATTAAATTTTGAATATGGATGTAAGGCCACTATACCCTTAAATTAAACAATATCAAAGGTGATATTTAATGGGTATTGTGTACCCGCCCTTTGCATTGCAACTCCCAAGTATTGATTTTAAACTCCAATCATGGGTTCCTTCATATTTTGTTGTGTTTCAATGTCAAGTTGAGGAAGAGGAAGTGGAGGCCACTTTTCTATATTTGTTTCATATGATTGCATAGGGTATGTGCAAGATTATCATGGAAAAAATAGGCCCTTAAGTGGCAAAAAATTCAGAAAAATCAAAGTTAGGAAACTTGATGTAAAAATTTGAATAAGTTATCTATATTATTTTAAAAATATGTAAAAATAGAATCTATAGAAAATTGAATGTAGTTTCTAAACTACTAGGTTTATTTTAGAAAAAAAAATCTATTTGGTGAAAATTTGAAATTTCAATGCAATAGTACTTAAATTTCAGAGAAAAATAAGTAGGTGTTTGTCTGACCACCTTAACCACAATAAAATGATAATATTTTTTATAAGATTTTATATATAAGTAGAAGACTCATGTCCCAATGTGATGCATATTTTTGTAATTTTTTTCCAAGTAAATAATTAATTATGAATTTTTTATTACAACTTTTAAAAAATATAAAAACTTGTATGTATGACCTCCTTAACTTGGACAAAACTTCATGAAATTCATTTTTTTTAATCCTATAGTATGTGAAGCATAGAATGTGACACATTCTTTGGATTCAAAAAATGTGATATGGTTTGAAAGTTATATATGTTTTTCAATTAGCCTATCAATCAGGACTTTAGTCAAAATTCAAATAGAAAATGAATAATAATTATTTATTAAATTCAAAGTAAAAAATAATTTATATTGGTGGAAAGCTAAGAATATCCTTTAAAAACCCTTTTAATTTCATCAATTTTGGTAAAAAAAAAGTTGTCAACCACATACCCTACACATACCCATCATATCACCATTTTTTATCCCATCATGATCCTACACATACCCCATAATATAATATTTTTAGTAAAACAACATGCTCTTCCAATAGATGGACACTCATTTTTTTAATAGCCTTATTAATAGAATCAATCATTTCTTTTGGATGGGTAAAGGGAATGTTTAAAAGTTTGTAGAATAATACATTGTATTTCAATAAAATGTTAAGATTAAGTGTCTCAATTTTGATTTGTATTTAATTATTAATTGGCAATTTGTAGTTAACTTTTAATTTTCATTAAAGGTGTTAAATGCAATTGTGACAATTTGTAAAGTTTTTTTTAGCTATCAAATTAGAAAGCACATGAAAAAGGGGAAGTTAAATGTGATCTTGGATAAGATAAGGATAATTTTTTAGTTTGCATGAGCACATTACTAAAGAGTGGATAAAATCACAAGTCAAAAGGGGAAGTTTCTTATTTTTGTAATTTATGCCTAAATGGTTTTAGAAACCATTATTGATTTGTATTTTCTCTCATGCTTATATATTTAGTGCTTGATTTGAAGGAAAAAAAGTTAATTTGTGGGTTGTTGAAGCCATGAAGTAGTGATTTAGAGAGAAAAGTTGTATTGATGTGATTCATTTGAAGGATTAATACAAGTCTTGGATCTCTTTGGGTGTGGATTCCACGCCTCCCAAGGGTTTCTCCACATAATGCTTGAGCTATAGTTGTCATTTATAATATTGTAATCTATTTTCATCTATGATTTATTAATGTCTTTTTATTTGGATGCATGAAATTATCTAGATATTTTCGCTGTAACGTTTTATCCTATTTTTCAACATAAAATAAATGGGAGACAATTAAGAACCCAAGTCTTCAACAACCCCTATCTATTCCAATACAAATTGGAAGGAGGTATCAATGTATTTCATCATACATTTTCCTAGCTCAAAATAAAAATTGGTATTGAGGTTGTTGTGAATCAACTCACCAAATATGTATAATTTCCTACTTTTTTAGATCCATTTCTATTAGAAATATGGGAAGAGACAAATGAAGCTAAAAATAATACAACAAAACATAATATGTGCTTCTTTCTTAATTCTCACATTTTTTCCATACATAATTATAGGATTTTTTAGATCCTATTTATAGGGAACAACCCAAACAAATTTCCTATTAATATTGAGTTGTTTTTAACAACTCAATATGTACCACTATTCTAATAACCTATTTAACAAACTATGTGACATAATAATATTAAGTTGTTTATCGAAAACTTAATATAATGACACTTATTTAAATCAACATAAACTTTAATTTCTAACACCTATGTGAACACTAATTGCCAACACACCCCCTTAGTTTGAACATGGGGTGAAAGTACATGAAAATACTTGATGACCACACACACTAGATCATAAGGTATGAGTAGGTACATACATATCTACTCATGAAAAGTGATAGTGGAACTAGCCTCATTATGCTCAGTATACCTTCATCCAAGGATAGGGACAAACACATCTACCCATGGAATCAAGAATAGGGACTAACATATATATCCAAGGTCTTACATTAAGTTTGGATAGGGACAAACACATCTATCCATCAGCAAGGTTATGAATAGGGACACACACATATACTCACATCAATTAAAATTGGGGACACACACATCCAATCATAATCACAAACTTATGTGACTAGGGACAAACACTTCCAATCACTTATACCATCTTGTGAATGGGGACAAACACATCCATTCACATACAACCAAGAAATATGATTGGGGACATATACATCAAACCACAACATAAAATCTTGAACACCAAGCCCTCATTGTTGTGTATTCAACCACAACTATAGATCATTGCCACTTTGGTCACAAATGATATGAGACAGTTGTCATTGCCACCTAGAAATTGATGTTGGCTTTAGTTATTTTGGAACAAGTTGTTTTGTCAATAAAATTTTTTTGCAACCTTGTCGTGTGTGACTCATGAGAGATTGTTGAATGTCCTCCAACCTCTTGTGCATCCATCCTCCAATAAATTTTCTACTTAGAAAATTTAGCTTTTTGAGGCTCATTTTATCAATTGTGAGGAAAGAATATATATTCTCCCCCCCTTGATGTAAACATTTTACAAGGAGTGCCGGGTACCATCGATAATTCACTCCAATACATTATAATTTATTTTAACAGAAATTATCCTATATTGATTTTATATAGTAAATAAATAATATTATTTGACCCTAACTAACAAAAATATAGGGTATGTGCAGGATCATCATGGAAAAAACAGGCCCTTATGTAGCAAAAAATTTAAAAAAATTAGAGTTACGAAACTTCAAATAAAAATTTGAATAAGTTATCTATATTATTTCAAAAATATGTAAGAATAGAATCTATAGCAAATTGAATATATAAATTTCAATGTAGTAGTACTTAAATTTCAGGGACAAAATAAGAAGTAGGTGTCTATCTGACCAACCTAACCACAATAAGGTGATAATATCTTTTTAATAAGATTTTAGATGCAAGTAGAGGACTCATGCCCCAATGTGATGCATATTTTTTTGTAATTTTCTTCCAAGTAAATAATTAATTATGAATTTTTTATTACAACTTTTAAAAAATATAAAAATTGTATGTTTGACCACCTTAACTTGGTCAAAACTTCATGAAATTCAATTTTCATTTTTTTAATCCTATAGTATGTGAAGCATAGAATGTGATGCATGTTTCAGATTCAAAAGTTGTGATACCGTTTGAAAGCTACAGATGTTTTTCAATCATCCTATCAATTAGGACTTTGGTCGTAATTCAAATAAAAAATGAATAATAATTATTTATTAAATTCAAAGTAAAGAATAGTTTATATTGGTGGAAATATGAGAATATCCTTTAAAAACCCTTTTTGACACTCTAGGATTTCTCTATCTCTTCTAGGGTTTTGCACCTAAAAGGAGAGAGATAGGGCCAAAGATGCTAAGGGTTTATTCAAATTATGTTATATAGGATGTTGTATAAGATAAATGAAGTAAACTAAATGCAATTGAATGATTTAGAAAGATGAAATATGAATGAAAAACTAAGATTTAAACTATGTTTGAAAACATGTTGTGATAGACAAACAATGAACTAAATGATGAAATAATGCAGAATAGAAAGAGATAGGCTGAAATAGAGTGCACCTAGAAAATGCTTGATGAATCTGGAATGTTCTGGATGCTGCCTAGAATTACTAAAATTTCATAGTGGGACTCATTCTCCTAAGGTGGAAAATTAGTCCTCCTATTGGTGAAAAAGTGTTAGAAACTAGTTTATGACTGTTGGGATCCTAAATCTGACAAAATTTAGATTTTTAGTCCTAAGGTGGGACTCATTCACCATTGGTGGTGAATCAATCATCTCCCAAAATTCTAAAAACTTAGGAAACAACTCTGCAACACCAGATCTAGAAATCTCTAATTGTTGGGTTGTCGAAGTCAATTCTACAGGAAACGGAAATAAAACCTTCTCCAAGCTTCAAATATGAATGAGTTGACTTGAAGCACCTAGTTGAATTTTTAACCAATCGTCAACACCAAATTTTTTGTTAATTTTGTAGACAAAAATCTATAAAACACACATGCAATAGGGGAAAAATGATTGAAGGTTAACACTTTTTGTAATCAAACCCTTAATGAAACAATGAAATGAAAGAGAATAATAAACTAATAAGATGCAATTTCTATCAACTTACCAAACCCTTGATGATGTAAAATTGAAGTAATGTCAATGGATGCTTCAAAGTGCTTGAGTAATGCATGAATTGATGTTGTAAGATGCTTGAATACTTGAGATTGCTCGAATATAATGTGTGAATGTTGGAGGATGTAAAATGAGGTGAAGATGACTTATTTATACATTCTTGTGCCTTAGTTACCTATTCATACCTCATCCCAAGCTGACATCAAGTGTTTTTGAATAAAAAACTGAAAGGAAATTTTAAAATTTTTGAATTTGGAGCCAAGGGGGACTCATTTTCCACCCATGGTGAATGGGTCCCACCTAGGACTTGAAAATGGGTGTCAAGAATTAAGATGCATTTAATGTTGTTTGTTGGATTAACATTCAAAAATACACTTAATTAAGACATATGCTTGGGCATAAATGGACCAAATAAAGCATGAGAAAGGGATAAATAGTGAATTCATGCCTAGAAAAGCATGAAATATTGTTACAATACTTTACAACACTTCAAAATAGGACTTGATTAATGATGAAAAGGTGATTTTTAGGTGATTTGTAATAAATAGAGTTTAGAAGAATGTAGAAATGTCTTACAATACTTCACAATACCTTCACAAGACGTCATTATTTGAATTTTAGTACCTAAATATGCATGTTCAAGCCATATTACAACATAAAATTAGAGTAAAATAGATCAAATACCATGAAACAAGACCTAAAAGGCCATGAAAATGGCAAGGGGACATTTTTCTATGGCATATATAGAAAGTGGATAATAGCTACACTATGAATCAGTATCACCTAGACACTATCTAAAGGGCTATTAGAAACCTCAATGGGAGAATTATTTTTCCCTAGATAGTCCTTACGGTACTTTCACTTCTTCTTTTCCTTCTCATAGTCAACTAGCTCCTTCCCTCTAAACTTAACTAGTTCTTCTGAAATAGTTTGGCTTCTCAAGTGATAATTGCTCGTTACACCATATTCTTGAATTTCCTTTGTCCCATTCTACCCTTTGGTGTTTCAGGAGCTCCCTTTTTCTCAATTTCATCCTCAGGAGAATTTTCCTTAGATTCTAGCAAACTCAATCTCCTAGACCTTTAGACTAGCTTGACAGATTCACATGCCTTACTCATCTTCTCAATAACTAGAACAAGAAAACTCATAAAACTCTCACCAATTTTTCTCTTGGTCTAAACTCAATTGTTTATCACTAAATTCAAATTATGAATGAAATATATAGTCATCAGTCCTCATTATATTAGGAAATGAAAGCGTGACAACCATTAATACTCAAGAAATGCTTATGCACACAAGTTGACAACAATATGCTTTGATTTTTTAAAATCTTAACTATTGATCATGTTTTAAAATTAAAACAAGGGATATATATCACTAGTGTAACCAATTATGATAAAGCTTAATTGTATTTTATTAATTCCCTTTCCCAATTACAAAGCTCAAGTAGATATGCATCTTCTCTGTATGCATATTTCGACCACATACTTAGCATCAATAAAAAATTGTCGTGCCATGGTTACCCACTCACCTGTGGGAATTGATACACTTGTATTTTTTCATAAAAAAAAAGGGAGTGATCTTGATTTGATCTTAGAGTATCGATTCGTACCCTGCCTTGCTTTATTTTTTACTTCCCACATGTACCAATAACTATCATAATTGATGGCCAAAATCCCAAACATGTGCCTTAAAATTTCAAAAATGTGTCACTTTTATCACAATGCTATCTCAGCCAAATTTAGCACCATTCTAACTCTACTAAAGTCCATCGAAGCCTACAAAATGTCATTGTGGCACTTTCCCATTGAAAAATATGGGACACAAGTGGGCCCCTTACTAGATGGCGAGGAGTAGTCAGGATTGAACCACATCACCTGCCATTGATTGTCGATCTTCCTTCTTTATAAAATAATCACCATCTTCAAAGCCTAGTGGGTCCCAAAAAAGTGACACATGTCACCTTGCTCGCTAGCCCATGTGATCATCTTTCCTTAATGCATAAGATAGACATGCATGTGGGGAATGATCCCTATGAGAACATATGTTGCGGTCTCCATTATTGATCATTGTTGAAGCCATCTATTGGTATTTTAGAAACATTGGTCCCATCGCTATGACACATGGCCATTTCCCACTAGCCCGTGTGTTCTAAAGTAATATGAAATGAACCAACACGATCATGCGAGGAGTGGTTAGGATGTGGCCACATCACTTAATAACATCCATTGATCTTCTTGAAATAACATTGGCTATCTTTACGAAGGAGATCAGGTCCACCAATACACCACATGCATGGAAGAAGCCCAAAATCCCATGTGAATAAAATAATAAGGAATAAAACAACATGGGGGCGTGGGGAATGGTGGTGATCAACCCTTGATGATCGGATGACCAATGTGAAAACCAAATTCTGCACATGTCACAAGAATTAATTTAAAAAAGGGGGCCACCTCTAGGCCAATGGGACGTTGACCCTTAAGGATGAAGGCTATAGACTAAGGTCATGAAAATAAAAATTGATCATAAAATTTTAATGCTGAAAAGGGTCAAGGTGACTGACAAACATAAAATCATGGGGTCGGTAAACACAACAATTTCAATGGAATAAGTGGAGACTCAAATGACCAAATACTGAGAACATCAGGTCAATGCAAAATTAGAAAGGCCAAGGGTTGTCTAGACTCATAGGACAATTTTGAAATATTTTAACATAAAACCCTAACATAGTGATGAGGACACAACCCTAAACCAAAACAAGAGAACAAGCCAAATGATAAAAAATTTAAAATGGAATCCAAAGAATTTTTGAGGGGTTCCTTCAATGGCTCTTGTTAGGGACACATGACTCTCATAGGAATGGTGAGATCCTAGAATTATGGGTGAAGCAGACTAGGCACATAAAACAAAAATAGGATAACCAACATATATACAGTTTTTTACATAGGCCATGATGACCTAAAATGGGAGATCCAATTTTCATCCAATCTAAAGCCTTTATCTAAGGTACAAATTTTAGTATGCAACCTTCAATCTAATCTAGGATTCAATTATAGTTGGTGGCACCAAGCCACTAAACTTAGGGCCAATTCTTGCCCCTATCAAAGACCAATCTATTGAAAGAAATTTCCTTCCTCCATCCACTTTTACTTTTCCATACCACTACACAACATGTATAATCCTCATTTTCCAAGAAAAAATATGTTGTTATTCTTAAAACTTACCTATTTACAATCATTTTCATTAACATTTCTCACAAATTTTCTAAGCATACCATTGCTAATGTAATTTATGTCATTTTGTATTGTATAACCAGACATAAACTAAAAATTTTCATCATCACATGACACACTTGTGTTATATTCATCACATGAAACATGCTCATATTGAAAATAACATTCCTTGTTATTCATCTTATTTTTATGCTCCATCCAAATACCTTCCAACTGAATTGGAAATTGAAAGTATTTATATTCCTCCAAGCAATTGGCATCATGATATTCAACCTTATTTGAAACATTAGTATCAATGTGAAACATTCATATGTAATTCCCTCTAAGAGATCACCAATGTGTTTATTTGTTTGCTTAAGGCCACATTCTAACCCTATACCAGATGTATCATCAGAGTTCTCAACAAAGAGTGGATTTTCTCTACATCAATGAGGATCATCATTTCTCACTTCTAGTGTAGATGGAGGCTCATCAAACAAGGGGTTTTCTATTACACTCATTTTAGTTACAAAATCCTCAACCTCTTTAACATAAAGATCTAAATCTTCCATATCATCATTGTACTCAAAATCACTATATTCACTAGAAGAGCATACAAATAGATTTTCAATTTCATTTATATCCTCTAAAATTAACATTTTTGATGCGTACTTTGAAAAATCTTCATAGGGAGAAAGTTATTCCTTATCAAGAAAGCATATGTTTCTATCATCATATTTCCAATTTGCAGCATAAATTTCAATCTCTTCTTTGTGAGGAAAAATATGACTATCAAAGGAATGATCATATTTATTACCAACATTACTACTACAACAAGAGAACTTATTTATAAATTGCAACTTTGTTTAGAATTTTTAGTCTGAATAATCAGTCTTATGTATTCCATAGGAGTGCAAGTATTCGAATCTTCAAAAGAATTGGAACCAAGCATTTCATTTTCTTCACTAAAGCATGGCTTTTCAACCTTGGTCCTACTCTCTTCTTCTTTATGTGGTATCTTGCTTCTTAGCTCATGTGGATCAACAAAGTCATGGGTATTTGCAATAAATTGCAAGTTGGAAATTCAAATTTTAAAATATCCAACTTTGGGCGAGAAAGTAACTTTTTTGAGTTTTAACAATAAAAATGTAATCAAATCAATCCCAATCAGTTGGGATAGTTGGGGAATGAGACTATAAGGCTAGGGAAGGAATTTTTATGGAGGGTTGGTTGTTGGTATAGTGCTTGTACTAACTGTTACAAGAAATCAACAAAAAATTTAGCCTTTTTGCATTTTCTTGTGTTCTTTTGATAAACTACTAATTTACATTGATGATATAATAAATTGTATGGTTTAGGGGTTTGTAAATATATGCATTTAACCTTTTGTATGACCTGATAAACGTTAGGAATGAGTTTCCTATATAATATATCTGACTGTCTTAAGGAAAATTTTGATTTTTCATTGATTTTGAGAGTCTTCATGAATAAATGATCCATTTCATGGGAGAGTGTGATTGAAACTTGTGAAATGGATCATATCTAAATTTTATTATATAGATCTAACAAGTTAATGTGCAGGAAAGAGGAGTTCTAGGGTGTACACCATGATTTGACAGGGCAAAGGGCATGAAAATGGTGCCTAAAGTATAGCAATAGGAGATTTTCCTAAATAAGGGGCATATTTTTGAGTTGGAATTGATGAAACATGTTGACCTAATGGTGAAAAGTCCATGAAATAGTCCTGGAAGTGTTTGGGAGGTTAGTTTTCAAGAAGCCCTAGTTTTAGAGGAATTTGTTGAGGGTTTTGTGTTTGATGGTCTTAAGGGTGTAAAAGAAGTCTAAGACCTTTGAAATTCCTTGGTTTGGAATTTTTTTAAGACACTATTGAAATTCTCATAATCTGGGGATAAGATTGGAGAGGGGTTGCTTTGAAAAAGAGAGCTAATTAGGCCTTGATTTTGTGGAAACAAAAATTTTTGCAAAGATTTGTGTGAAACAAGTGCCCTTAGGGATTTGATATGTTGTGTAGCATCATAAACCACATTTGAATCAGTCATTAGTTTGAGGATTTATTTGGGGAAGTTAAGAGAAATTCAAAAAAACCATCGCTGGAGGCCTAGTTGGGCTAGAAGCCTAGTCAAGGTGAAGAAAATGGGTTTTTTCTAACACAAAGGTTTGGGACTTTTTCAACATTCAAGACAAGTGTAATTGTGTCCCTTAAGAGAATTCCTAGGGTTTGGTTCCATAGGAGAAGGATTTGAGTTATAATTGAACCATTTAGGCATTATCTCCACGAGGGCACCTAGAGGAGGGTGTGAAATTGCCTCATTGTAATCCTTGAAATCTTTGTGTTCTTTCAAAAGTCCCATACGCTCTGCATCAATGTGTAAGTGATATGATGGCCCATGTGGCTAGTGACTTTTTTTTTAATCCAAAATTGATGAAACAAAAAGGGTTTTTAAAGGAGATTCTCAGCTTTCCATCAATAGAAATTATAATTTATTTTTAATTTAATAAATAATTATTATTCATTTCTATTTGAATTATGACTAAAGTCCTAATTGATAGGTTTGATTGAAAAACATCTATAGCTTTCAAATGGTATCACATTTTTTGAATCCAAAACATGTGTCACATTCTATGCTTTGCATACTATAGGATTAAAAAGAAAAAAATCATGAAGTTTTGACCAAGTTAAGGTGGTCAAACATACGATTTTTTATATTTTTAAAAGGTTGTAATAAAAAAATCATAATTAATTATTTACTTGGAAAAAAATTACAAAAAAATATGCATCATATCGGGACATGAGTCCTCTACTTATATCTAAAATATTATAAACAAATATTATCATTTTATTATGGCTAGGGTGGTCAGACAAACACCTACTTCTTATTTTTTCCCTAAAATTTAAGTACTACTGCATTGAAATTTTAAATTTTCACCAAATAGGTTTTAATTTTTTTAAAATAAACCTAGTATTTTAGAAACTACATTCAACTTTCTATAGATTCCATTCTTGCATATTTTTGAAATAATATAGGTAACTTATTCAAATTTTTATGTCAAGTTGCCTAACTTTGTTTTTTTTGAATTTTTTGCCACTTAAGGGCCTATTTTTTCCATGATGATCCTCCACATACCCTCATCATCATCATAGGTTGAAAACAAAATAGTTTCCTAGTGATCATCTCTAATTTTTTCAAAAGTAGAAAAGTATCCACACACTTGGTCAATCTCAATAGGTTTCAACTCCTTTGGCAAAGAACTCAAACTTGGTTCACAAGATTCATAAAACAAATCAATGCACTCTGATTTATCAAGTTTGTGATATTTAGGAATTGAAGACAAAGTACCCATAAACCTTGCATAAAGATCATATGATTATTCTTCTTCATGTCTTCTTATGTAGGAGAGGACTTGAATAGAGATTATAGGATCACAAATGCATGCAACTTCTTGATTATTTTCTTAGGGCTCTATGTGATCCTCATTATTGAATGATGTGTAGGTTGAAATAATGGGGTTGTAAGTGCCTTGACATTCATCTTTAATTTCTATATTACACCTATTGGGACTATAAAATTTTCAAAATTTTGTAGTAGCTTACATTCATATGCTCCTCTAGGAATCTACATTTTAAGTATAAATTTGCTATGGTCCACTCCATTTATCATTATCCTTGAGTGATTCTATTAGAATTGACCTTTTTGACTTACCAAAATCCCTCTAATTTTCATTGAGTAGGAACTACTAAATAAATAATCCATATCGGCATGAGTAAGTGTAGGTCACTCCGACCCATAAGATATTACATTCCAATATAGGTGTTTTGGGCATATCGGCGAAACGTCAAGATTGTCACATCAATCAAATTACTTGGGAGAGTACATATCGGGGAGATAAAACTAGTGGTCTCACCGATGAAGAAAGTCATCGGCAATAAAACCACCACTATTGGAGTGAAATCTACGAGTCAGCCTGAGCCTACATGTCACACTGATAGAATACCACCGACAAGATACCCGTTTTGTCTCACTGATGAAGTGTGAAGAAGTATATTAGGAAGATATGTGCTATCAGAATAAGTCTGAAATGTCTTCCCAACTCTCTATGTCATGCCGATGGAAGTTATATCAGAGAGAGTCTTTCTGACTCATTCAAAAGAAAATAAATATATGTCAGGGAGACTTGTAATGTTGGAGAAACTAAAAAATCTTTCAGTGATACCTATTCTCTTGCTGATAAAGATGCAAATGGATCAAAAGGTTCATCAGAGTGATACTTGGCAATATCTATGTCATTTTCGAAGGTGGTATGGATCTAAAAGATTAATTATTTGATATTGATAGGAATGATGTGTTGTCTCCCTGACCAATAGTGTGGTTTGTGAACGTTTGGCTTGACCCAAGTGTAAGGATCACCCAAAGTTTTAAATTGTCATGATGATATAATCAATTGATTTGATAGTGGGAAATTCAAAACACTTGCTACATTCATGCTCAAAGCTAAAACATTAATGGAAGCAGAAAGACAAAATGCATAGATAATTCCCTAAATTGGAGAAGAATAATTGAAGGAGATTTTCCAGAATTGGCAGTAGGAGAAAACAGAAGAGTGAATGAAAGGCCAGAGGATTTTGTAGTTGAAGAACTTCAAATAAAACTTGTTAGTTCTTTGCAATTACATTTTCAATTCTATAATTTTAAGAAAATAAAATGGAGAGTGTGAGATCAAGAAAATAAAAAGGTAGGAGGTAGGGTGAAGGTAGTCATTCTAAAGGAAGAAAGAAAATAATTGAGCCTAGGAATGAGCCAAAGGTAGTTGAGAGGAAAATAAATCAAGATCTTATTGATTAGTTTCCCAACTCAGGACCTAAATCCAGGCATTCTGCATAGCTTACGGAAGAGGTAGAGAAATTTGAGGATAAATGTAAGCACATAGAGATATATGGACCTCAATTAGGGGATATGAGCTGTTCATTTTTCACTACCATTGGAGGAATCAGTTTGAGCCAGTATGTAATCCCTCGAATTTCAACCTAGGAAAATTAGTATGTCCAAATGTATTCATGGATGTAGAATTGGTGAAATTCTTAGCTACCCATTATAACCCAAAGCTCAAAGCCATTTGTGATCCATCAAGAAAGTCATTCATACATATATTAGAGGCTGCAATATGTGAAGTTTTTAACCTAGAAGGGAGATGTGATGAAAAATTATGCATGAAGAGTTAGAGAGAGATTTTGAGAGGATGGAAACCATATATAAGGGTTGGAGGCTACAATTACACAGACCTAAGAGTGATGGAAATTTAGTTCCACTAGAGTAAAATGATGGACCCCCATTTCATATTGATTTGTTTGAGCTTTACATAAAATATACATATTTCTCATCATGCCAAGTGTTAGGGATGGAGGCCCCTGAGTATATGTCAATTGTGCCAATGGTGATCACAACAAATGTTCAATGTCATAATTCTAGACCCTTTGATTATGCCTCATATATCTTCAAAGGGCTTGATTCAAGATTGATGGCAATAAAAAATGGATCTCCTATTTTACATTTCAAGCATTATTAAGTCTTTATGCATATAACATTGTATTATGGAAAATAATTTGGGATGTGGCCCAAAAATTTAAGGGTTTCATAGTTGGACAGGGAAGGTAAATTATTACCATTTCAACTATGGACTCCTATCTGGGATAGCAGGATTTCTAGTTCTAGTTTTGTAAATTTTGAGAAGTACTTTATGAAACCATTATATAGATTCTTTAATCATCCTTGTGAATATTCATTATTTGATGAGATAAAAAGATTTCTCAGATCTAAAGATTTCAATGGGCCTATTAGCCACAATTGGGGAGATTGGTAATATTTTGAGGATAACTATATTTAGAGGATATGGTTTTGAAGATACACCTTTTATCTTTCCCAAAATGGTACCTAACATAATTTCTTACTTGGATATTGTTAGGTAGATGGATTATTCAAGTGTCATGAATTTAAGTTCATCTGGAAAGCAAGCATTCATGCCTAGTGCATTGTGTTTTAGTGATATCATTCATGTGTATGATATGATTCTTGATAAATTATTGCAATATAATATGAAGAGAGCTCCACAATCAAAGGGTTTTGATCCAAAGGGGTACATTCATTATGTCAGGCATAAAATGAATTTAAGTGGGTATGATCATATACCCTATCAATTTGATGATTTAATCAAAAATTTGGAGGAAGAAGAAGCAAAAATGGTAGTTAATGAGTACAATAGGGGAATGGCACAACAAATGAAAGAAATACAAGATGCGGAGTTATTATATTTTGGAGAGGAGATATTTGATGATGAAGGGCCTCAAAGTCCAATTGATAAAATATCCATACTGAAAACCCAAGATTACAAGTTTCCTCCTAGAGAACCATATATTGAAGAAGGTTCAGATATAGATAAAAGGAAAATTACATATAGGTCATTTGTGGCTAATGATGAATTTGTGAAGTCTCCAAAATTTAAGGATTTCTTATATAAACAAAAGGGAAAATCAAGAAGGGAGTCAGTTGAAAATATAGCACAAAGTAATGAAGAACAATTATTGAACAATTTAAAGTCAAGTATGGAAAGAGAAATGAAAGACATGACCCTTGAGAAGGGAAGAAAACTATTGGAAGATGCGGGTGTTATATTTTTCCAGGGTTAGATTTAAAATTTTCTTTGGTTTTTGATAGTTTCCTAAAAATTAATAACACTGCATATAAGCTTAGCCCTGAAGGAGTAAAAAAGGTATATACAGGATCCAAATATAACCCAGATGAAGGATCACTTATGATATGGGTCTTGTATCTGCCACACAAAAAATCTATTATTATTGATACTAAAAAATCTTTTGGGCATGTCATAAAATTGAAGGTTGGAGAATTTGATCCCATGGCTACAACTGAGATTGGCATCAATGTTGCCAAGTTGAATAAGGCCCAAATCTAAATGTTAATCAAGGAGAAGGAGATGTACAAGATGAATAATGAAATAATACTTCGAGAAAATGATTTCCTAAGAGATATGATGGGAATCACATTGGGATCTACTAGGTTGTTGACTCACGGGGAGAGTTAACAAAAAAAATACCAATGGGAGGGATCATATGCATATTCTCAGGGTAAATATGATACACTTGTTGCAGTGATCAGAAAGAGGAAAGCTAGCTTGATGACTTGGTTGAACAAGCTTTGGGGGACACATTCAAAGAATTATATTGTAGAGAAAGAACATAAGAGAATTTATGGTGGGATCCACGAAAAGTTCCAAGAAATAAATAAGAGGGATATTCTTGATAATGTGGCTGCTGAAAATGCTAACCAAATCATAAGGAAACACAAAGACTACCATGAGGAATTGCAGAGGGATGCAAAAAGACTGATTAATGCCATGAAAAAGGGACTACCAACATTATTTGAAGATGGAGGAAAAATGAAAGAAATGGCCAAGTGGATTGAGGAATGTGATTCAATGCTACGAAAGATTTTGGAAATGGCTATAAATAAAGACTCAACATTGGATGAGGCTTGGGAGAAAAATGAGAAGATGGTGAAAATGGAAATATCAGTTAGGAATGTGTTAGGAGATTCTGAAACTCATGGGCGACAAGATTATTTAGATCATTTGTCAAAAGTTAATTTGTGGCTAAAGAGAACCTAATTTCCTTTTTTTTAATTATTGTTGTTAATTATTATTAGCAAAAGACATTTATGAAGGAGCATGTTCCTTCACAACTTTGATGTATATATATCTATTTTATAGAAACAAAATAGATATAGGAAAATAGGAGAAGTAGACAATAGAAATTTTTCAATGATGTTTACATTTCAAAAGAATGTGATGCATGTATAAAACTCTAAAGGAATCAATGGAAGTCTTTTGATTTTTGTGGCGTATTTCAGGTATCAATTGTTTGTTGGATTAATTAAAAATATTATCAAGTTGTCTCTAAGGTTAATAATTATTTTTTTATTTAAATTGATATATCAAGCATATATTCAGTTTATCAATGCACATTTGTTGCACTTGTGTGGTATGATTAGTTGGTTCTTTCAAGTGAATATTAAATCCTTCAATTCAATCACAATAATTTAGAAGTATCATTTCGATCATTAAGAAGAGCTTGGTAAATATATTCTTTCCTGTTTATGCAAGTTATAAACAGATATTTGTATGCCAAATAGTTAGAATTTATGCTAGATAGAAGTCACTCATCTCATACTTTCATTTGACTCCATTTTACCCAACAAGGCACTAGTCTCATACATTTCATCATCTAGTTTCATCCATTTTATTTTTACATCTATTAATTGAACATATTAGATTTTACCTTGATATTTCCTATACGATTCATACCAAATTAGGATTTCATTTATCCACTCCCAACTGCCATTATGAATAAATTGCTTAGGGAAGAAACACACAATTCAAGTATACTTTATTCATAGGTATACCCACCTAAGTCTAGCAGAGCCTAAAGAGTAGAAGGTTCAAATTCATCATTTGGCCCTGTACATTAGCCAAAAATGTATCAAGAGCTTGGCAACCTCTTGTGGTTTCAAACCAACGTTTTTTAGACCTAACAACACCTTTCATCAATATATGGTATCTCAAGGTAGCAAACATTTGTATTTAAATAACTTCTTTGCATCTCATACTTTCAGTTGTTTTTAATATTCATGGCTATACCATAGGCTTGATGCAAAGTTTTAGGATCCTTATCTCTCATCAGATAGCTCATCTTACTATCAAAAGATCCCAAATAAACAACCAAACATACTGCATCACTTAATCTCAGAACCTTAAGAATATCCCTTAATTTCTTAGCAAATCTTTCGTTGAATGATGGAACCAACTTGTCCTTCTCCTTCTCAATATTCATAAATCTATTTAGCATATAACTAGCATTAATTCTTTCATCAAATTGCTCTATGAATACTGTTTTGAACTCACTCTAAGAAAAAATAGAGGAAGCTGGTAAATTAGAGAACCAGTCCCTTCTATCTCCTTTCAAAGATTGAACAAATAATCAAATAATTATATCCTCATGACCCACTTCATATTCATCCATTAAATTGTTGAATTCTTGCAGATTCTTATTTTCTAATTCATACTTTGTACTATTGAACTTTGGTAACTTTTCTATGATTTCAGGTGGAATAGCATTTGGTAACCATTAATTCAACTAAAATTATTGGTTCTATATCATTTAGAGTTAAAACTTATATTACGACCTGACTAGAGTGGATTACAAACCATCATTTCACTATGAAGCATACAAAGATGCGTATATTGATGATATGATCTCTTATACCCTTACAAGTTTTTTTTATATCAACACTACAATAACAAAGGGTACTTCCAAGTTCTTTGAGAACATAATCTTAAGCCTTTATAATTTAGATTTGATTTTCTTAAGACCTTCTAAATGAATCTCTTAAAACATATTGCATACTTCATTGTAGATGTTAAAATCTAGTAATACAGAAGTATGCAAGACAATCACTACTATTCCCTTTCTTAGTGCTTAATTCACTCAGTATGGAATCAACATTATTTCAAACTTGAAAACTTATCATAAAATAATTTCAAACATGATAATACTTTCTTTAAATTTATGAGAATACTTGGATACTTGGAGCAACTGCTAACCTTTCTTCTTGACTAAAATTTTTGCAGATCTGGAAGTCTTCGCATTTTCAATAGGTTCTTTTGACATAGTCACCACCTCTCTTCATAGAGGACAAAATTTCAAACAACATGAAGCTCTTTGAAGAATGAATTTCATTTTGGGTCTTCTCCCATAGTAGACACATAAATTCTTTGAAGCTTCTACAACAAAATCACTTCTAGGTCTTAAAACTTCTCAATATTTGAACTAGATGTTCATATTCACCAAATTCTTGACTCTCTCCAAATGGATACTCTGTTTATGTTACCAAATGGAGTCACCATTTCTATTGGTGATTAAAATGGGAAAATAAGACTCCATAATTTCCAACCTCTGGTTACAAATAATATTTCAATTTTTTAACGACTCTTTGACAAGATAGTATGCAACCAAATTCCAAAGTTCTCCCCAATGGAGTCACCAATTTTTTTGGTGATTTTTCCAATAGAACCATGAATTTCTCTAAAGGGTAGTTGGAACCCTTATGGCCAACACAATGAGTAAAGGATTTTGAGGTCTTTACTCCTACTCTTTAAGCTTTGTGAGACCTAGGAGGGTGTTCCCTGTTTGTATTCAAATTACGTATATCAAGTTTTATAATACATTCATACATAGATTTATTCCTATTTATTACAAATAAATGCTCTTCAGTAAAGATTTGTCAGACCTTTTGAGCAAATGATTGCCTATTTGCTAGGAATCAAGGACATTTCAAACCCATACATCATAATTGATTATTTTTTTAATTGAATGTTGTTCTTATTTTAAATCTATGGTCAGGTATTCCAGTAGCTCATTTTTATGCAAGTTTATCTAACAAATAGATTAGTGCTTCATCAATTGGGACAATGGAGTCAAATATGCAAGAACAAGTACTATATAAGCTATTTAATTCAGAAATTGGTGGACTATTTTCATAATACTTTACATTATGAAAAATCACAATGCCTAAAACAATAACTTCTTACCAAATCTTATACAATTCCTTACAAATATATAACCATGTTGAAGAATTTAATTAACTCTTTGATTTAAAGCTAAAAAAAAATCATACATTCAATAGAACAAATGAAAATATCATTAATATTTTCATTTATAACTCATAAGAAAGATACAAAAGAGAGTATTTGTTTCTAAACTTAGATTTTTTTCCATATCAGTAGCTTCTATAAAATCAATTTAAGACTGTTACATACATGAATCATACCCAAGACAATCTATTGTTCTATTCATCCATATCTTCTCTCAGAATGCCTTTTCTGAACTTAGCACTTTACCTAGACCATTTTGGGACCTGAAAATCCAACCCATGTAATGAGCCTTGAGATCCCTTTTATAGAACAAGAGAGCAACAAGCATCAAGCTCAATTACATTTATATTACATTTCATTTGAAGTTCATTTGCACTAGAATTTGAGACATTCCTTAGTTACATTTAATAATTACAAAAAATGGAAGAGTAAAAGACCAAACTCCACATCCTATGAATGAGGGCATGCCAGCTCGTCAAAAGGAAAAGATTGTTGTTGGATTATCATCAAATTGTCCTTGTTGACCAAAGAATATTCTCCACTCATAGCTCAAGCAAACTTGTGCCTACCTCCTATAAAAAGTATACATGCCGTCAAAATTAGGAAGTTTTAAACTTCTCCAACACACCAACCTAAAAACTTTTCACATCAGCGCTAAAAAACAAGAAACCACAAACATGCTAAATAGGACAATCATGAAAAAGTGGCTATGGTGTCATTAAAAAAAATGGGGCAAAAAATCACTATGAGTCATCAACATAAGAGTATGCTCACCCTTATCTTTTTCTTGCTAGAATTGGAGGAACCGTCACCACTTCCTCATCAGAGTCTTCAAAAGGCACCAAGGAAAGGGGATAATAGTTACAATCCAGATCAGTATCACCTCCACTATCTGAAGTTTTATCAGAAACCTCAAGGGGAGAATTATTTTTCCCTAGATAGGCCTTATGGTAATTGTACTTATTCTTTTCCTTCTCATATTCAACCAACTCCTTCCCTCTAAACTTGACTAGTTCTTCTAAAATTGTCTAGATTCTTAGGTGATAATTTCTCCTTACACCAAATTTCTTGAATTTCCTATGTGCTATTCTACCCTTTGGTGTTTTAGGAGCTCCCTTTGTCTCAATTTCATCCTCAAGAGAATTTTCCATAGATTCCAACAAAATAAATCTCCTGTACCTCTGGACTGGATTGACAAATTCACATGCCTTACTCATCTCTAGATAACTAGAATAAGAAAACTTAGAAAACTCTCACCAATTCTACTCTTAGAGTAAACTCTATTGTCTCTCTTTGAATGCAAATTCTTAATGAAAAATATGGTCATTGGTCCCCATTACATCAATCCATGCAAGCATTCCAACCACGAATCCTAAAGAAAAGCATATGTGTGAGAGTTGACAACAATCTACTTTGATTTTTTAAAATCTCAACTATTGATCATGTTTTAAAAATAAAACAACAGACATATAGCACCATTGTAACCAGTTATGAGAAAGCTTAGTTGTATTTTATTAATGCCCTTTCCTAATTAGAAAATCCCCAAGTAGATATACATCCACTCTATAGACATATTTCAACCACATACTTAGTATCAATTAAAACTTTCCGTGCCATGGTTACCCGCTCACCCATGAGAATTAATACACTTGTATTTCTTCATAGAAAAACAAGGGGGATTGATCTTGATTTGATATCAGAGTATTGATCTGTACCCTACCTTTCTTTATTTTCACCTTCCCACATGTACCAATAACTATTAGAATTGATGGCAGAAATCCCAAACATGTACTTTAAAGAATAATCTAAAAAATGGTGCCACTTTTATCATAGTACTATCTCAACAAAATTTAGTAGCGTTCTAACTCTATTAAAGTCCATCAGAGCCTACAAAACATCCATGTGGCTCTTGCCCACTTGCCTGCTAAAAAATATGGGACACAAGTGGGCCCCTTACAAGATGGCGGGGGGAGGTCAGGATCGAACCACATCACCCGCCATCGACTATCAATCTTTCTTTTATAAAACAATCATCATATTCAAAGCTTGGTGGGTCCCACAAAAGTGAAAAATGTCACATTTCCCACTAGCCTGTGTGATCATATTTCCTTAATGCATAAGACGGATGGGCATGCAGGGAATAGTCATTATAAGAACATGTGTTATGGTGTCCATCACTGATTGTTGTCGAAGCTATGTCCTTTGGTCTTTTGGAAACACTAGTCCCATTTCTAGACATGACATGTGACCATCACCCACTAGCACGTGTGTTGTAAAGTAATATGAAATTAACCAACACGTCCATGCAGAGAGTGGTCAGGATGTGGCCACACTACTTAATAATATGGATGTTGATCTTCCTGAAATGGCACTAGCTATCTTTACCAAGGATACTAGGCCCACCAATACACCAGACATGTGGTAGAAGCCTAAAAACTAATGCATATAAAATAATAAGAAATAAAATAGCATAGGGTGTGGGGAACGGTGGTGATCAACCCCTAATGATCGAACAACCAGTGTGAAAACCTAATTCTGCACATGTCACAAGAGTTACTTTAAAAATAGGGGCTACCTCTAGGCCAACAAGAACTTGACCCTTAAGGACAAAGGCTACAAACTTAGGTCATGAAAATCAAACCTAATCATAAAAAAATTAACACTGAAAAGGGTCAAGGTTACTAACAAACCTAAACTTAGAGGGTTGGTAAACACAATTATTTCAATGGCATAGGTGGTATCTCAAATGAATAGATATTGGGAACATTAGGTCAACAAAAAATTAGAAAGGCCAAGGGTTTTCTAGACTCATATGCCAATTTTGAAAGGTTTTAAAACAAAATAAAACCCTAACATAGTGATGAGGACAGAACCCTAAGCCAAAATGAGAGTCTAAGCTAAATGATGCACAATTTAAAATGGAATCTAGAGAATTTTTGAGGGGTTCCATCACCATGTGTCACCATTGGGTTCATCCATTCCTCCAACTCACTACTCAAACAACCCTTTGTCGTTGCCTCCGAGTAAAAGCACAAAGTTGTGTCACACTTTTAGCCAACTTATCATCACATTTAATTTAAGTATTTCTAGCTAAAAATCAAATTTGGTCAAACATATGATCTAGTAAGATTCATTCTAGGTAAGTTAGATACTTCCACAACTTTTTCAACTAAAATTGTTGGCTAAAAATATATGGAGCACCACTTTGAGTCCAATTTACCAAAACAATAAAATTATTTGAAAAACTTGAAGTTTTAATAAATTTTGCTAATGTAAATAACATTTTTTCAAAAATATAAAAATACCCTTTTGTATCTATCCAAAAGTGTAGTTTTCAAAAATATATTTAATTTAATAGTTTAATTATTATTTATATTTTATTTTTTATTTTTACTAAAAGTAGGTTATCATCACAAAATATTAGGTTGATTAGCATGCCAATGAAAAATACTAAAACATTAAACAAAACTGAAAAAAATATAATACACTAGATAAAAGAATCTATTTCAAAATGGTATAATTTTTTTTTCCATTTTAGAAAAATATTCAATATGAAAGTTGATGTCCAATGGAAAAAACTATTTTTTGATTCACGCACTTTTTAATATTTATTTAAAAATATATATTTATCAAAATTGGAAAAAAAAAAAATCCATGCACTAAAGTTTCAAGTTATAAATACACAAAAAAATAATTGAAAGAAAAAAAAAATTACTATAAAAAGTTTGATGTCCCATGCAACTTCATTTTTCAGGATTTTATTAGCAACTCAAGTATAGTGTTAATTTATTAAAAACTAGTTTAATTTTTTTTAATTTTTTTTAAAAAAATACAAACATAAAATATACTAAAAAATACATATTTTACTAGTTTACATCATATCAAAATTCAAAACATATATGCCACTTTTTAGTGATTCAAGTTTAAAAGTTTGATCAGTGTTGGCCACTTCCTTTATAAAGTGTGATACAACTTTGTGCTTTTACTCCTCCATATTGTTCTTTGAGCACCATCGATCTTCAACATTCAATCACCATCGTTCCCTATTATCCCTGTATGTCTTGGTCGGGTCCCATAGAAAACTTAGTTGGGTACATGGGTAGTTGCCATGCATATACTTCTAATTTCATCTACCACTAACTTCGCATGCCACCAACGTAGGTCACACCAAGCATCAATGGTCATAATTCATTCTGCTAGCCTCTATGGGATCTATCTAGAATTCATCAAAGGCTTGGTGGAACTAACGAGAACCGTCAGATCTTCTTAATTGCAATTGTTGATCGTACATTTCACTCTTCTTTATTGAATGGTGAGTTAGACATGTTCCCAAAAACATTTCTAGCCTTTAAAACAAAAATCTTCATAATTTCACTGAACTAGACAAACACCACCTATGCTATAGGGTGGGGAGTTAGCGAAACATAGCAAAACACCGCCCGAGCTAGAGAAACTTAGAAAAATATTTCCCAAGAGATGACTTAGCCAAATTCTTACATGCACTAGTCTTATTTGATCAAAAAACATAGAAGAACAATGTAGGATTGTTCTTGGCCCTAGATGCTCTAGCATTAGACACCTTGGGTTGGAGAAATGTTCCATGAGTGAAGACTCATGAACATTTGGGCCAATCTGGAATTGAAAGAGTTGAGCCAGTTCATACCCCTTCAACCAAGATGCTTCATCGACTGAATTTCCCTTCCAACAAACTAGGTACCCCATGTACTCTTTACCATGTGTTTTCTTTGCAATCCTAGAATCAATGATTTCATCTACTTCTTTAGTTTGCTTCTCAGGGAGCTAATTCACCCAATTTGTATTGTTTGTTATATCTATAGGAAATTTAGGTTGAGTACTTGTCTCTCCTTCAAAATGTTTGTACAAATCACTAACATTGAAGATAGTAGATATATATACATTCTCTGGAAGTTCTACTTCATAAGCATTGGGAGAAATCTTATGTGAGATCCAACAAGGACCTATTTTCTTCCATTTTAGCTTATTATAGGTTCCGTATGGAAACCTCTCCTTTTTTAAATGAACCCACACCAGTTCTCCAATCTAAAATTCATATTCTCTTCTATGATGATCAGTTGATTCTTTATACTTAGTTGTAATCTTCTCCAACTTTTCTTTCACTTATCTATGCAAATTTCTAATATATTCTGCACAATCCTCCACCATAGCACTCATTTTCACCAGGTCCACACTATCTTTGAGTTCATCTATGCCCCTAGGATTGAAACCATACACCACATTGAATGGGCTTTTCCCAATACTCATATTCACTAAATTATTATAGGAAAACTCTGCATGTGATAATAGGTCCCACTATTTTGGTTTGTCTCCAATCAAACATCAAAGGAGATTACCTAAACTCTTGTTCACAACTTTAGTTTTTCCATATGTTTGTGGATGGTAGGTTGAATTGAAACGAAAATGAGTGCCTAATTTATTCCATAATGTACACTAGAAATGACCAATTTTTTTTTTTATCTCGATTAGATATGATACTCTTAGGCAAACCATGCAACCAAACTATTTCTTTGAAAAAAAAATTTGCTATATCGGAAGCATAGCTAGTTTTCTAACATAGAATAAAATGAGCCATTTTTGAAAATATATCAACAACCACAAAAACTAAATCATTACCTCATGTAGTTTGAGGCAATCCCAAAAAAAAACCATGCTAATGTGTTCCCATAGTCTCTCTAGAATCAGTAATGGCTGATACAGTCTGGTATTTTGCTTCATACCCTTCACATGCTAACAAATTCTACTTCCTTGCACCATTTCCTTGACATCTACACTCATTCCTGGACAATAAATAATAGATTTCATTCAACAATGTAGTTTTCTTATCTATTCCAAAATTTCCACCTAGTCCACCACTATGCTTCTCTCTAATGAGATTGTCCCTCATGGAACCTCTTACTAGACACAACTTCTTTCTTTGAACAACAAGTTATCTTGAATGAAATACTCCAACCATGGAGTTTGATCCAATTCAATTGGATCCTTGCATGCTAACCATGCCTCTTTGAAATTTGAGTTGTGCTCATACAACTCACTCAGTGAATCAAAACCAACAACATTTAGTCTCATCTCATTCATCAATAAAGTTCTCCTACTTAGTTTGAAACAACTCTATTGGATTTACCACTTCTATGTTTTAACACAAAAGAATAACTTTGCAAGACTTCAACCCACTTCGGATGCCTCTAGTTCAGATAACCTTTGTTGTTAATGAATTGCACCTAGCATGATGATCTACATACAACACAAACTCTTTTGGCAATAAATAATGCCTCAACTTCTCGAGTGCTTGCAAAATTGGATAGAACTCTTGATCATACACTGATTATTTCCTCTTGGCTTCAATAAAATTCTCACTGAAGTATGCCTTTGGTCTTCCTTATTGACTTAGAACCCATCTAATTTCTATTCCTTTTACATCACAATGCACATGGAAATTTTTTCGAAAGTCTAGTAAAGAAAACAACGATTGTTCTATCACCTTGCTTTTCAACAACTGAAAACTATTCTCTACTATAGAATTGTCCATTGGAAATTTTTTCTTGTTCCCTTCATTGTCTCCATGATGGGAGCACATATCCCAATGAAATCCTTATGAACTTCATTTAGAAACTCACCAACCCATGAAAACTACAGGCTTCAAAAGTATTCCTTGGTGATGGCTACTCAACAATAGCCTTTACCATTTCAGGATCCAATTTCAACCCTTCCTCAGAAACCACAAACCCCAAGTATACTAACTCCTTCATGAAAGTACACTTTTTCAGATTTACAATTAACTTCTCTTCTTTCAATCTTTGCAAAAAAAACTAATATTTTCTAAATTTTCTTTTGTTTTACTAAAAATTAAAATATCATCAACATAAACTATGGCAAACTTACCAAGATAGGGCTCCAACACCTAATTCATCAATAGATCATGAACACAATAGGTGAATTTTTCAATCCAAATGGCATGACCAACCACTCATACAACCCATCCTTCATCTTAAATTTATTCTTCCATTCATCTCCTTCACGAATTCTAATTTGATGGTAACCACTCTTTAGATCAACTTCATGAAATACCTTGCTCCACTCAAACATTCCATTAAATAATCTATTTTGGGTAATGGGAATCTATATTTAATATTAATCTTATTAATGGCATGATATTTTATACACATCCTCCATTCACCACCCTTCTTAGGTGATAATACTATAGGTACAATGCATGGGGGTGATCCCACAATACTGGTTTACAATTTCTACGAGATCTTGAATTTTGTTGAAATCACATATTTTTAGAAAATATAATGATTTAATCCTTGAAAAGTTCCATTTAAAGGATTCCAATTGAAGAAGGTTTGATCGAACCACCTTAGATAGAACCCCCTTGGATATAACCCCACTAGTTTTAAACCATACCTATAATGGAGTCTCCTTTACACCTATCAAAATGCTAATAAAAACCACTTCTGATTTACCTTTTGGGGGATCAAATGAATTCAATTAAAATTTATTTTTTGTAAGTATGTATTCCTTATTATAAGCTTCCAAAAAAGTATAATTTTAAATAAATTTAATTTAATTATTATATTTATTTGTATTTCTTGTGAATGTAGGATTTTCACTAAAAATCAAGCTCTAAGTTGTTCTACACATCTAGAAAAATAGCAGATTATCAAAAAAAATTCAAAAATATCAATGCACTAGATATTGAAGTCCTTGATCCAACCAAAAAAAATAAATTGATACTTACAAAAAAATTATGTTGTATACAGTCTGCCTATGTATGAGTTGTAATTGGTTTGACTTCGAAAATTGATTAAGGAAAAATATTCAATAAAATACCATGAAACCAAATGAAAGCACTAGATATTGTAGTTACAAATCTAAATTTGAAAAATGTAGAATTTTATCCTTCATGGAAAATAAATTATGTTGTATACAATGAGCATCACTCCTTAAAAATGGTGTTTATAAAAAAAAAGTTTTGAAAGAGATTGGAAAAGAAGTGCAATTTGATTCCAAATTTTTTTAAAAAAATATATTTAGAATATATAGAAAAAATGTCACAAATCACTAGTTTGCATCATCTTCAAATTCATCACGCTTTAGTTGCTATAGGTGCCCGAAAGTGAAGATTTAGTTAGAAAAAATAAGTTCAGTGTCTAGTTTGGCCAAAAATTGTAAACTAGTATTGTGGGATCACCCATGGACTAAGACTCTCCCTAATCAAACCCTTGTCCAACAACTCTTGGAAATTTCTATTAATTTCTTCATTCTCCTATAGTGTCATCCTATAAGGTGCGTTGTTTGGAAAACTTGCACCTATAATCAAATCCATACAGTGCCAAATTTCTCTCACTGGTGGTAGTCCATCTAGTAACTCCTTCATCATTATGCTAGCATACTTATCCACCAATTCTTGAATTTCTACTAGTATCTTTTCTTCCTTTTCTACTGTTAGGTTTTGAGGTGGTTGTGCTACAACTACATAATAAAAATTGTCCTTTAGATCCTTCAAGAACTACTTTCTCATGGAAAATAAAACCTTGGAGGTACCTTATGTTTCTTCATCCTTATCTTTCATGGGATTCAAATTAAATTCCTTACCATCCTTCTTAATGGTATATGTGTTATTCTTACCATCATGAACAACTTGATGGTAAAACTACCATGGTCTTCCCAACAAGATATGACAGGTATCCATTGGCATTACATTACAGAGTATTTCATCCTTGTATTTACCAATCTGAAAATTAACCAAGCATTTTTCTCTTACCCCTAATTTATGCTCCCTCTACAACCATGAAACCTTGTATGGACTAGGATGCTTCATTCTTTTCAAATTAAATTTCCTCACCATTTAATTAGACATAATATTGTATGTGTTGCCACTATCTACAATTACTTTACAACACTTACCACCTAATTTTCATTTAGTTCTGAACAAATTCCATCTCTATATCGGTTCTACTTCTACCTTCTCAGTACTTAACACAATCTTCCTTATCATTAAGGATTGTTTTTCTTCTAGATATTCTTCATGCTTTCAAGTTTCCATATTTTCATCTTCGACTTGAACCACGTGCACTCAAGCCTCTTTTCCTTTACCTCCACCTTGAACTTGTAGGCATTCAAAAGGATTGTTCCTAGTCTCTCCACATTTGTAGCATGTAATAGTGAATCCTCTACCTCTTCCTCTTCCAAAACTACCTCTTCCTCAAGATGATTCTCCTTTTCCTCATAAATCTCCCCTACCTCTTGTGTCTTGAGAGGTACCTTCTCCATATGGTTTGGTAGAATATCCTCTTCCACCATTGGTCTTTCCTCACCTGCAAGCATTTCTACCTCTACCTATTTTATTTCTTTGTTGCTTTCATTTTAATTTATCCTCAACTTTCAAGGAATATTGATAAGCCTCTTCCACAATCTACAACTTGAGAAAAATTATTTCATCTTGAATGGACATCCACATACCATTTAGGTATCTTGCAACTTGCTCATCCTCATCTTCAATGTGGTCTACTCGAATAGTCAATTGAGAGAACTCCTCAGTGTAATCCTTGACACTGGACTCTCTCTGCTTCAAGCTTTGTAATTTCCTAAATAGACTTATCTGATAGTCTACAAGCATGAACTTTTCTTTCAGTTTGTTCACCATGTGGTCCCATGATTTTATATTCTCCTTACCTCTTCTTTTTCTATCAGTATGCAAATGATCCCACCACAGGGATGCATGCCCTTTCAGCTTTATGTAGGCATATTTCACCTTCTTTTCATCTTTAGTACCTTCAAATTCAAAGTACTTATCCATCTCAATAATCCAATCCAACAACTCATCAGAATTTAGGTTCCCTTTATACTCAGGAGGATCAAAACGAGGTTTGGTATTTATTCTTTTTAGGGCTTGAATGAAGCTCTCTTCTCCTCAATCAAGTTCGGGTTGTTATCCTTCAACTTCAACATGTTCTTGTTCATCATCATCATCACTCACATCATTGACATGATGACCTCTTCATTGTGCATTTTTGACAACCTCTAATCTAGCCACAATCCCTCTCAGCATATCTATAAAGATAGGGTCTATTTCTCTTCTCACTACTCATCCTCTGCCATGTCCTATTTTTTCCATCTTAGGAAAGCCCTCTATAGTTGCAGGTTTCCTTCTTACTCACTTCCCCACAACAAATTCTCTATAGGATTTCATAAATTATTGACACCTTCCAAGAGAAAACCTTGCCTTGACACCACATAGTGCAGTCAAGACCGAAGGATCTTATTAGGCCATCAAAATCTTGTAGCCAACATAGATTATATCACAACACAGATTGACAAAGAAATCCTCCTTTTATTCATTTGGAGCAAATGCATATTACATGTAGAAGTTCTTAATTACAATTTTTTTTTTTGTGTTACTGAACATTACTCCCTACTCTCCATACTCCACCCTCCTTACCAACCTACTTCTTCTCTATCTCTCTCTATCTCTTTATATTATATTCCTTCTCCATGTTATCCTTGTCATTTTTCTCTCCTCTTTGTCGTGGTACCATCATGTTTTCCAATGGTCATTCAAATTTCCTCAGTACTAGTTACATGGTTGTCTAGAATGCCAATTCTAATTCATTCCCCAGTAAGTCAT
Source organism: Sequoia sempervirens (assembly GCA_007258455.2). Taxonomy (NCBI): domain Eukaryota; kingdom Viridiplantae; phylum Streptophyta; class Pinopsida; order Cupressales; family Cupressaceae; genus Sequoia; species Sequoia sempervirens. The sequence goes on from VDFB02000013.1 coordinate 145,097,018, forward strand.
TTTCCAGTCATTCACTACATACCCATAAATTTGTTTGACCTAGTCGATTATCAACAATGATGCGAATCAATGAATTCTATTGTTCCATGTGTCACCACTGGGTTCATCCATTCCACTAAATCACCACTTCAGACAACCCTCTATCATTTTCTCCATATCATTCTTCGAGCACCATCAATCTTCAACATTCAATCACTGCCATTCCCCACTATCCCCATGGGTATTGGTCAGGTCCCACAAAAAACTCAGCGGGGTATGTAGGCAGTCACCACGTATATACTTCTAATGTCATCTCCCACTAACTTCACATTCCACCAACGTAGGTCCCACTAGGCATTAGTGGTCATAATTCATTCCACTAGCCTCCACGGGATTTAGCTAGAATTCATCAAAAGCTCAGCGGAACTGATGAGAACCATCAGATCTTCTAAATTGCAATTGTTGATCAAACACTTCACTCTTCTTTGTTGAACGGGGAGTTAGACATGTTTTGAAAAACATCACCAGCCTTTAAAGCACAATCTTCATAAGTTCACTAAACTAGAAAAAACATTGCATGTGCTACAGGGTGGGGAGTTAGCAAAACATAGCAAAACACCACCCAAGAGATGACTTAGTCGAATTCTTACATGCACTGGTCTTATTTGATCAAATAACATAGAATATATGATTGTTCTTGGCCTTGGATGCTCCTACATCAACCCACCTCCTCTTCCTTTGGAAAAAAAAATTAAAAAACCCCAAACCCCAATTGTGAATTTGGGAATCTTCATGCAATGATATTATAGCCATGAGATTTTCACCACAAAAAAATAGAGGATTTTATATAGATTAGCACCAAGCTTTGCATCAACAATTACAAAAATTGTTGCGTACGTGAGCCAAATTGTGGCACAGAAAATAAGCATCGTGCCTTCCACAAATTTATGAGGATGGATGAGGTCTTAGATCATAGGTGCAAGTAGAGAAAATAGTAGAACAATCTCCATGAGATCTCCATGCGATACAACCTTGAATGAATAACAATGAACAACACCAAAACACGATGACCATGGGTGGAATCATGATGAAAAATCATGGCCACTTAGACAAAATCATGGCATTTGAAGAGGTGATAGGACTTGCAAAAAAAAATCCACTCTCTTATGCTAACTAATCCTAGATCTACATAGGATTATTACTCAAGGTTATCTGATGTTCTTGGGCCCTCTTGTGAGTGAGTTAATCCCAAACCTGCTATGATACCATATTAGAAATGTGGGAAGAGACAATGAAGTTGTAAATAATACATGCTTCAATCTAATTCTCACATTCATTCCATACATACTTATAGGATTTTTTAGATCCTATATTATAGGGAACAACCCAAACAAATTTTCTATTAATATATTGAGTTTTTTTTAACAACTAAATATGTACCACTATTCTAATTTAACCTATTTAACAAACCATGTGACATAATAATATTAAGTTGTTTCTTGAAAAATTAATATTATGACACCTATTTAAATAAATATAAACTCTAATTTCTAACACCTATGTGAACACTAATTCCCAACAATTTCTAATAAACACTATAGTAAAAACCTTTATGGATAGTAATAAAAAATTGTGTGGGACTCCAAAAATTCATAGTAAGTGTTCACAATCTTATATTTAGAAGTAATATTTGGACTACTTTATTTTGATGTTTGGGAACTCAAATTTCTCATAGATCATCATATCATCCCTAGTTAGATGGATATATTGACATGGACAATAAGTTCTTAGAGGTTTATCTTTGAAATTTTTCTTTAAAAAAATATAAGAGATAGGTGGAATGACTACCACTAGAAGAATGGTGGTACAACACTTCTTTTCATACTTCATTCAAAATGGGTATGTGCAGGATCATCATGAAAAAAATAGGCCCTTAAGTGGCAAAAAAAATTAGAAAAATTAGAGTTAGGAAACTTGACATAAAAATTTGAATAAGTTATCTATATTATTTCAAAAATATGTAAGAATAGAATCTGTAGCAAATTGAATGTAGTTTCTAAACTACTAGGTTTGTTTTTTAAATGTATTTGGTGAAAATTTGAAATTTCAATGCGGTGGTACTTAAATTTCAGGGAAAAAATAAGTAGGTGTTTGCCTGACAACCCTAACCACAATAAAATGATAATATGTTTTTATAAGATTTTAGATATAAGTAGAGGACTCATGTCCTGATGTGATGCAATTTTTTTTTAAAAAAATTCCACATAAATAATTAATTATGATTTTTTTATTACAAGTTTTTAAAAATATAAAAACTCATATGTCTGACCACCTTAACTTTGTCAAAACTTCATGAAATTCAATTTTTCTTTTTTTAATCCTATAGTATGTGAAGCATAGAATGTGATGCATGTTTTGGATTCAAAGAATGTGATACCATTTGAAAGTTGGAGATGTTTTTCAATCAGCCTATCAATAAGGATTTTAGTCATAATTTGAATAGAAAATGAATAATAATTACTTATTAAATTCAAAGTAAAGAATAATTTATATTGGTGGAAAGCTAAGAATCTCCTTTAAAAATCCTTTTTGTTTCATCAATTTTGGGTAAAAAAATAGTCGTCAGCTACATACCCATCATATTGCCACTTTTGACCCATCATGATCCTGCACATACCCAAATGTCTCCATTTTTAAAACTAGCTAGGTACTGACTGCCATCAATCACCCATTCATTGCGTGCCCAAATGTACAAATAGTTGAGGAACACAACTAGCATCAAATAGGGGTACTTTCAAATCTCAAGGAGAAATTTCCAATGACATAGAATTCAACAAAAAACATGTTGTTCAACACCATAGTGAGTAATTTTGAAGTAAAATATTAGGTATTTGTATGAATCTAGTCATAAAAGAAAAAATTATTAAAATAATAGAAGAAGGATAACAATATTGCACCCAAGAATTATGGTCTTATAATATTTTGTAGAAAATTAAAAATGTAACATTGAAAATGGAGTTGCCTTTTTCAACAAAAATAATCTAATTTTCCATGATTTATGCAAGTGAAAAATGCTATTAAATAAATATTTCTAGTCCAAACTAAGTTACCAAAGGGAATTATTCAAACACATAGTAAGTGGTTGTGAATGGATAAATCATTAATTGTTTTGTCAAATAGAAGAATTCTTTTGTCAAAGATGTTACATGAGAAAATGAAGATTTTTGTGTAAAAGAATCCATAATTGATCAACATTTATAAAAATACTTCTCTTAAGAGGGGGAATGTTATTATCTTAACAAATTTATCATATTGGGATATGTGTAGCTAACTTGTGGCTAGAATAACCCTTAATTAATTTATATTGTTATTTGTATAGTCTTATAAAGGTAGTTAACTCAACCTCAGTAGCATCCAAAACATAAATATGGTATATTTAAGAGTTAGTGGCTTGTTTACGAGCATCATATTGTGATTTATTTTCTTATTTTATACTTTTAGAGATTTCACCCCCCTCAAAATGGCTTATTTTTCTTATGTATTCTCAAGTATTTGAAGTGTACACTTTTGTTATATTTAATTTATTTTATTACAATTAACATAAAATGTGAAGAAATTGAATGTCAAGATGACATAAAGAATTCTATTTATGCCCATTCTCCTCCTATAGAGACACTTCTTGATACTTTTGATTAAATAAATCATATAATAGATTCAAATGATTCATCTTGGTTATCATTGAGACAACATCTTGAGGCTAATGACTCTTGTATTGTAACATTTGTATATTAATTTGTTGCTCATAGCTAGGCATCTAGCATGGACACTACATCATGAGATGAGTAGTGTAGTAAGATGACATGTCCTAAGACCTCATCTTCTTTTATTTTTTCTTAATTCTACCAAGTATAGTGTTTTTTCACCCATCATTTTTTGTGATTTCATTTATCATGAATTCATTGTCTTCCAAAGATAACCTATTTCCCAATGATTATTTGATAAATATAGTTTATTTTGTGAGTCCCTTCTTATATAATTTGTGGATATTATTGAGGAAATTCATATTATTTTCAATGATAAATATATCATAGTTTGTCTCTTCATCTTTGATCCTTATTCTTCATTAGTTTCCACATGGTTATAGATTCTCACTTTCTTTAGTTAGGATTGGAACTCCCAATTTGATTGTGGTACCTCCTAGTACTAACATGGTGACACTTGAGTAGTTTTTAGGGATAATCATTCTAATATTCCTTCTACCATATTCCTTTTTGGAAAGTTAGGATATCCTACATACACCATGGGAAGATCATTTTTCCACATGGATTGTTCATTATGAGCATTCATAGTCAACTATCTATGATTGACACAAGGAAACACACTTTTATGGTGTCGATGCATGGTCATCTCTTTATTATTGAGGGTAGTTTTTCCTACCATGAGATTTTATCCATCTTATTCTTTTGAGTGGGGTCACCTATCCATACTCTCTTCATCCTCTCTTTGGAGGCAGTGGGGAGTTTTCTCCCACTATTTTTTTCTTCTCTTATTTTTGAGGGAATATATTTATAGAAGGGTAGCTAACATGGCTACACATTTTTAAGGACCAATTTATCGATCTTTCCTACCCACCCTAAATATTCTTGTAGGGGGTGTTGATGCATTATTTTATTTTTACATTTAGTTAATTACTTTATTACATTATATAAGCTAAAATAAGATAAAATTTCTTAGGTAGATATATTCTCAGGTAGATTGTACTTGCATAATGTGACCTATACTTCATAGTTTGGTGAAGATGTTGTCTACAAACGTGAATCCATCTCTTTAATTTCACATTGATTGTACATCTATAATTTTGGTGGTCTATCTTATATATACTCACTGGTAGGTTTCACATGAGCAATCTAATCTATTATAATATATCATTATTGTATATTTTCATCGTTTGATAGAATAAAATTATTCTTTCATTTCAAATCCCTTATTCTTTTATTTTAAATATCTTACTTTTTAGTAGAGCTTCTTTATCTTAGGTGGATATCTCCATAACAAAATCTTACACATGTAAGGTTTCAACAATCCATTGAGTACTTGGTACATTATAAATCTAAACAAAAAAACCAACCACTCATACAAATCTTCTTTATTTGTCAATGCACCCAAGTCTCACTTGCATAAATATCAAGACTTGCATAGTTGTATACTATAAAATTAATTAATCATTTAGGCATTTCTTCTTGGTATGTATTTGAAATTTCCCTCTTCACACTACCAATCTCCTAAAAGGGGTCCTAATCATGACCCATCTTCAAATACAAAAATATATGTGTACTAAAAGTTCAAGAGTAAGGGTTATAACTATGTCACAAGGACAAAACCACACTGGAAGGGGAATAGATATTTAGATGATCCTATCCAAGAGGAAAATATTTTGTTTGGGCCAATTTGTGATAGTCAAGATAGTACAAGCTTAATAACATCTTGACTCACTCTTTCGATAAGTCTATTATGACAATCAAGATAATTTGAAGTCAATAACACTATTATGACTGAATCAATAATAAATTTCTATTTCTAATTGTCAATCATAATTTACAAACTCAATTTCAATTGCATTTACAATCCCAAATTTTAATTTTAATATAAATTGTAGTATTATATATCGATGAATTAAACTCTAAGTTTGTGTTTTATTTGCATACATTTAAATAAACATAAAGTGAGTAAAACACCAACATTTAAACTTAGCTACTTAAGGAAGCGTGATCATTGAAGAAAACATGACCAATGAATGTATGATCAATGAATATTTTTTTCTTTTTTCTTTTTTTTGCATCTTTCTTAGCTTTATCTAGCTTTATTTTTTCCTTATAGCATGTTCGATTGTCTCAAAGATCTCTTTTAGATAGAGATCATTGTATCAAATTTTACATACAATTGAATACAATATAGTCAATCATTTTTCATTTTTTTGTTTGCTCTGTTTTGAGTAAATCCATTGATATATTTTTATTTTATTTCATTTCTCAATTTAGTATAAGAGCTTTAATTTTTTTTCTTTCAATTGTTATTAGAGCAGATTGATTTTTTTTTTGTGTGTAGGAAATCTAGGATAATAGTTCTCTCCAAGAAATATTAGAATGGAAAGTGGTGGAAATTTTCCATTCTAGCTCATATGCTATTTATTGAGGACAACTATGAATATTAGAGTATAAAGAGGAAGACCCTACTATTATCCCAACATCTCTAGAAATTAGTAGAAGTGGGATACACAAAATATACAAATCAAAATTCTTTGAATACCTTAACAAAAAATAAATGAAATTAGTTGAAAGAAGACTGAAAGAAGAACAATTGATCTTTATTCATCATTCAATCTGCATTGGATATGTCAATTTTCCTTGTATAGCTGGTATCACAAAGTCAAAGGATGCATGGGAGGCTCAACAAACTACATACCAAGGATCTAATAAAGTAAGATTGGTAAGAATTCAAACCTTTCAAAGAGATTTTGAAAATTTAAGGATGAAAGAAATCAAGTCTGTTCAATATTTTTTTACTAGGACTCAAAGCATTGTGAATCAAGTTAAAACTCAAGGGGGAAGTGTCAAAAAAAAAGATAGAATTTTTTGGAGATCCCTTCCTCCAAAATTAAATCAAGTGGTCATGGCCATTGAAGAAATTAAATATCTAACAACATTCAAAGTTTGCAAAGTTAATAAGTTCTTTCCAATCTCATGAGGAGCCTATGCAACATTCTACACAGAACTTAGTGCAAGCCTTCCAGTCTACTATAAGAATTGAAGAAAAATCTATAACCCCTTCTTCTCATTAAAATAAATCTCAAGGTGAGTCTTTTCTAATAATAGAGGATAGGTAGAGGAAGAGGAAGAGGAAATAACAAAGGAAGAGGAAGAAGTTATGTTGATTGTAGAAGTACCCAATGTAGGTATTGTGAGTCATATAGACATTATGAATTTGAATGCAAGAAAAATGAATCTAGATTAAATAAGTCAAGATCTAATTATATTGAAGAGTTATTTGAAGATGTAGATAATTTTATGTTCTTTACATGTAATTTAGAAAAATAAAATCACAAAGATGTTTGGTTCCTAGATAGCTTTTTCTCAAATCATATGATAAGTGAGTCTGATCTCTTTGTCAAATTAGATGTACCTATGACAAATCAAGTAAAATTTGGTGATGATAAAGATGTTTATGTAATGGGAAAAGGTACCTTTGCAGTGAAAACTAATCAATGATAAACTATTTTTATTCATGAAATTTTGCATGTGCCAAAATTATAGCATAGTATTTTAAGTATTGGGTAGCTTGTAGCAAAAAATTAAAAAGGTTGTGTTTGAACATAAATAATATAGAATATTTGATCAATAAACTAACCATCATCGTGTAGAAAAGGCTTGTATGACACATAATAGATTATTTCCTCTCACAATGGTTTGTACAAAGATGCATGCCTTCAAAGCAATCACATATGATTTGTCGTTATGGCACCAATATTATGGTCTTTTGAATTTTCAAGTATTAAGTTTGCTTCCTAAGAAGAACATGGTGGGAGGACTTCCTCCAATTCAAGCAAAAGAAGTCTTCTCAAGGTGTGAACTTGGAAAACAACATTGAGATAATTTTCTAGTGAACAATAGTGGAGGGAAAAATCTCCTCTAGAGCTTATGCATGCTGGAATTTGGGAAATCTTTGGATAAGAATATTTAATTTTTTAACTTTTATTGATGCTTTATCTCACCATTCTTAAGCATAAATTGGAGGCATTTGAATGCTTCAAAAACCTTAAGGCTATTATAGAAAAACAAAGCAATTATTCTCTCAAAATACTTAGAATAGATAGAGGGGGAGAATTCACTTCCAAAGAGTTTACTAATTTTTGTAACACTCATGGCATCTAGAAAAAAATTACTACAATTTATACCCCCCCCCCAAAAAAAATTGTATTGAAAAATGGAAGAACTTAACCATTATGGAAATGGCACAAGGTATCTTATAGTTCAAAAATATTCCAAAATGTTATTGGGGAGAAGTAGTTACAACAACAACATATATTCTAAATCCAACTCCCACAAAAATAGTTCAAAGTGTCATTCCAAAGGAAGCCTAGAGTAGCCATAAGCCTTCAGTGGATCATATTGATGTATTGGGTTGTCCTACACATGTTCATGTTCTAGTTTAAAAGTGAAGGAAGTTGGATACAAAATCCCAACCTTTTTTTCTTCATGGGATACTCAGATACAACTAAAGGATATATATTTTACTACCCTAACACAAAGCAATGGATTGTTAGTTGGGATGGAATTTTTGATGAAGGGGGAGTATGACAATGGAAAAAAGGAGCTCAAAATACTACACCACTAATCATGAGTATTGAAAATGATCAATTTCCTCCTCTCCCCACAAGATTGAAAGTTGAAGTTCAAGCCCGAGTTCACCAAGTTCCTCTTCTTGAATGATAGTTCAAGTCCACCATCAAATCCAAGCTCTTCAAGAAAGGTACAAAGTTTAAATGAAATTGATCAAAGGAGTTATAATATGAATCTAGTTGCCAATTTTTCTTTGCTTAGTACAATTCGAGTTGAACCTTCTATGTATGAAGAAGTCGTGAAGGAAACGGTATGGATTGATGTTATGGATGAAGAGATGCATGCAATTGATAAAAACAATACATGGGAATTAGTGCAACTTCCTAAATAAAAACAAGTGATTGGTGTCAAATGGATTTATAAGGTGAAATACCATGTTGATGGCTTTGTAGAAAGACACAAGACAAGATTGATTGCCAAAGGATTTGGACAAATGTAGGAAGTAGATTATTTAGATGTTTTCTCCAATTGCAATATTTGATACAATCAAGATTATATTAGCTATTGTTGCATAATAGAAGTGGCTAGTCTATCGAATGGATATAAAATCAACTTTCTTGAATGGCTATATTGATGAGGAGGTCTATGTGGAGTAGCCTATGGGTTATGAAATTTTGGGAAGAGAACATTTGGTTTATAGGTTTTAAAAAAATCTCTATGGGTTGAAGCAAGCTCCTTGTGCCTAGTGTAGATGGAGGAAATAAAATATATTCAAGATATTATGGATTAAGATTCAAATCATTCCAACATCCAAATAATAGAGAACCTACAAGAAGATTATTCAAACATGCAAATGCAAATGTAAAACTCTAATTTATTTGTGAGGAAATAAACTAATTATCTCTATTACACTCCTCAAATCGAGATCTTGTGTAAACAAGATGGCTCTTAGAAGAACACACACAAGAGGCTATGGTTTATTGGATATTCAAATGTAAGATGTAAAGACTATTGAAAATATAAGAAATTAAAACTATAACTTGAGAAGAAACTAGCATGCAAGATGAAAATGATAGCTAGATTGTGAGTGATATTGATAGAGATTCGATGCATATATTAGATGATCCCAAAATGAGGTAGAGAGGCTATTTAAATATATATCCTCAAGAGAAAGTCAAGCATCGGGGTAAATATGGGATAATGAGAAATTAGTGGTATAGGAGGGATAAGTGGTAAATGGTAAGTGGTAAGTGGTAGGAGGGAATACTAGAGGGATTTTATTTAATAAATGGTGAAAATGGATATAAGGTGCATGTGTCAAGGATAGAGTAATATTTATTGGATTAATTCAATGGAAGGTATGAAAAGAAGAATGGAATGAGATGAGTAATAGATAAAAATGAAATGATAGGACATATTAAGGATATAGCCAATGCCTGAAGAAAATTAAAGTTAAATGAAGATAAATTTAACAGAAAATTTTGTGTCTACACCTCGTATGCAAGGATTAATAGTTATTTCTTGAAGAAAGGATTCATTCAAAGTCTCTCTAAGCAACCCCTTTGTATCCAACATCTTGACAGTGATGCTCATTGTTTCCCCTTATGTTGATGTCTTATTTATATGGGTAATAGTCCAACTCTCATGGAGAAATTTCAAGAAAAAATGAAATATAAATTTAAAGCATGTCAGTTATGGGATTCATGCATTATTTTTTTGGTGTGGAGATGCAACAACAATATAAAGGTATATTCATTTCTCAAACCATGTATGTAGCTAATTTATTGAGGCAATTTAGAATAATGGCACGCACTGAAGTGAATGCTACTTTGTACAAAAGTTTGGTTGGGAGCCTCATGTACCTCACTACAACTAGACCTAATATTATGCATGTTGTGAGCATCATCTATCAATTCATGCAATATCCACATGAGTTTGATTGGCATGTTGCAAAAAGAATCTTAAGATATGTGAGTGGTACACAAAATTTTGGCATCCATTATTCTCCCACTAATAAATTTGAGCTAGCTGATTACACAGATTCACATTGGGACGGTTTAGTGGATGATAAAAAATCAACATCTAGTTATGTTTTCTCATTTTGTTCTAGAGTTGTATCTTGGAGTATTAAAAAATAGGCAATCACGACTCTCTCTTCCATAGAAGTAGAATATATTGTGGTAGCATCTACAAGTTGTCAAGCCATATCAATTCAAAGGATTTTAGAGGATCTACAATTGGTTTAGGAACATCCAACCACTATTTACTATGATAAAAATAGCACCATTGTCATGACCGAAAAATTTGTGTTTCGTGCTTGATTGAAGCACATTGAGATCAGACATCATTTTATACGTGACTTGGTTCAAGATGCGACAATGGAATTACACTTGATATCTTTACCAATTCTCTTCCTACAACCAGTTTTGTTGCTTTGAAAAATCAGTTGGGTCTCATCCCTGTTATTCATCCAGAGAGAGATTGAAGAAAGCATGATCATTAAATAAAATATGATCAACGAATGCATGATCAGCAAACAGTTTTTTTAATTTTTTAATTCTTTTTTTTTTTTAAAACATCTTTCTTAACTTTGTTTTTTAACCTTCATCTAACTTTTTTTTTTCCTTATAGCTTGTTTACTTGTCTTAAATCTCTTTTATATATAGAGATTATTGTAACAGATTTTATATACAGTTGAATACTGCTTTGAGCAGATCCGTTTTAGTTTTATTTTATTTGTCAGTTTAATATAAGAGTTTTAATCCTCCGTCTTTCACTACTACCATGTCATCTCATCTACCGACACCCATTGTGGCGGTTCTCGCAATCATAAAATAAGCACATATATTGGAAGACATTTGACTGGATTGAAATTCTGTTTGGAATGGGTATAAAGACTCGAGTTCGACTACCATATATATTATATCATAGTTAGTTGTTGAAGGTACAATTACATTACCGTTTTTCTGTTCAATCGCCGAGCCACAGAAAATGCTCCACCATCAGTAGCAAAGAAAACTGTACAAGGTGAGTTCGAGTGAGGAGAACATAGTTCCCATTCTTTCCTGGCTGAAAATAAAGTTACGCGCTAGCTTTTCCACTGCTTACAAAATGTAAGCTATAAATAAGGGAATTCCATTTTAATCGCGAATCACTTTGACCTATCAGCCAGAATCTGTACCTAAGCTATACAACGAAAAAAGAAAGCCAATAGAAACTCCATTTTGTTACCATGGGGTAAAGCAAATGATAGGAGAATGATGGCATGCAGAACAATATAATATTGAAGATCGAAGGTGGAAGTAAAGCCATTCTATTCTGAAAGCAAACAATGGGTATCATATACCCGCCCTTCCCAGAACCACTACTAACTGTTAATGTCCAAGTCATCTTATGGTTTCCTTCACATTTTGCTGGATTTCAAATGTCAAGCTGAGAAAGAGGAATTGGGGGGCACTTTTCTATAGCTGTTTCATCTGACTGCACAGTCACTACTTTCAATTTTACATCTTCAACTCGTCCTCGACTCTTTTGCTTATAAATGCAGTATATTATCATCTGAATCGAAGCCAGTGGTATTCCAAGGAAATTAGGAGCCTGCATGAACCATAAATTACAAAACAATTGAAATGAGCTCATTTCGACAGATTTATTTGCTTAGACTATAAATTTATATAGATGCTCAACATATAATTACCATGATAAGAATATCTCTACTCAAAGCACCATACACCAACCACAATAGGCTGCCGAGGAAGGCGAACATTGAGAAGTAAAAGGACATGCACTCCACACTCTTGGTCCGAATTACCGCTCTCTATATGATAACATATATGTTAGTAACAATGTTGAAATATTTACTTATAATACATGAGTCTAATGAATGTAAGGGACCTTACTTACAATATCTGAGAGTGGAGATCCGAAGAGAATGACAGAGGCGACCATTCCTGTAGTACCTACGAGAATTTTCTTCTGGCCTGCTTCGATTCCCCACATGGAAGTTGCTGCAGTGCTGGCAAACACCACCAACACTCCTCCCACCATGAGACCCATTCTTCTCTGCCATCACATTCATCCCCCATCAACTGGCCGCCTCCAAACCCAAATGAAATGGTAGGTACTATCAAAGTGAAAGTAAATAAAACGGTACCTTAGATTCAGGTGGAGCAAATAGGAGATAGATGGTGCAGAAACCCAACTGGAAGAGAAGGCCAAAAGCATTGGTACCCATTACAAGACTGTTCTCCCATCCATTGCTGATGAGAGGGGAACCATAGAAGGTATAGATAAGACAGTTCAAGAGGCCTATTGCATAGGGCATCCCTGACATCTCTCCTGTTGTCTTCTTCTTCATCACTCTCCTGAAGTTACTCCTGCTCATAAATTAACGTAATATGAAAGTTAGCAATATTAAACTAGAACAATGGCACTACCGTCCCTTCAACAATAATGTTCCCCCATCTCCACTTACATTGGCGCTCCATACATAAGCAAAGCAAATGCGCTTCCTGCATCCCACACACAACCACACCAATTCCGGCAAATATTCAGTACAACTATAGCATCTATCATTAGTGTCAGTAAGCAGTAACATTAAATTTAAAATTGGATTAAGGCTAAATACAGAATAATGACCTAAAATGCCAGCCCCGCAACGTACAAACTTATTCATTATTGCCTCTCTTACAACAAGAATAGAGTAAAAGAATGAATTCCTAGTAAACAAGGATGCGATAGGTGTGATGATGAGTGGTGCATATTTATAACCCGTGTATTGAATATCCGTCTAGTTGAGCTTGCAACTTGAAAGATTCATGCCCACATGGAATCCGGCTTTTATAATTAATAACTGAATGAACGAACAGATTCCTGCTGATTATACTATATAGTTTATTTGGTTGTCTTTCGTTTTGATTAGTATATCACCACATTTACAAATTTTTAATGGCATTAGAGTAGATCTGAACCATCAACTTTCTTAGAGTAGACAATAGTCTCTTTAAATATTCAAAAATATGTCAATTTGCTTTTGCTCCTTGTTGACTGCGTACATATTAAAGTGTCAAACTTCTTTTGTCAGAGGCTTTTCCTCCATACATTTGGGTTTTGAGTTTGTTGAATTTTATTTTGCCAATTTGAAGGATTACTATATGAATGAAAGCTAGCACCTCCCTCAAGGAAACTGTAATTTTTTCGTTTTTTATTTCATTTGGGTGCGCCACCGCCTACCATACGTACGTTTCAAAGAAAATTCAGCTTTTGCTTTACTCTATGGGCCTTCAAAAAAATCTCAACATGAGCGAAGTTGTCTCCTTAACCTCCTAACAAGATGGGGTCGAGTATCTTACTGTCGAATGTACTTCACAAATTCAGTGTGTTGTCTAATCAAACTGGCAAAGGGAATATAGTCATAGTAAACTCTGATTAATCCTTTCAAAAACATTATATTTCCAACCAGTAATAATAACTTTTAGTTTGTCACACATTATTGTGACTCTTTTAACATGTTTCATATTTTTAATATAGAATTGTAAAGTTCTTCACTATCTTCCTTAGGATCCTTATGAGATTACATCTTTATTATAATAGAAATTTTATTTGTTAATAAAAATTTAAATATTATTGAAAGGTAGTTGACAACGATGGGATTATGATGGCGCGCGTGTCTGCTACGCGAAGAACCGAGCTAGGGCATTCGAGCCCTAGCTCATGAGCTTTCTTTCTCTGTTCCTGCGCGGCTAGGGTGGGGTCTATTGGGCATTTTGGGGGGGTTGTCTTCTGTGTGGATTGTTCTCTGTTCGGGGTCTAGTTTGTTGCCTGGGATACGCGGCCAGGGCTCTTTCTGTGTCTGTGTTTTCTGTCGGCCTGTGGCTTCCTTGGCGTGTAGTGTTGTGAGCAAGTTCTTGGGGCTTCGGTGGCTGTGCATGCCCTTGCATGCTTGGGTTTGGCTGTTGGGGGATTGGTTTTTTTGGGTGGACGGAGGGTAAGGGGTTGCTGTTCTTTCTAAAGCTGCGTTGTGGTTGGTGGAAGGGTTGGTGTTCGGCCTTATAAGATCGTATCTGGCTTTGTTGCCTCAATGTCTCTGGGGGAGACCTTGCAGGGCCCTTCTGGCATGGACTTTAGTTCCGCGATTGGCTCAAAGTCGCTAGTGCATGCAACAAAAATTATTGACAATAGCCTTTTCTTTCAGGATTCGGTAGATGGTAGTGTTCGCATGTCCGGGGGATCTCGTATCACTAAAGTTAATGGATGTCTTGAGCAGTGTAAAGAGAGACCTAAGTTGGTCATTCCACCTGAGATGATCGCTAAAGATATTGATTATTATTCCAGACATTCCTTATATTGCAAATTTTTGGGGATGAGGATTTCTCCTCAATTTCTGGTGTCTTGGGCCCGCCGGACCTGGTCGCCGGAGGGTGAAATGGACATTATGTTGTTGGCTAACAATTACTTTATGGTTACATTCGATTGCATGGCAGATCGGAATAGGGTCTTTGAGGGTGGTCCCTATTTTCATAACCAAGTGGGGTTGTTTATCAAACCCTGGCATGCGGGTTTCAACCCTTCGGAGGAGCTTCCGAATTGTGTTCCGGTTTGGGTCAGACTTCCTCGTCTTCCGGTGGAGTGTTGCCGTGATGATATTTTGCAACTGATAGCATCTTTGCTTGGAAAACCTGTCGGCTCCTCACAACAGACTCTGGATAGAAAGGTAATGACTTATGCACGTGTATGTGTTGAAATTGATTTGGGTAAACCCTTGCCAGACTCTATAGATATGTGTGCAGGCTCTTACTCTTGGGTGCAGTATTTGGATTATGAGACTCTTCCATTCCGATGTCGTCTGTGTCATGAATATGGTCACTTGTTGCGACGTTGTCCAAAGGCTAGGCCTATGGAGCCACCTTCTCCTCAGCGTCCTTGCAACCTACCTATGACTGATAGGGGGAAGGATCATATCCCTGGTGATGAGGAAGCTGCAGATGGTTTTGTACCTGTCAGGGGGCGCAACAGGAATAGGGGTCAGAAGAGGACCTTGAAAGAGAGACAGGAGGAGGATACTTTTAACAGATTTGAGGTGTTAGATGATCTTAGCCAGCAAGAAGTGAATCCGGGATTGGTAAACCTTGATCAAGGAACTCTGAGTACAGGACAGACTGGTCTCCTCTCTGAGGCTACCCAAGATGCAATGGATGGTGATGGCTCTCAGATGGTCACGGACCTTCACTTGGGTGTTCTAGTGGAGTCAGTTCCTATGGCTGAGTTGAAGAAGGATGGTGGGGATGGGCCTCCTCCGGGGTCAAATGTTGGTATTGTTATCGAGAGGAGTGTCAAGTCTCCCTCTCCTTTGGGTATTCACCAAAAGGACTCAAAAAAAGGGGTGGGTGAGAAATCTTCCAAGCTTGGGCGTAAGAAGGATTTGGAAAAGATTAAGTTAACAGGGGAAAATTTGGTGGAGTCGGGGTCAGTCAAGACTCTGGATTCTCATTTCTTGAATTCCCTGAAATGATTGTTTTATCATGGAATGTGAGGGGCTTGAACAGTGGCCCTCGACAAAAAGTTGTTCGCGATTTGATTAGAAGTAATGATCCTGATGTTCTTTTCCTGCAGGAGACTAAGTTGTTGATTGAGGATATGATAGGTATGATGCCCAAGTTATGGGGGAGTGGCGAGTGCCAGTGCGTTGGTGCTCTTGGTTCTGCTGGGGGTGTGGCTTGTTTGTGGAACCCTCGGAAGGTTCGCCCTCTCTGGTGGATGTCCTTTAAGTCTTCCATTTCTATGGTGGCTTCTTGGTTTGAAACGGGAGAGTTTTTTCTTTTCTCTAATATTTATGCACCTGTTGATCTTCTTGGCAAACGGTTGCTATGGTCCCATATTGGATATGTGCGTAGCATGGTCCCTCTTCATCCGTGGATTATGGCTGGTGACTTCAATGCCATTGTTGAGTTGGCTGAGAAGCGAGGAGGTAATGCAAGGTTGGATCCCTCGGCACTTCTTCTACAAGACAACATCTCTACTTTGAATTTGGTTGACATCAAGCCCAATAATGGTCGGTTTACTTGGAACAATCAGAGGACAAGGGATAACAGCATTTCAGAAAGGTTGGACCGTTTCCTGGTTTCCTGCTATTGGATTGGTGGCTTGCGGTCCTCTTGCTCTGAAATCTTGGATTGGAGGGGTTCGGATCATTGGCCCATTAAGCTTGCCATTTCTTCTGCTCGTGTGCCTCGTTATCCTTCCTTCAAGTTTCAGCTCATGTGGTTGCGGGACCCTTCTTTACATGCCCATGTAGCAGATTGGTGGAAGGTTGGCAGACCAGCATATGGTACAGTGATGTATACTTTTGCTAAATTACTTTAATTTACCAAATCTCAGCTCAAACGGTGGAATAGACAATGCTTCGGAAATATTTTCCATGATAAGGCTCGTGCTCAAGCTGATTTGGATGGTATCACAAGGGTGATCAGGGAAGAGGGAGTGACGGTTGGCTTGCTCCAGGATGAAGCCAAGGCTCTTAAGGTGCTGGAGGAGTGTGAGTTGAGAGAGGAATTCTTTTGGAAGCAGAAGGCCAGAATTGAGTGGCTTCAAGAAGGAGATAAAAATACTGCTTTCTTCTTTAACTCGGTGAAAGCCAGGAGGCATGGTAATTCCATTTCTGTTCTGGTTAATGAAAGAGGTGAGCAGCTCTCTTCTTCTCAGGAAATCTCGAATGAAGCTGTGCAGTATTTTGAATCTTTATTTAGGGAGGATGGGCATGGTGGCTCTGTTGAGGAGGTTCAGGTTCTTTCCTGTATTCCTTCTTTGGTCACTAGGGAAATGAATGAGCATCTCATGGGTGACGTTTCTTTGGAAGAGTTGGAGGCGACTGTGTTCCAGATGAAGAAAGGGAAGGCTCCTGGCCCTGATGGCTTCCCGATTGAATTCTTTCAAGAATTCTGGGATATTATTAAGTTGGACTTATTGGCTGTTGTTCAGGAGTCTCAGAAGAACAAGTAGATGTTACGGGCTTTGAATGCTACTTTTCTTGCTCTCATACCTAAATGTGATGAGGCAGATAGGTTAAGTCAATTTAGACCTATTTCCTTGTGCAATGTGATTTACAAAATTAATTCCAAACTGATTGCTGAGAGATTAAAAAAGTGGTTGAGAATGTTGATCTCATAGGAACAGAGTGGTTTTGTGGAGGGAAGGCAAATTTTGGATGGGGTTGTTATTGCTTCTGAAACCATTCACTCGATGGCCAGCTCCAATGATAAGGCGATGTTCATCAAGTTAGATATGGCCAAGGCCTATGACCGTGTCTGGTGGTCTTTCCTCCAGCGGGTGCTTGGAGCTTTTGGGTTTGGAAATGAATGGATTCAGTGGGTTATGAGTTGTGTTACCTCTGTTTCTTTCTCTGTGTTAACTAATGGGGAGCATTCTAAACTTTTTGGAGCTTCTCGTGGGCTGCGACAGGGAGATCCCCTTTCTCCATATTTATTTATTCTTCTTGTGGAAGGTCTGGGGCATCTGATAAGAAGGAATGTCAATTTGGGTCTTATTTAGGGGTGGCGGTGGGGAGGTGATTTGCCTCCGCAATCCCATTTACAGTTTGTGGATGACACGACTCTGATGGGTATGGCTACTATTAGGGAAGCGTACACTTTGCGCAAGGTGTTGGATGTGTATCTTGCTGCCTCGGGTCAACGGATTAATGAAGATAAGTCCTCCATCTTCTTCTTTAACACCCCTAGGCCCATTCAGCGGAGGATTGCCCATATCTTAAGATTTCAAATTGGAGGGCTCCCCTTGATCTATCTTGGTGTGCCTATCTCTGTTGGTAGGCTGCCTAAGGATTCTTGGCAGAATATTTTGGATAAATTTCGGGTGAAAGTTAATCACTGGACTCATAGGTGGCTATCCTTTGCTGGCCGTGTTCAGTTGCTCAAGTCGGTGGTGCAGGCTCTTCCCACCTACAGATGTATGCTTCAGGTGGCCCCGATGGGATTTCTTAAGGATTTAGACGCTTTAGCCAAGAAGTTTCTTTGGGCTGGTAGCTTGTTGTCTTTGAAGTGGAGCCTTGTTAACTGGGATACTGGTTGTAGCCCGCGTCAGTTTGGTGGCCTCGGGTTAAGGCAGTCGTCCTTGACCGGGGAGGCACTGGCTGCTAAACTGTATTGGAGATGGTGTGTGGAGCAGGATCAAATTTGGGCTAGGATCTTATCTCATAAATACTTCCCTGGGGCTGCTTGACAGGATATTCCCCGATTTCCCTTGGAGGGGAGAGGCTCGATGATTTGGAGTACGCTTAAGAAAGGTGCTGCGCTTGTTAAGGATGGCCTTTTCTGGATATGTAGAGGGGGGTCGTCGGCTCACTTCTGGTATGATTCTTGGGATGGATTTCCTCCCATTACTTCTCAGTTCCCTAATTTGTTGATGTTGTGCCAGAGGTTTCTAGCGGCTGGATGGTCTAGGGTGAGTGACTTTATGGCCTTCTCTGATAATGATCAACTGGTGTTGGCGAGATGGAAGCGACCTGATGAATGGCTTGATGTTGGATTGAATGAAGAATGCACTGAGCTTCATAATATCCTTTCTAGAAGGCAATGCAGTTCCCTCCTGGATGGGGATGTCCTCTCTTGGTCTCCTAATCCTAAGGGGGTCTATTCTGTTGCTTCTGGGTATCAGGTGTTGTTAGCTCGTAAGCTGGAGGAGGTGGAGGTCCCCTGGTGGAGGAGAGTGTGGAATAACTTTTCTTGGCCAAAGTGTAATTGTTTCGTTTGGACCTTAGCTTGGAATAGATGTTTGACGTGGGACAACATTCAGAAGCGAGGTTTTCAGGGCCCCTCTATTTGTGTTCTTTGTGGGGGAGGGGAAGAGGAGTTTGCTCATTTGTTCTTTCGTTGTTCCTTTGCTGCACAGCTGTGGCATTTCTGGTGGGGAGTGTGGAACAGTTCCTGTGTTCATGCCTCCTCTTTGGTTGACTTTTGGAGCAGTTTGGGTAGGCCTCCTTCGATGGCCTCTTTTTTGCAGGATGTGTGGTATGTGGGGCCTACTTTCATTCTGTGACAGATCTGGCTTGAGAGAAATCGTAGGATTTTCCGTGGTGAGAAAATGGTGGTGCAACAAGTTTGGCAAAGAATTTTGGGTATGATTCAGGAAACGGTGGCTGCTAAATGTGATGTTGGGTTTCCCTTGGAGAAAGGGGATGATACAGTGGTGGATAGATTGGGGATTTAAGGGTCTTCTTTGGCGTTAGCTAGCCTCAGGAGAGGTCGGCGCCAGCGGCAAAGGGTTCTTAGGATGGGTAGATGGATGCCCCCTCCGACTGGCGTCTTGAAGATCAACACAGATGACTCTTCTTGGGGTAATCCTGGGCCTGCTGGGGTTGGGGGGATTGGCAGAGACTTTATGGGATCAACGATCTTCTTCTTTTCTGTTCATGAGGGGGTGCAACCCATTAATTTGATGGAAGGCTTGGCAATCTTATACGCCTTTGAGCGGGCGTTTGCCTTGGGCTGGCGTAAGGTTATCTGTGAGTTTGATTCACAAGTCTTGATAAATTTGCTAAAGGAAAGGAAGTTTTCTGGTGTTCATTGGCAGTTGGCTAGGTTGGTTCAGCAGATTTTGCGGATTAGTTCCTTGATGGAGATGGTGTCCTTTGTTCACATTCCGAGGGAATGGAACAAAGCGGCGGATTGTTTGGCTCGTTGGGCTTCTGAGCACACTGAGGGGTGGAATGTTGATGGGTTGGGACAAGTTTCTCAAGAGCTCCGCCACGACTTGGAGGGGATTCTTTCTGAAGATGGTAATGCTAGGAATGCTGAGTGATGTGGAATTTTGGTTCTTGTTTGCTTCTGGTGGTTCTCAGGCTTCGGCCTGTTGATGTGTTGTAATGTTGTTCTCCCCGGGATTTTAATAAAGTTTCTACCCCTTTAATAAAAACATTTAAAATTAATTTAAATAAACAAGCAAAGAATACACCTATCATTAAATTAACAAAAAAATTCTTCCCGCCATAATAAAATGTAAACCAATCAAACACAAACGAGACCACCAAAGACACCAGACTTAAACTGACAACATACTTGTGATTGGGTTTAAGACTAGACTAGGAAGAACCTTGTTACTACCTCCCAATCAACATTTCCGTTGAGTCTTGACACGCTCAGACCTGAGTAACCAGGTGGAGTCGGTGTCATGTACCTGCAATCCTGCAATCAAACAAATAACATGCATATATATATAATCCATTATACAAACACACCGTGCGGAGAAAATCACGGAAATCACAGGGCACTCGCAAGCGAGTGATGCAACTCCGTTCTCCACACCAATACACATCACATCAAACTGACAAATTAAATAACAGTTAATCTACATAAACATATATACAACAATAACATCTGAAAGAAACATCCATGGTAACATAAAGCATGACAGAATTAATTACCACCATAAAATGTATCATCATATCACAAAATAAATCCACTATCGCTCCAATGTCAATGATCAAAATATCAAAACCAAATACCAAGGTCTATCAAAGTGAAAACATGCTAACAGAAAACATAAGCAAAATGGAGGGGTAAATTCCACATGAAGTATATCACTATGCGCATGAAGTATTATTGGCCATGTGGAAGTATGAAGAAGTGTTCCCTAGGTTCGGTCTATGTTATAATAGACCATTACATTGTAAGTGTTTTTAATAAAATGACGCTTTATGGGGTTTTTTATCCAAAAGGTTTTTCCCCATGTATATCTTGTGTAATGTGTAAAATCTATGTTTTCATTTTATTTATTTTATATCTTGTTTATAATGATTAGTATCCTAAGATCCCAATTTCTAACATGGAATCAAAGTAGGTTAGGCTATACTAATCATTTTTATAGGTTATACTATAAGACATGTTGAACTTGATGTGTAACATCTTTATGCTACATCAACACATGTGGAAGGCCTTTTTTGCAATACATATGGTGTGCCTCTTCTATTATTTTTTCATCAAAGCTAGTTAGGCCATACTAATAATTTTTTTGTAGGTTATGTCATTAAGTAGCTTCTAAATACTCATAAATTCAAAGTTGCCACATTCAAGTATATTTCATAAAGCTAGTTTGGAAAGGATGTGTTTATTTCTTCTATTAGTATTTTTTTTTTAAGCATTTACAACTATTCACATATTTTTTGACATTAGATAAGAACAAATTTGAGATAAATGACAACTAAAAATTTCCCCCCTAGTGACAACACTATGATCAAACAACTGTATATTCTATTCTCATTAATAAATAAAAACACTAATCGGCGATAATTCAAAATAATGATTTTAAATTTTCCAAATCAAATAAATATTAAATGGGTACTTAGCAACTCACAAGACCTTCCGATAGATTACATTATGAATGATATATGCAATATTCAAATGATAAATATGATATCACCTAATGTAACTTCATATCTTTACAATATTATATAATACATCAACAATAAATCAATTATTAACCTATAAAACATTCTTTGTAATTTTTCCACATTTTTAGCCAATAGGCTATTACGTGGAGGAACCCCACCGGGATCTCCTCCAGTCTAACGTCGAAAAACTACTCACAATTCAACTTTTAGGTTTATGATTTTTCACGCCACCACCAATTTTGTTCACTACTTTCTTCACGTCGTCCACTGCTTTTCACGGCCGACAAACTAACATGGCACTCAATAGTATATCTTGTAAGTGGTGCTTGTCTTTGTCTATGTTCATTTGACCCATCAATTTTGGCACTAAACTAGCACTTGCACCCCTCACAGGATCATTGCCTATCGACTAATCCGTTGCACATGATTTTTGTGCAACTACTAGTAAATATGCTCCATAGACTTGTATAAAACTCAAAAGACTCTTAACAATGTCCTATTCTTTACTACCATATTTTTTTGATCATTCACAGTCCTTATTAAAAATGAAGGATCTATCCTCCTATGAAAGGTCAAAGAGAATTAAAATGAGTCATGATCCTCTACATAGCAATATTGTGTCAATAGTTCATCATCTCATACATATGCAAGAGATAGCAACCTCAAAAACCTTACCTTGTGAACAATACAAGAATTGAGTTGTGTAGGCCATAGTAAAATACAATTGACAGGGTATATGTGCTTTCATGAAATCTTCGTTAATAGTAAACTAATCATGTAAAAGTCACAATGAGAATAGATGCTCAGATATTTATGAAATGAATTTTTTAATTGACATAATCTTTTAACTTCCATGGAAATTGTTATGATGAAATTAATGAAGTACCAAACAAACTATGTGATTTAACCATCAAATCCATTTTGTGCAATCATCGCATTCATTAAGATGACCTCTATCTAAGGTGTTCTTCAAATTGATCAAGTGCCCATCTAAGCCTTCATATTTTTTTGTTCACTTACAAAATATTTTACATTATAATATTTGACAAAAATCCCCATTATATTGTGTCATGATAGAGATCCATAGTCCATTCTAATGCTTCTATTATGGCATGTAAAACGTTGGCAGTAAGGATGCTAATGAGCAAGTTCTCTTAAAAAGGGTTATAATATCATAACAACAATTTGCACTCATTCTTGTAAACATGTTTATGTTAGATTTACCTCCTTCAAACACATGCATTAAAATTTTCCAATGTGCATTTGCATTAACCTTCTATTTCATTTTTCATATTTTGCATCTAGTGCGTCTCCAACCTATAAGAAACATTTGCAACACCTACATATCTATTCAAGATATTTTACATTAATTTTTTTTATCTTTGCATCATAGTGGGTCCACAATACCAAAAACTTGGTCTTCAATAGAATATTGTCTTGTTTTGTGATGATTTATTCTCAAATGTTATCTATTCAATTATGGATTATTGAAGTATGCATAGTTATATGATGTGCCTCATAAGTTAATTCATATAAAGATATACTAACTAGATTCTAAATATGTATCCATTTCTCTATTTTTATATTAATTCATCTTTCTATATAGGCTCTATCTTACAAATTTGTTGTACCATGGCTAAATGTGGGCTTGTGATTAGCCTTGAGAGTATTCAATACTCCAAGTTGCATCATGATCAACTATGAAAAATTGATGTCTTGGAGTGCTTCATAAAATACTATACAAGATGATTACACATAATACTTTAAAAATATTCTCATACACTATTAAGTTCATTCAATCATATCCCTATTGATTGAAAATGCCTAAGAGAAGCATATACAATATCATACTTAATAATTATAAAAAATGATTTTTTCAGAAACCCACCATCTTATCTCCCAAATGAAGATATGTCCTGATAATTGAATAATATATGTTGTGACTTTATATGACTATCTAATTTATGCCTCTATCTTTATTTCCATTTTGACATAGTACATTACTTTCCACAATTATCTAAAGAGGTCATTATTTCTCTCAAGAATTATAATTCTTATTTAAATGGACAAATTTATTCCCTTTTGCTAAGACACAAGGATGACAAGGTGAATAAAAATCTAAGGGAAAAGTGTTTCAAACTCTTACACATCCATAAACAATATGGAATTGCATAAAATTTCAAAGCATCTTTTTGCTATTATTTTTTTTTATATTGAATATTGCTTTATCTAACATTTTTTGAGCTTTCTAGGTATCCTCCAAATCTATTAAGTGTAGAAGCACCTACTTTTAATGGATGGATGCCGTCCTCATAAACTGCTTGAGGAGCAAGCCTGGAAAGGAAAGCTCGCCTATTGCTTAATCCTTTATAGATATACTATATTATTAGTAGCATGACTTTTTTTCTTTGAAAGAAATAGATTAATTATTCATGCTTATGTTCATGAAAATCTCTTCTTCTCCTTGCTAATGATCTACAATCAAATTAACTATATCCAAGAATTATGAGGAATACTATATTCTCATTGGAAAATGATAAATGCACATAAAAATGATAGATTTTTTTAGCACTTATAATCAACTTTATTTGATTATTATGTTACTAACTATGTTAGTGATTTCAGCTATAGGAAATCTACCATAGATTATGTCTTCAAAATAAATATTGCAGGTTCTCTTACATGGATGGTGTAACAATTTTTAAAGAAATCTATTTTCTATGGTTTCTTAATCAAAATCTAAAATAAAAATGTAGCTCTTGAAAAATCAATGTGGCTTTGAAGATTTATGGAAGAGCTTCAAATGATACTTGTAAAAGTACCACTTTACTATATGGTAATTGGAGTTATTTTACTCTTACCAAAGAATATCATTTCCAAAGAGAGAAAGAACATTGAAAATCAAGGGCACCTCACTCAAGAGAAAATATTCCATTTTAAAAATTCCATCATAAAAGTTCTACTCAAGTAAAAGTATTTTATCATACAAAGTTATCTCCAGATATATTCTAGTGAAAGTATTCCATCACTAAAGTTATCTCCAGTTTTATTCAAGAGAAAGTATTCCATCATAAAAGTTATACTCAAGTGAAAGTGTTTTATCATACTTAGTTCTCTCTAGTTCTATTCAAGAAAAAGTATTTTATCATAAAAATTCTCTCCAGTTCTATTCAAAAAAATGAATGTTATGAGAAAGAAGAAAATATTGAAATATTAGCCATCACTTATAAAAAAATCCTATGTGCAATGATTGGCCTTAGATGTTTCCATTGAGGGGGAGTGTGCATAAAACCACCTCATGGATAAATCCTAGATGTAAGACCTAATAGGCATAATATAAGACCTATAGGCATTATATGCTCCAAATTCAAATAAAATGCTTGCCCTTCAGTGATGCCCTTGGTGATGCCATTTCAAGGAGGAGTGTGCATGTCAATGCCACCACCTAATGGCTAAATCCTAGATGTATAAGTCTGGCTAAATTGTATAAGTCCTATAGGCATGTATTAAAAGTTCTTCTCTTTGTAAATCTTCCACTTATAAAAGCATTGTATTAAGTCCTATGGGCACATTGTATTAAGTCCTACAAGCACTATGTAATGAACTTGGGGTGAGGCTGATTTAAGGAGACCCGGGTTCCAATAAAAATCTTTATAAGTATAGCATCATTTCTAATACATTGGGATTATAAATTATGACAAGATGACCTTCACGTAATTTGGAATACATGACGTTCATTTTGGCATATATTTGTGTCCCTATTATCATTGTCAAAGAAAACCTACATTATTGGGGTACTTCATTTTTTCTTTTATAGAAATTGACATGTGATGCCCACTATTAACATTAAGGGGGAGTGTTAGAACATAATGTTATTAGGGGTCATACCCTTATAACATTTATATATTGTTCTAATATAAGGTTATAAAACCCTATATATTATATGCTTATTAAGCATAGCCCATTTGAAATAATTATAGTCTAAATAATTATATTATTGATTATTTATGAATGGGGGTTGTTGAATAGGTGTGACTAATACCCTTTCAAGTATTATGTCACCCTTCCTCCTATATTTAAGAAGGTTCTCTCTCATTTGAGAGAGGTGGAATTTAGAGATTATATTGTGAAGTATATCACTATGCACATGAGGTATTATTAGCCATGTGGAAGTATGAAGAAGTTCTCTCCAAGTTCGGTCTATGTTATAATAGACCATTACATTGTAAGTGTTTTTAATAAAATAATGCTTTATGGGGTTTTTTATCCAAAAGGTTTTTCCCCATGTATATCTTGTGTAATGTGTAAAATCTATGTTTTTATTTTATTTATTGTATATCTTGCTTATATTGATTAGTATCCTAAGATCCCAATTTCTAACAAAAGTTTGACATCTTAGGTGAAATTTATGCCCATTTAAAAAAAGTTCCCTAATTTGCATTATGGGTGGTTGGTTAGTAATTGGCTGATGGCCCCATCGGTGGTAGTGGCACATTGGCAACACTTGAATGGTGGATTTCAAATAAAATTTAAATTTGTTTTAAAGATTGGTAGTTTATTTTTTTGGCCTTGTGAGGTGTTGGCTCACAATTCCCCATGAGATAGAGGGCCCTTGCCATGGGTTTAACCCCTCTGGTGACAAGACTTGTCAACTGAGGTGGGTGGATAGGCCGTCGGTAGGGTGTATCATGTAGTACCCTTGTTGGCATTATCAATGCCTGAAGACAGTACAAGGGGTTGGTCTAGGGACCCCCCCCCCCCCAATTATAATTTTTTTACTATTTTTAAAAATATTTTTTTAATGAGGATTTATTTCTAAAAGATATATATATTTATTTATCCTTTGCAATCAAGTTGTATGGTCGTACGATAGGGCTGTGAAGGTTAAAAAATTGCATAATTTTCTCACAGTGGCCAAAATAGGAAAAAAATTAATATGAATCTTTATTTCTCGGCCATCCTAGATTCAATGGTGATGTTCTTTTTGTCTCAAGAGGTCATATGTAAAATTTTCCCTACAAAAACTTCATATGAAAGCACAATCCAAGAAACCCTTTTGCCAAATTTGCAATAAGCCCAACAAATGTACAAACCCCGAAAGCCCAAATCTGTAAAATAACACATGCACATGTGTTCCATACCTTGTAGTTCCTTAGATATTTCCTGTATTTATATGGATTCAATTTTGCACAAGATCTACTCAAACAAGGGTTATAACAAAACCTAAGAGCTCACACCTCCCACAACCATGAAAGCTTTGATGCCACTTGTTAGGAAATAATGAATCAATTCACAGTTCTTTTAATCCACTTACTACATAATCCTATGAGAGGAAATCATGCATACAATTTTATGGAATAACCATAATTCATAGATCATATAGACAAGCCACAAGATAACACAAGATATACCTTGGGAAAATCCTCAAGAGGGAAAAATCAACCTCCAAAAGCATCCATACTCCATCTATTATTCAACAATAAAATAATGCATGCACTTACAAAGTTACAATGAATACTTATGAAACATCAAGCCTATCCCATGCATCCTCCATGTGTCTAAACATGAATCCACACATCACATGCCATGCTTCTTCAAAAAGACTCAATACTATGACAACCCACTCACCCAACTAACCTTAATCTTGAAACATATATTTTCTTTTATAGACACAAGCTAACACAAATACAACTAAGTGATAAGATAAAATCACGTGCCACAAAACCATTGACCCCTCATTTAATATTGGATACTAAGTTTTCACATTATTAAATACTTTCCCCAATTATTAAATCATTATCATATGTCTCCTACACATAAAATAATTAACCCAATGTTACAATACATTGCAAGTGGCCCCAAATAATTACCTAGTGTGGCCAAATACATCTCCTAGATGCACCACAACTAAATAATTACTTAATTGCAACACTATAATAAATCAAATTTAAGCAATAGTGTACAACACCAAATCCTAACAATTTTAAATTTGTGAAAACATACCAAACAAGATAGTTTAAGACAAACAATGATAACACCAATAGATTACTTATGATCTTATAAATGATAATAGAACTCTTGCGAAGATCACAAAAAAAATGTTATAATGCAACAAATAGATGTTTAGAAAAAGATATGCTTGTTACAAGGTTGCAATTTTAATTTTTTTATTTTCACCTACTCAAACTAGATCTAATTATTTTGTAGTATATTCAATCCAAAAATAAAAAGTGCAAAGAATAAACCCCAATTAAAATTTTGAGGGATTTCTAAAAATATAAAAAATATCTAAAAAAATCTTAATTTGTGCCCTAAAAAGTAAATTTATGGTGAAACCCTAATTGACAAAGATATAATTTTTTTGTCATTGTTTTTAGCTCAAAAATTAAAATCTAAAGAACAAGCCCCTATTGATTTTTTGGGAGCTTTCCAAAAATATGAATTTTTTCAAAAAAATTGTTGATTTGCAACCTAAAAATTAGATTTATGAAAAACCATAAATTAACAATAACTCACCAACTATTGATGATCGAAGTCAAATTTTTATTGTAGCCTCCTGAGATGATCCCTAACCTTCAA
Organism: Sequoia sempervirens; assembly: GCA_007258455.2. NCBI lineage: Eukaryota > Viridiplantae > Streptophyta > Pinopsida > Cupressales > Cupressaceae > Sequoia > Sequoia sempervirens. Next base: position 145,125,311 of record VDFB02000013.1, read on the forward strand.
TAAAAAAAAAATTGTAGAAAAATTATATTGTTTGAAATATATGATAAAATACTTAAAAATTATAGGGTTTTGCCTTATTTGATAATTTCATCAGTATTTTGATCTCAAAAATTAAAATATAAAGAATAGACACCCATTCAATTTTTGATAGCTTTCCAAAAAGATAAAGATTTTTGAAAATTCGTTAATTTATAGCTTAAAAATAAAATTTATGAAAAACCTTAAAATGTTGATAATTCACTAACTATTGATGATCTAAACTTGACTTTTTTACTAGAGTAGCCTAAGATCATTCACAACTTTCAATTTAAAATTTCTAGAAAAAATTGCAGTCATTTGAAATATATGATGAAATCTTTGAAACACTAGGGTTTTTCCTTCAACTTGCAAAAGTTGGCTCCAAAAATTTTCTTGCATAAAATACTAAAAACAAGCAAGATGGGGTTAGCAAAAACTTCAAAAAAAGATCAAATAGAGATGTGGGTCCCACTAGGTGTGCCAGAATATGGATGATGAAAATGTGAATCACAAATAGTAATTAATGCAATGAAAGTATAAAATTCACACTTCAACAATCACTCAATGAAGCTCAAGATCTTGGCTCATAAATGAATAACAAACAAAGTCATCATAACAAAAACCTTGATTTGCTCCATTGTGGGTTGCTCTTCAAAATACCAATAACCATAAAATAACAATAAATATATGATAATGGTCATGATTATTGTTCAAAGATAAATGATACCTATGCTTGATAATAATAATGATAACTTGATTGCTTGATAATGCTCTTGATAGTTATAATGATCTAGGGGATATGAATGAATGAAGGTTTTGTATTTATATGCTTCAATTGATATTTGATCAATGGTGGAGATTAATTAGAAAGATCAATGGATAAGAAAATGTGCGATGAAGTAAGAATCTGCAACACCCCTCCATTTTGTTCTTTTGATCGAACAGTGTTCGTATTGTATGTTTTTCTTTGTTAGCACAATGGTTATAAACTTGATTACTTTGACCGCTAATTGTTAAAGCGATGAAAACATTATGTTTTGATGTGATGGTGCTTTAATCCTAGATGTTTTATTATTTCATGTTATGGATTAAATTAGCATGTATGTGAATTATTGATGCTTTATGCTTTGCTATATCATTAATGATTAGATGCGTCAGTTAGCAATATTGTATTGGTGAAGGGGACAGGATCACATCACTCGCATGCAAGCGCCCTGTGATTTCCACAATTTCCTCTTCACGGTGTGTTTTAATATATACATATATGCATGTTTCGACACTCGTATTGTGTGCAGGATGCAGGTACAGGACATTGACTCCACCTGGTTCCACAAGTCTGAGCGTGTCCCTTGTCCAACAGAAAACGATTGGGAGATAGTAGCTAGGTTTTCTGTGTCGTGACATCACCCTAGCCATAGTGTGTCGTCGGGTTGTTAGTTGGGATAAGTTATTTTGTGGTCTCTTCTCCCCTTGCCCTTGTATTTAAATTTGCAATTTAAATCGGTGCTTGTTTTATTTAATTGCATTGTCAAAATAAATAAATGAGTGACTATTAATTAATTAGTTAATTTAGTTCAATCAATAAAATAATCTAATCATGGATTAGATTTATTTATTGATAAATTAAATTAAAATATTTGTGTTAGCATTATTAAATATTGAGATTTAATCAAAAAGGAAAAAAAATAGAGCCATGCCTTATATTTCTTTTTTTTTTCAAATAAAGTTGAGAGAATGATTTAAATGTGAATTGGTAAATTCAATTTTATTGAAAAGGAAAATTTAATTATCATTTGGTTGCAAAAATAGATCTTTGTTTTAAAATAATATTGTGCAAATTACACTTGGAAATGAAATTGTTTATGAAATTTCAAAAAAATGAAAATATCTAAATTGGCAATAAATTTTGGTGGGTGAACTCAAATTAGGGGTTTGACAATTTGGAGGGAAAAAAAATGGCATAAGGTAATTCATTTTGTTTTTGGAATTTTTAATTTTGAATTTTGGAGAGCAAAACTTGGACTGAATTGTTTTGAAGAAAATTGGTGAAAGAAGGATTGGAATTGGGGAGAAGCTGAATTGAAATCAAGGGCAAAATCTCCATTGACAAAACTTCAAGCTTTTGGAGAAAATAACAGGTTTTTTCTTCTTGTTTTGGTTTTCTTTTGGTAAAGATTTAAAATATGTTCATGTTTCTTTTTAAAAGATTCAATCTTTGTTTGCAATGAAAATACCCATGAGAAAAAAAAAAACTAGTTGCAAAGTTGAAACAAATAAATTGTGAAATTCTGGGCAAAACAATGAAATTTCTGTAGGAATTGAAGAAAAAGCCATTAGAGAGAAAGCTCAGTCAATGGAAAATTACAATGAAACAAGAAAATTCTGGAAACAATGCTTGCAATTAGAAAACCTTTGTAAAATTGAGTTTTTGAAAGCTCTGCTGTAAAAGTTTTATTTTGTGTTTATTTTGAAAGAATTTCTTCAAAAAGACTGTGAGAAAATAGGGCAAATATTATATATATATATATAATAAATGCATATATATTTATAATATTGAGTATATATATATATGTATATATATGCAAATATTACATATATAATGTTATAAATCT
>VDFB02000013.1:145128040-145232752 GCA_007258455.2 Sequoia sempervirens
ATCCTAAAGAAAAGCATATGTGTGAGAGTTGACAACAATCTACTTTGATTTTTTAAAATCTCAACTATTGATCATGTTTTAAAAATAAAACAACAGACATATAGCACCATTGTAACCAGTTATGAGAAAGCTTAGTTGTATTTTATTAATGCCCTTTCCTAATTAGAAAATCCCCAAGTAGATATACATCCACTCTATAGACATATTTCAACCACATACTTAGTATCAATTAAAACTTTTCGTGCCATGGTTACCCACTCACCCATGAGAATTAATACACTTGTATTTCTTCATAGAAAAACAAGGGGGATTGATCTTGATTTGATATCAGAGTATTGATCTGTACCCTACCTTTCTTTATTTTCACCTTCCCACATGTACCAATAACTGTTAGAATTGATGGCAGAAATCCCAAACATGTACTTTAAAGAATAATCTCAAAAATGGTGCCACTTTTATCATAGTACTATCTCAACAAAATTTAGTAGCGTTCTAACTCTATTAAATTCCATCAGAGCCTACAAAACATCCATGTGGCTCTTGCCCACTTGCCTGCTAAAAAATATGGGACACAAGTGGGCCCCTTACAAGATGGCAGGGGGAGGTCAGGATCGAACCACATCACCCGCCATCGACTATCAATCTTTCTTTTATAAAACAATCATCATATTCAAAGCTTGGTGGGTCCCACAAAAGTGAAAAATGTCACATTTCCCACTAGCCTGTGTGATCATATTTCCTTAATGCATAAGACAGATGGGCATGCAGGGAATAGTCATTATAAGAACATGTGTTATGGTGTCCATCACTGATTGTTGTCGAAGCTATGTCCTTTGGTCTTTTGGAAACACTAGTCCCATTTCTAGACATGACATGTGACCATCACCCACTAGCACGTGTGTTGTAAAGTAATATGAAATTAACCAACACGTCCATGCAGAGAGTGGTCAGGATGTGGCCACACTACTTAATAATATGGATGTTGATCTTCCTGAAATGGCACTAGCTATCTTTACCAAGAATACTAGGCCCACCAATACACTAGACATGTGGTAGAAGCCTAAAAACTAATGCATATAAAATAATAAGAAATAAAATAGCATAGGGTGTGGGGAACGATGGTGATCAACCCCTAATGATCGAACAACCAGTGTGAAAACCTAATTCTGCACATGTCACAAGAGTTACTTTAAAAATAGGGGCTACCTCTAGGCCAACAAGAACTTGAACCTTAAGGACAAAGGCTACAAACTTAGGTCATGAAAATCAAACCTAATCATAAAAAAATTAACACTGAAAAGGGTCAAGGTTACTAACAAACCTAAACTTAGAGGGTTGGTAAACACAATTATTTCAATGGCATAGGTGGTATCTCAAATGAATAGATATTGGGAACATTAGGTCAACAAAAAATTAGAAAGGCCAAGGGTTTTCTAGACTCATATGCCAATTTTGAAAGGTTTTAAAACAAAATAAAACCCTAACATAGTGATGAGGACAGAACCCTAAGCCAAAATGAGAGTCTAAGCCAAATGATGGACAATTTAAAATGGAATCTAGAGAATTTTTGAGGGGTTCCGTCACCATGTGTCACCATTGGGTTCATCCATTCCTCCAACTCACTACTCAAACAACCCTTTGTCATTGCCTCCGAGTAAAAGCACAAAGTTGTGTCACACTTTTAGCCAACTTATCATCACATTTAATTTAAGTATTTCTAGCTAAAAATCAAATTTGGTCAAACATATGATCTAGTAAGATTCATTCTAGGTAAGTTAGATACTTCCACAACTTTTTCAACTAAAATTGTTGGCTAAAAATATATGGAGCACCACTTTGAGTCCAATTTACCAAAACAATAAAATTATTTGAAAAACTTGAATTTTTAATAAATCTTGCTAATGTAAATAACATTTTTTCAAAAATATAAAAATACCCTTTTGTATCTATCCAAAAGTGTAGTTTTCAAAAATATATTTAATTTAATAGTTTAATTATTATTTATATTTTATTTTTTATTTTTACTAAAAGTAGGTTATCATCACAAAATATTAGGTTGATTAGCATGCCAATGAAAAATACTAAAACATTAAACAAAACTGAAAAAAATATAATACACTAGATAAAAGAATCTATTTCAAAATGGTATAATTTTTTTTTCCATTTTAGAAAAATATTCAATATGAAAGTTGATGTCCAATGGAAAAAACTATTTTTTGATTCACGCACTTTTTAATATTTATTTAAAAATATATATTTATCAAAATTGGAAAAAAAAAAATCCATGCACTAAAGTTTCAAGTTATAAATACACAAAAAAATAATTGAAAGAAAAAAAAAAATTACTATAAAAAGTTTGATGTCCCATGCAACTTCATTTTTCAGGATTTTATTAGCAACTCAATTATAGTGTTAATTTATTAAAAACTAGTTTAATTTTTTTTAATTTTTTTTTTAAAAATACAAACATAAAATATACTAAAAAATACATATTTTACTAGTTTACATCATATCAAAATTCAAAACATATATGCCACTTTTTAGTGATTCAAGTTTAAAAGTTTGATCAGTGTTGGCCACTTCCTTTATAAAGTGTGATACAACTTTGTGCTTTTACTCCTCCATATTGTTCTTTGAGCACCATCGATCTTCAACATTCAATCACCATCGTTCCCTATTATCCCTGTATGTCTTGGTCGGGTCCCATAGAAAACTTAGTTGGGTACATGGGTAGTTGCCATGCATATACTTCTAATTTCATCTACCACTAACTTCGCATGCCACCAACGTAGGTCACACCAAGCATCAATGGTCATAATTCATTCTGCTAGCCTCTATGGGATCTATCTAGAATTCATCAAAGGCTTGGTGGAACTAACGAGAACCGTCAGATCTTCTTAATTGCAATTGTTGATCGTACATTTCACTCTTCTTTATTGAATGGTGAGTTAGACATGTTCCCAAAAACATTTCTAGCCTTTAAAACAAAAATCTTCATAATTTCACTGAACTAGACAAACACCACCTATGCTATAGGGTGGGGAGTTAGCGAAACATAGCAAAACACCGCCCGAGCTAGAGAAACTTAGAAAAATATTTCCCAAGAGATGACTTAGCCAAATTCTTACATGCACTAGTCTTATTTGATCAAAAAACATAGAAGAACAATGTAGGATTGTTCTTGGCCCTAGATGCTCTAGCATTAGACACCTTGGGTTGGAGAAATGTTCCATGAGTGAAGACTCATGAACATTTGGGCCAATCTGGAATTGAAAGAGTTGAGCCAGTTCATACCCCTTCAACCAAGATGCTTCATCGACTGAATTTCCCTTCCAACAAACTAGGTACCCCATGTACTCTTTACCATGTGTTTTCTTTGCAATCCTAGAATCAATGATTTCATCTACTTCTTTAGTTTGCTTCTCAGGGAGCTAATTCACCCAATTTGTATTGTTTGTTATATCTATAGGAAATTTAGGTTGAGTACTTGTCTCTCCTTCAAAATGTTTGTACAAATCACTAACATTGAAGATAGTAGATATATATACATTCTCTGGAAGTTCTACTTCATAAGCATTGGGATAAATCTTATGTGAGATCCAACAAGGACCTATTTTCTTCCATTTTAGCTTATTATAGGTTCCATATGGAAACCTCTCCTTTTTTAAATGAACCCACACCAGTTCTCCAATTTAAAATTCATATTCTCTTCTATGATGATCAGTTGATTCTTTATACTTAGTTGTAATCTTCTCCAACTTTTCTTTCACTTATCTATGCAAATTTCTAATATATTCTGCACAATCCTCCACCATAGCACTCATTTTCACCAGGTCCACACTATCTTTGAGTTCATCTATGCCCCTAGGATTGAAACCATACACCACATTGAATGGGCTTTTCCCAATACTCCTATTCACTAAATTATTATAGGAAAACTCTGCATGTGATAACAGGTCCCACTATTTTGGTTTGTCTCCAATCAAACATCAAAGGAGATTACCTAAACTCTTGTTCACAACTTTAGTTTTTCCATATGTTTGTGGATGGTAGGTTGAATTGAAACGAAAATGAGTGCCTAATTTATTCCATAATGTACACTAGAAATGACCAATTTTTTTTTTAATCTCGATTAGATATGATACTCTTAGGAAAACCATGCAACCAAACTATTTCTTTGAAAAAAAAATTGCTATATCGGAAGCATAGCTAGTTTTCTAACATAGAATAAAATGAGCCATTTTTGAAAATATATCAACAACCACAAAAACTAAATCATTACCTCATGTAGTTTGAGGCAATCCCAAAAAAAAACCATGCTAATGTGTTCCCATAGTCTCTCTAGAATCAGTAATGGCTGATACAGTCTGGTATTTTGCTTCATACCCTTCACATGCTAACAAATTCTACTTCCTTGCACCATTTCCTTGACATCTACACTCATTCCTGGACAATAAATAATAGCTTTCATTCAACAATGTAGTTTTCTTATCTATTCCAAAATTTCCACCTAGTCCACCACTATGCTTCTCTCTAATGAGATTGTCCCTCATGGAACCTCTTACTAGACACAACTTCTTTCTTTGAACAACAAGTTCTCTTGAATGAAATACTCCAACCATGGAGTTTGATCCAATTCAATTGGATCCTTGCATGCTAACCATGCCTCTTTGAAATTTGAGTTGTGCTCATACAACTCACTCAGTGAATCAAAACCAACAACATTTACTCTCATCTCATTCATCAATAAAGTTCTCGTACTTAGTTTGAAACAACTCTATTGGATTTACCACTTCTATGTTTTAACACAAAAGAATAACTTTGCAAGACTTCAACCCACTTCAGATGCCTCTAGTTCAGATAACCTTTGTTGTTAATGAATTGCACCTAGCATGATGATCTACATACAACACAAACTCTTTTGGCAATAAATAATGCCTCAACTTCTCGAGTGCTTGCAAAATTGCATAGAACTCTTGATCATACACTGATTATTTCCTCTTGGCTTCAATAAAATTCTCACTGAAGTATGCCTTTGGTCTTCCTTATTGACTTATAACCCATCTAATTTCTATTCCTTTTGCATCACAATGCACATGGAAATTTTTTCGAAAGTCTAGTAAAGAAAACAACGATTGTTCTATCACCTTGCTTTTCAACAACTGAAAACTATTCTCTACTATAGAATTGTCCATTGGAAATTTTTTCTTGTTCCCTTCATTGTCTCCATGATGGGAGCACATATCCCAATGAAATCCTTATGAACTTCATTTAGAAACTCACCAACCCATGAAAACTACAGGCTTCAAAAGTATTCCTTGGTGATGGCTACTCAACAATAGCCTTTACCATTTCAGGATCCAATTTCAACCCTTCCTCAGAAACCACAAACCCCAAGTATACTAACTCCTTCATGAAAGTACACTTTTTCAGATTTACAATTAACTTCTCTTCTTTCAATCTTTGCAAAAAAAACTAATATTTTCTAAATTTTCTTTTGTTTTACTAAAAATTAAAATATCATCAACATAAACTATGGCAAACTTACCAAGATAGGGCTCCAACACCTAATTCATCAATAGATCATGAACACAATAGGTGAATTTTTCAATCCAAATGGCATGACCAACCACTCATACAACCCATCCTTCATCTTAAATTTATTCTTCCATTCATCTCCTTCACGAATTCTAATTTGATGGTAACCACTCTTTAGATCAACTTCATGAAATACCTTGCTCCACTCAAACATTCCATTAAATAATCTATTTTGGGTAATGGGAATCTATATTTAATATTAATCTTATTAATGGCATGATATTTTATACACATCCTCCATTCACCACCCTTCTTAGGCGATAATACTATAGGTACAATGCATGGGGGTGATCCCACAATACTGGTTTACAATTTCTACGAGATCTTGAATTTTGTTGAAATCACATATTTTTAGAAAATATAATGATTTAATCCTTGAAAAGTTCCATTTAAAGGATTCCAATTGAAGAAGGTTTGATCGAACCACCTTAGATAGAACCCCCTTGGATATAACCCCACTAGTTTTAAACCATACCTATAATGGAGTCTCCTTTACACCTATCAAAATGCTAATAAAAACCACTTCTGATTTACCTTTTGGGGGATCAAATGAATTCAATTAAAATTTATTTTTTGTAAGTATGTATTCCTTATTATAAGCTTCCAAAAAAGTATAATTTTAAATAAATTTAATTTAATTATTATATTTATTTGTATTTCTTGTGAATGTAGGATTTTCACTAAAAATCAAGCTCTAAGTTGTTCTACACATCTAGAAAAATAGCAGATTATCAAAAAAAATTCAAAAATATCAATGCACTAGATATTGAAGTCCTTGATCCAACCAAAAAAAATAAATTGATACTTACAAAAAAATTATGTTGTATACAGTCTGCCTATGTATGAGTTGTAATTGGTTTGACTTCGAAAATTGATTAAGGAAAAATATTCAATAAAATACCATGAAACCAAATGAAAGCACTAGATATTGTAGTTACATATCTAAATTTGAAAAATGTAGAATTTTATCCTTCATGGAAAATAAATTATGTTGTATACAGTGAGCATCACTCCTTAAAAATGGTGTTTATAAAAAAAAAGTTTTGAAAGAGATTGGAAAAGAAGTGCAATTTGATTCCAAATTTTTTTAAAAAAATATATTTAGAATATATAGAAAAAATGTCACAAATCACTAGTTTGCATCATCTTCAAATTCATCACGCTTTAGTTGCTATAGGTGCCCGAAAGTGAAGATTTAGTTAGAAAAAATAAGTTCAGTGTCTAGTTTGGCCAAAAATTGTAAACTAGTATTGTGGGATCACCCATGGACTAAGACTCTCCCTAATCAAACCCTTGTCCAACAACTCTTGGGAATTTCTATTAATTTCTTCATTCTCCTATAGTGTCATCCTATAAGGTGCGTTGTTTGGAAAACTTGCACCTATAATCAAATCCATACAGTGCCAAATTTCTCTCACTGGTGGTAGTCCATCTAGTAACTCCTTCATCATTATGCTAGCATACTTATCCACCAATTCTTGAATTTCTACTAGTATCTTTTCTTCCTTTTCTACTGTTAGGTTTTGAGGTGGTTGTGCTACAACTACATAATAAAAATTGTCCTTTAGATCCTTCAAGAACTACTTTCTCATGGAAAATAAAACCTTGGAGGTACCTTATGTTTCTTCATCCTTATCTTTCATGGGATTCAAATTAAATTCCTTACCATCCTTCTTAATGGTATATGTGTTATTCTTACCATCATGAACAACTTGATGGTAAAACTACCATGGTCTTCCCAACAAGATATGACAGGTATCCATTGGCATTACATTACAGAGTATTTCATCCTTGTATTTACCAATCTGAAAATTAACCAAGCATTTTTCTCTTACCCCTAATTTATGCTCCCTCTACAACCATGAAACCTTGTATGGACTAGGATGCTTCATTCTTTTCAAATTAAATTTCCTCACCATTTAATTAGACATAATATTGTATGTGTTGCCACTATCTACAATTACTTTACAACACTTACCACCTAATTTTCATTTAGTTCTGAACAAATTCCATCTCTATATCGGTTCTACTTCTACCTTCTCAGTACTTAACACAATCTTCCTTATCATTAAGGATTGTTTTTCTTCTTGATATTCTTCATGCTTTCAAGTTTCCATATTTTCATCTTCGACTTGAACCACGTGCACTCAAGCCTCTTTTCCTTTACCTCCACCTTGAACTTGTAGGCATTCAAAAGGATTGTTCCTAGTCTCTCCACATTTGTAGCATGTAATAGTGAATCCTCTACCTCTTCCTCTTCCAAAACTACCTCTTCCTCAAGATGATTCTCCTTTTCCTCATAAATCTCCCCTACCTCTTGTGTCTTGAGAGGTACCTTCTCCATATGGTTTGGTAGAATATCCTCTTCCACCACTGGTCTTTCCTCACCTGCAAGCATTTCTACCTCTACCTATTTTATTTCTTTGTTGCTTTCATTTTAATTTATCCTCAACTTTCAAGGAATATTGATAAGCCTCTTCCACAATCTACAACTTGAGAAAAATTATTTCATCTTGAATGGACACCCACATACCATTTAGGTATCTTGCAACTTGCTCATCCTCATCTTCAATGTGGTCTACTCGAATAGTCAATTGAGAGAACTCCTCAGTGTAATCCTTGACACTGGACTCTCTCTGCTTCAAGCTGTGTAATTTCCTAAATAGACTTATCTGATAGTCTACAAGCATGAAATTTTCTTTCAGTTTGTTCACCATGTGGTCCCATGATTTTATATTCTCCTTACCTCTTCTTTTTCTATCAGTATGCAAATGATCCCACCACAGGGATGCATGCCCTTTCAGCTTTATGTAGGCATATTTCACCTTCTTTTCATCTTTAGTACCTTCAAATTCAAAGTACTTATCCATCTCAATAATCCAATCCAACAACTCATCAGAATTTAGGTTCCCTTTATACTCAGGAGGATCAAAACGAGGTTTGGTATTTATTCTTTTTAGGGCTTGAATGAAGCTCTCTTCTCCTCAATCAAGTTCGGGTTGTTATCCTTCAACTTCAACATGTTCTTGTTCATCATCATCATCACTCACATCATTGACATGATGACCTCTTCATTGTGCATTTTTGACAACCTCTAATCTAGCCACAATCCCTCTCAGCATATCTATAAAGATAGGGTCTATTTCTCTTCTCACTCCTCATCCTCTGCCATGTCCTATTTTTTCCATCTTAGGAAAGCCCTCTATAGTTGCAGGTTTCCTTCTTACTCACTTCCCCACAACAAATTCTCTATAGGATTTCATAAATTATTGACACCTTCCAAGAGAAAACCTTGCCTTGACACCACTTAGTGCAGTCAAGACCGAAGGATCTTATTAGGCCATCAAAATCTCGTAGCCAACATAGATTATATCACAACACAGATTGACAAAGAAATCCTCCTTTTATTCATTTGGAGCAAATGCATATTACATGTAGAAGTTCTTAATTACAAATATTTTTTTTGTGTTACTGAACATTACTCCCTACTCTCCATACTCCACCCTCCTTACCAACCTACTTCTTCTCTATCTCTCTCTATCTCTTTATATTATATTCCTTCTCCATGTTATCCTTGTCATTTTTCTCTCCTCTTTGTCGTGGTACCATCATGTTTTCCAATGGTCATTCAAATTTCCTTAGTACTAGTTACATGGTTGTCTAGAATGCCAATTCTAATTCATTCCCCAGTAAGTCATTTTCCAGTCATTCACTACATACCCATAAATTTGTTTGACCTAGTCGATTATCAACAATGATTGGAATCAATGAATTCTATTGTTCCATGTGTCACCACTGGGTTCATCCATTCCACTAAATCACCACTTCAGACAACCCTCTATCATTTTCTCCATATCATTCTTTGAGCACCATCAATCTTCAACATTCAATCACTGCCATTCCCCACTATCCCCATGGGTATTGGTCAGGTCCCACAAAAAACTCAGCGGGGTATGTAGGCAGTCACCACGTATATACTTCTAATGTCATCTCCCACTAACTTCACATTCCACCAACGTAGGTCCCACTAGGCATTAGTGGTCATAATTCATTCCACTAGCCTCCATGGGATTTAGCTAGAATTCATCAAAAGCTCAGCGGAACTGATGAGAACCATCAGATCTTCTAAATTGCAATTGTTGATCAAACACTTCACTCTTCTTTGTTGAACGGGGAGTTAGACATGTTTTGAAAAACACCACCAGCCTTTAAAGCACAATCTTCATAAGTTCACTAAACTAGAAAAAACATTGCATGTGCTACAGGGTGGGGAGTTAGCAAAACATAGCAAAACACCACCCAAGAGATGACTTAGTCGAATTCTTACATGCACTGGTCTTATTTGATCAAATAACATAGAATATATGATTGTTCTTGGCCTTGGATGCTCCTACATCAACCCACCTCCTCTTCCTTTGGAAAAAAAAATTAAAAAACCCCAAACCCCAATTGTGAATTTGGGAATCTTCATGCAATGATATTATAGCCATGAGATTTTCACCACAAAAAAATAGAGGATTTTATATAGATTAGCACCAAGCTTTGCATCAACAATTACAAAAATTGTTGCGTACGTGAGCCAAATTGTGGCACAGAAAATAAGCATCGTGCCTTCCACAAATTTATGAGGATGGATGAGGTCTTAGATCATAGGTGCAAGTAGAGAAAATAGTAGAACAATCTCCATGAGATCTCCATGCGATACAACCTTGAATGAATAACAATGAACAACACCAAAACACGATGACCATGGGTGGAATCATGATGAAAAATCATGGCCACTTAGACAAAATCATGGCATTTGAAGAGGTGATAGGACTTGCAAAAAAAAATCCACTCTCTTATGCTAACTAATCCTAGATCTACATAGGATTATTACTCAAGGTTATCTGATGTTCTTGGGCCCTCTTGTGAGTGAGTTAATCCCAAACCTGCTATGATACCATATTAGAAATGTGGGAAGAGACAATGAAGTTGTAAATAATACATGCTTCAATCTAATTCTCACATTCATTCCATACATACTTATAGGATTTTTTAGATCCTATATTATAGGGAACAACCCAAACAAATTTTCTATTAATATATTGAGTTTTTTTTAACAACTAAATATGTACCACTATTCTAATTTAACCTATTTAACAAACCATGTGACATAATAATATTAAGTTGTTTCTTGAAAAATTAATATTATGACACCTATTTAAATAAATATAAACTCTAATTTCTAACACCTATGTGAACACTAATTCCCAACAATTTCTAATAAACACTATAGTAAAAACCTTTATGGATAGTAATAAAAAATTGTGTGGGACTCCAAAAATTCATAGTAAGTGTTCACAATCTTATATTTAGAAGTAATATTTGGACTACTTTATTTTGATGTTTGGGAACTCAAATTTCTCATAGATCATCATATCATCCCTAGTTAGATGGATATATTGACATGGACAATAAGTTCTTAGAGGTTTATCTTTGAAATTTTTCTTTAAAAAAATATAAGAGATAGGTGGAATGACTACCACTAGAAGAATGGTGGTACAACACTTCTTTTCATACTTCATTCAAAATGGGTATGTGCAGGATCATCATGAAAAAAATAGGCCCTTAAGTGGCAAAAAAAATTAGAAAAATTAGAGTTAGGAAACTTGACATAAAAATTTGAATAAGTTATCTATATTATTTCAAAAATATGTAAGAATAGAATCTGTAGCAAATTGAATGTAGTTTCTAAACTACTAGGTTTGTTTTTTTTTTTAAATGTATTTGGTGAAAATTTGAAATTTCAATGGGTACTTAAATTTCGGGAAAAAATAAGTAGGTGTTTGTCCGACAACCCTAACCACAATAAAATGATAATATGTTTTTATAAGATTTTAGATATAAGTAGAGGACTCATGTCCTGATGTGATGCAATTTTTTTTATAAAAAATTTTCCACATAAATAATTAATTATGATTTTTTTATTACAAGTTTTTAAAAATATAAAAACTCATATGTCTGACCACCTTAACTTTGTCAAAACTTCATGAAATTCAATTTTTCTTTTTTTAATCCTATAGTATGTGAAGCATAGAATGTGATGCATGTTTTGGATTCAAAGAATGTGATACCATTTGAAAGTTGGAGATGTTTTTCAATCAGCCTATCAATAAGGATTTTAGTCATAATTTGAATAGAAAATGAATAATAATTACTTATTAAATTCAAAGTAAAGAATAATTTATATTGGTGGAAAGCTAAGAATCTCCTTTAAAAATCCTTTTTGTTTCATCAATTTTGGGTAAAAAAATAGTCGTCAGCTACATACCCATCATATTGCCACTTTTGACCCATCATGATCCTGCACATACCCAAATGTCTCCATTTTTAAAACTAGCTAGGTACTGACTGCCATCAATCACCCATTCATTGCGTGCCCAAATGTACAAATAGTTGAGGAACACAACTAGCATCAAATAGGGGTACTTTCAAATCTCAAGGAGAAATTTCCAATGACATAGAATTCAACAAAAAACATGTTGTTCAACACCATAGTGAGTAATTTTGAAGTAAAATATTAGGTATTTGTATGAATCTAGTCATAAAAGAAAAAATTATTAAAATAATAGAAGAAGGATAACAATATTGCACCCAAGAATTATGGTCTTATAATATTTTGTAGAAAATTAAAAATGTAACATTGAAAATGGAGTTGCCTTTTTCAACAAAAATAATCTAATTTTCCATGATTTATGCAAGTGAAAAATGCTATTAAATAAATATTTCTAGTCCAAACTAAGTTACCAAAGGGAATTATTCAAACACATAGTAAGTGGTTGTGAATGGATAAATCATTAATTGTTTTGTCAAATAGAAGAATTCTTTTGTCAAAGATGTTACATGAGAAAATGAAGATTTTTGTGTAAAAGAATCCATAATTGATCAACATTTATAAAAATACTTCTCTTAAGAGGGGGAATGTTATTATCTTAACAAATTTATCATATTGGGATATGTGTAGCTAACTTGTGGCTAGAATAACCCTTAATTAATTTATATTGTTATTTGTATAGTCTTATAAAGGTAGTTAACTCAACCTCAGTAGCATCCAAAACATAAATATGGTATATTTAAGAGTTAGTGGCTTGTTTACGAGCATCATATTGTGATTTATTTTCTTATTTTATACTTTTAGAGATTTCACCCCCCTCAAAATGGCTTATTTTTCTCATGTATTCTCAAGTATTTGAAGTGTACACTTTTGTTATATTTAATTTATTTTATTACAATTAACATAAAATGTGAAGAAATTGAATGTCAAGATGACATAAAGAATTCTATTTATGCCCATTCTCCTCCTATAGAGACACTTGTTGATACTTTTGATTAAATAAATCATATAATAGATTCAAATGATTCATCTTGGTTATCATTGAGACAACATCTTGAGGCTAATGACTCTTGTATTGTAACATTTGTATATTAATTTGTTGCTCATAGCTAGGCATCTAGCATGGACACTACATCATGAGATGAGTAGTGTAGTAAGATGACATGTCCTAAGACCTCATCTTCTTTTATTTTTTCTTAATTCTACCAAGTATAGTGTTTTTTCACCCATCATTTTTTGTGATTTCATTTATCATGAATTCATTGTCTTCCAAAGATAACCTATTTCCCAATGATTATTTGATAAATATAGTTTATTTTGTGAGTCCCTTCTTATATAATTTGTGGATATTATTGAGGAAATTCATATTATTTTCAATGATAAATATATCATAGTTTGTCTCTTCATCTTTGATCCTTATTCTTCATTAGTTTCCACATGGTTATAGATTCTCACTTTCTTTAGTTAGGATTGGAACTCCCAATTTGATTGTGGTACCTCCTAGCACTAACATGGTGACACTTGAGTAGTTTTTAGGGATAATCATTCTAATATTTCTTCTACCATATTCCTTTTTGGAAAGTTAGGATATCCTACATACACCATGGGAAGATCATTTTTCCACATGGATTGTTCATTATGAGCATTGATAGTCAACTATCTATGATTGACACAAGGAAACACACTTTTATGGTGTCGATGCATGGTCATCTCTTTATTATTGAGGGTAGTTTTTCCTACCATGAGATTTTATCCATCTTATTCTTTTGAGTGGGGTCACCTATCCATACTCTCTTCATCCTCTCTTTGGAGGCAGTGGGGAGTTTTCTCCCACTATTTTTTTCTTCTCTTATTTTTGAGGGAATATATTTATAGAAGGGTAGCTAACATGGCTACACAGTTTTAAGGACCAATTTATCGATCTTTCCTACCCACCCTAAATATTCTTGTAGGGGGTGTTGATGCATTATTTTATTTTTACATTTAGTTAATTACTTTATTACATTATATAAGCTAAAATAAGATAAAATTTCTTAGGTAGATATATTCTCAGGTAGATTGTACTTGCATAATGTGACCTATACTTCATAGTTTGGTGAAGATGTTGTCTACAAACGTGAATCCATCTCTTTAATTTCACATTGATTGTACATCTATAATTTTGGTGGTCTATCTTATATATACTCACTGGTAGGTTTCACATGAGCAATCTAATCTATTATAATATATCATTATTGTATATTTTCATCATTTGATAGAATAAAATTATTCTTTCATTTCAAATCCCTTATTCTTTTATTTTAAATATCTTACTTTTTAGTAGAGCTTCTTTATCTTAGGTGGATATCTCCATAACAAAATCTTACACATGTAAGGTTTCAACAATCCATTGAGTACTTGGTACATTATAAATCTAAACAAAAAAACCAACCACTCATACAAATCTTCTTTATTTGTCAATGCACCCAAGTCTCACTTGCATAAATATCAATACTTGCATAGTTGTATACTATAAAATTAATTAATCATTTAGGCATTTCTTCTTGGTATGTATTTGAAATTTCCCTCTTCACACTACCAATCTCCTAAAAGGGGTCCTAATCATGACCCATCTTCAAATACAAAAATATATGTGTACTAAAAGTTCAAGAGTAAGGGTTATAACTATGTCACAAGGACAAAACCACACTGGAAGGGGAATAGATATTTAGATGATCCTATCCAAGAGGAAAATATTTTGTTTGGGCCAATTTGTGATAGTCAAGATAGTACAAGCTTAATAACATCTTGACTCACTCTTTCGATAAGTCTATTATGACAATCAAGATAATTTGAAGTCAATAACACTATTATGACTGAATCAATAATAAATTTCTATTTCTAATTGTCAATCATAATTTACAAACTCAATTTCAATTGCATTTACAATCCCAAATTTTAAGTTTAATATAAATTGTAGTATTATATATCGATGAATTAAACTCTAAGTTTGTGTTTTATTTGCATACATTTAAATAAACATAAAGTGAGTAAAACACCAACATTTAAACTCAGCTACTTAAGGAAGCATGATCATTGAAGAAAACATGACCAATGAATGTATGATCAATGAATATTTTTTTCTTTTTTCTTTTTTTTGCATCTTTCTTAGCTTTATCTAGCTTTATTTTTTCCTTCTAGCATGTTCGATTGTCTCAAAGATCTCTTTTAGATAGAGATCATTGTATCAAATTTTACATACAATTGAATACAATATAGTCAATCATTTTTCATTTTTTTGTTTGCTCTGTTTTGAGTAAATCCATTGATATATTTTTATTTTATTTCATTTCTCAATTTAGTATAAGAGCTTTAATTTTTTTTCTTTCAATTGTTATTAGAGCAGATTGACTTTTTTTTGTGTGTAGGAAATCTAGGATAATAGTTCTCTCCAAGAAATATTAGAATGGAAAGTGGTGGAAATTTTCCATTCTAGCTCATATGCTATTTATTGAGGACAACTATGAATATTAGAGTATAAAGAGGAAGACCCTACTATTATCCCAACATCTCTAGAAATTAGTAGAAGTGGGATACACAAAATATACAAATCAAAATTCTTTGAATACCTTAACAAAAAATAAATGAAATTAGTTGAAAGAAGACTGAAAGAAGAACAATTGATCTTTATTCATCATTCAATCTGCATTGGATATGTCAATTTTCCTTGTATAGCTGGTATCACAAAGTCAAAGGATGCATGGGAGGCTCAACAAACTACATACCAAGGATCTAATAAAGTAAGATTGGTAAGAATTCAAACCTTTCAAAGAGATTTTGAAAATTTAAGGATGAAAGAAATCAAGTCTGTTCAATATTTTTTTACTAGGACTCAAAGCATTGTGAATCATCTTAAAACTCAAGGGGGAAGTGTCAAAAAAAAAGATAGAATTTTTTGGAGATCCCTTCCTCCAAAATTAAATCAAGTGGTCATGGCCATTGAGGAAATTAAATATCTAACAACATTCAAAGTTTGCAAAGTTAATAAGTTCTTTCCAATCTCATGAGGAGCCTATGCAACATTCTACACAGAACTTAGTGCAAGCCTTCCAGTCTACTATAAGAATTGAAGAAAAATCTATAACCCCTTCTTCTCATTAAAATAAATCTCAAGGTGAGTCTTTTCTAATAATAGAGGATAGGTAGAGGAAGAGGAAGAGGAAATAACAAAGGAAGAGGAAGAAGTTATGTTGATTGTAGAAGTACCCAATGTAGGTATTGTGAGTCATATAGACATTATGAATTTGAATGCAAGAAAAATGAATCTAGATTAAATAAGTCAAGATCTAATTATATTGAAGAGTTATTTGAAGATGTAGATAATTTTATGTTCTTTACATGTAATTTAGAAAAATAAAATCACAAAGATGTTTGGTTCCTAGATAGCTTTTTCTCAAATCATATGATAAGTGAGTCTGATCTCTTTGTCAAATTAGATGTACCTATGACAAGTCAAGTAAAATTTGGTGATGATAAAGATGTTTATGTAATGGGAAAAGGTACCTTTGCAGTGAAAACTAATCAATGATAAACTATTTTTATTGATGAAATTTTGCATGTGCCAAAATTATAGCATAGTATTTTAAGTATTGGGTAGCTTGTAGCAAAAAATTAAAAGGTTGTGTTTGAACATAAATAATATAGAATATTTGATCAATAAACTAACCATCATTGTGTAGAAAAGGCTTGTATGACACATAATAGATTATTTCCTCTCACAATGGTTTGTACAAAGATGCATGCCTTCAAAGCAATCACATATGATTTGTCGTTATGGCACCAATATTATGGTCTTTTGAATTTTCAAGTATTAAGTTTGCTTCCTAAGAAGAACATGGTGGGAGGACTTCCTCCAATTCAAGCAAAAGAAGTCTTCTCAAGGTGTGAACTTG
The DNA here is from genome assembly GCA_007258455.2 of Sequoia sempervirens. Lineage (NCBI taxonomy): Eukaryota > Viridiplantae > Streptophyta > Pinopsida > Cupressales > Cupressaceae > Sequoia > Sequoia sempervirens. Next base: position 145,144,946 of record VDFB02000013.1, read on the forward strand.
GAAAATAACATTGAGATAATTTTCTAGTGAACAATAGTGGAGGGAAAAATCTCCTCTAGAGCTTATGCATGCTGGAATTTGGGAAATCTTTGGATAAGAATATTTAATTTTTTAACTTTTATTGATGCTTTATCTCACCTTGCTTAAGCATAAATTGGAGGCATTTGAATGCTTCAAAAACCTTAAGGCTATTATAGAAAAACAAAGCAATTATTCTCTCAAAATACTTAGAATAGATAGAGGGGGAGAATTCACTTCCAAAGAGTTTACTAATTTTTGTAACACTCATGGCATCTAGAAAAAAATTACTACAATTTATACCCCCCCCCCAAAAAAAATTGTATTGAAAAATGGAAGAACTTAACCATTATGGAAATGGCACAAGGTATCTTATAGTTCAAAAATATTCCAAAATGTTATTGGGGAGAAGTAGTTACAACAACAACATATATTCTAAATCCAACTCCCACAAAAATAGTTCAAAGTGTCATTCCAAAGGAAGCCTAGAGTGGCCATAAGCCTTTAGTGGATCATATTGATGTATTTGGTTGTCCTACACATGTTCATGTTCTAGTTTAAAAGTGAAGGAAGTTGGATACAAAATCCCAACCTTTTTTTCTTCATGGGATACTCAGATACAACTAAAGGATATATATTTTACTACCCTAACACAAAGCAATGGATTGTTAGTTGGGATGGAATTTTTGATGAAGGGGGAGTATGACAATGGAAAAAAGGAGCTCAAAATACTACACCACTAATCATGAGTATTGAAAATGATCAATTTCCTCCTCTCCCCACAAGATTGAAAGTGGAAGTTCAAGCCCGAGTTCACCAAGTTCCTCTTCTTGAATGATAGTTCAAGTCCACCATCAAATCCAAGCTCTTCAAGAAAGGTACAAAGTTTAAATGAAATTGATCAAAGGAGTTATAATATGAATCTAGTTGCCAATTTTTCTTTGCTTAGTACAATTCGAGTTGAACCTTCTATGTATGAAGAAGTCGTGAAGGAAACGGTATGGATTGATGTTATGGATGAAGAGATGCATGCAATTGATAAAAACAATACATGGGAATTAGTGCAACTTCCTAAATAAAAACAAGTGATTGGTGTCAAATGGATTTATAAGGTGAAATACCATGTTGATGGCTTTGTAGAAAGACACAAGACAAGATTGATTGCCAAAGGATTTGGACAAATGTAGGAAGTAGATTATTTAGATGTTTTCTCCAATTGCAATATTTGATACAATCAAGATTATATTAGCTATTGTTGCATAATAGAAGTGGCTAGTCTATCGAATGGATATAAAATCAACTTTCTTGAATGGCTATATTGATGAGGAGGTCTATGTGGAATAGCCTATGGGTTATGAAATTTTGGGAAGAGAACATTTGGTTTATAGGTTTAAAAAAAATCTCTATGGGTTGAAGCAAGCTCCTTGTGCCTAGTGTAGATGGAGGAAATAAAATATATTCAAGATCTTATGGATTAAGATTCAAATCATTCCAACATCCAAATAATAGAGAACCTACAAGAAGATTATTCAAACATGCAAATGCAAATGTAAAACTCTAATTTATTTGTGAGGAAATAAACTAATTATCTCTATTACACTCCTCAAATCAAGATCTTGTGTAAACAAGATGGCTCTTAGAAGAACACACACAAGAGGCTATGGTTTATTGGATATTCAAATGTAAGATGTAAAGACTATTGAAAATATAAGAAATTAAAACTATAACTTGAGAAGAAACTAGCATGCAAGATGAAAATGATAGCTAGATTGTGAGTGATATTGATAGAGATTCGATGCATATATTAGATGATCCCAAAATGAGGTAGAGAGGCTATTTAAATATATATCCTCAAGAGAAAGTCAAGCATCGGGGTAAATATGGGATAATGAGAAATTAGTGGTATAGGAGGGATAAGTGGTAAATGGTAAGTGGTAAGTGGTAGGAGGGAATACTAGAGGGATTTTATTTAATAAATGGTGAAAATGGATATAAGGTGCATGTGTCAAGGATAGAGTAATATTTATTGGATTAATTCAATGGAAGGTATGAAAAGAAGAATGGAATGAGATGAGTAATAGATAAAAATGAAATGATAGGACATATTAAGGATATAGCCAATGCCTGAAGAAAATTAAAGTTAAATGAAGATAAATTTAACAGAAAATTTTGTGTCTACACCTCGTATGCAAGGATTAATAGTTATTTCTTGAAGAAAGGATTCATTCAAAGTCTCTCTAAGCAACCCCTTTGTATCCAACATCTTGACAGTGATGCTCATTGTTTCCCCTTATGTTGATGTCTTATTTATATGGGTAATAGTCCAACTCTCATGGAGAAATTTCAAGAAAAAATGAAATATAAATTTAAAGCATGTCAGTTATGGGATTCATGCATTATTTTTTTGGTGTGGAGATGCAACAACAATATAAAGGTATATTCATTTCTCAAACCATGTATGTAGCTAATTTATTGAAGCAATTTAGAATAATGGCACGCACTGAAGTGAATGCTACTTTGTACAAAAGTTTGGTTGGGAGCCTCATGTACCTCACTACAACTAGACCTAATATTATGCATGTTGTGAGCATCATCTATCAATTCATGCAATATCCACATGAGTTTGATTGGCATGTTGCAAAAAGAATCTTAAGATATGTGAGTGGTACACAAAATTTTGGCATCCATTATTCTCCCACTAATAAATTTGAGCTAGCTGATTACACAGATTCACATTGGGACGGTTTAGTGGATGATAAAAAATCAACACCTAGTTATGTTTTCTCATTTTGTTCTAGAGTTGTATCTTGGAGTATTAAAAAATAGGCAATCACGACTCTCTCTTCCATAGAAGTAGAATATATTGTGGTAGCATCTACAAGTTGTCAAGCCATATCAATTCAAAGGATTTTAGAGGATCTACAATTGGTTTAGGAACATCCAACCACTATTTACTATGATAAAAATAGCACCATTGTCATGACCGAAAAATTTGTGTTTCGTGCTTGATTGAAGCACATTGAGATCAGACATCATTTTATACGTGACTTGGTTCAAGATGCGACAATGGAATTACACTTGATATCTTTACCAATTCTCTTCCTACAACCAGTTTTGTTGCTTTGAAAAATCAGTTGGGTCTCATCCCTGTTATTCATCCAGAGAGAGATTGAAGAAAGCATGATCATTAAATAAAATATGATCAACGAATGCATGATCAGCAAACAGTTTTTTTAATTTTTTAATTCTTTTTTTTTTTTAAAACATCTTTCTTAACTTTGTTTTTTAACCTTCATCTAACTTTTTTTTTTCCTTATAGCTTGTTTACTTGTCTTAAATCTCTTTTATATATAGAGATTATTGTAACAGATTTTATATACAGTTGAATACTGCTTTGAGCAGATCCGTTTTAGTTTTATTTTATTTGTCAGTTTAATATAAGAGTTTTAATCCTCCGTCTTTCACTACTACCATGTCATCTCATCTACCGACACCCATTGTGGCGGTTCTCGCAATCATAAAATAAGCACATATATTGGAAGACATTTGACTGGATTGAAATTCTGTTTGGAATGGGTATAAAGACTCGAGTTCGACTACCATATATATTATATCATAGTTAGTTGTTGAAGGTACAATTACATTACCGTTTTTCTGTTCAATCGCCGAGCCACAGAAAATGCTCCACCATCAGTAGCAAAGAAAACTGTACAAGGTGAGTTCGAGTGAGGAGAACATAGTTCCCATTCTTTCCTGGCTGAAAATAAAGTTACGCGCTAGCTTTTCCACTGCTTACAAAATGTAAGCTATAAATAAGGGAATTCCATTTTAATCGCGAATCACTTTGACCTATCAGCCAGAATCTGTACCTAAGCTATACAACGAAAAAAGAAAGCCAATAGAAACTCCATTTTGTTACCATGGGGTAAAGCAAATGATAGGAGAATGATGGCATGCAGAACAATATAATATTGAAGATCGAAGGTGGAAGTAAAGCCATTCTATTCTGAAAGCAAACAATGGGTATCATATACCCGCCCTTCCCAGAACCACTACTAACTGTTAATGTCCAAGTCATCTTATGGTTTCCTTCACATTTTGCTGGATTTCAAATGTCAAGCTGAGAAAGAGGAATTGGGGGGCACTTTTCTATAGCTGTTTCATCTGACTGCACAGTCACTACTTTCAATTTTACATCTTCAACTCGTCCTCGACTCTTTTGCTTATAAATGCAGTATATTATCATCTGAATCGAAGCCAGTGGTATTCCAAGGAAATTAGGAGCCTGCATGAACCATAAATTACAAAACAATTGAAATGAGCTCATTTCGACAGATTTATTTGCTTAGACTATAAATTTATATAGATGCTCAACATATAATTACCATGATAAGAATATCTCTACTCAAAGCACCATACACCAACCACAATAGGCTGCCGAGGAAGGCGAACATTGAGAAGTAAAAGGACATGCACTCCACACTCTTGGTCCGAATTACCGCTCTCTATATGATAACATATATGTTAGTAACAATGTTGAAATATTTACTTATAATACATGAGTCTAATGAATGTAAGGGACCTTACTTACAATATCTGAGAGTGGAGATCCGAAGAGAATGACAGAGGCGACCATTCCTGTAGTACCTACGAGAATTTTCTTCTGGCCTGCTTCGATTCCCCACATGGAAGTTGCTGCAGTGCTGGCAAACACCACCAACACTCCTCCCACCATGAGACCCATTCTTCTCTGCCATCACATTCATCCCCCATCAACTGGCCGCCTCCAAACCCAAATGAAATGGTAGGTACTATCAAAGTGAAAGTAAATAAAACGGTACCTTAGATTCAGGTGGAGCAAATAGGAGATAGATGGTGCAGAAACCCAACTGGAAGAGAAGGCCAAAAGCATTGGTACCCATTACAAGACTGTTCTCCCATCCATTGCTGATGAGAGGGGAACCATAGAAGGTATAGATAAGACAGTTCAAGAGGCCTATTGCATAGGGCATCCCTGACATCTCTCCTGTTGTCTTCTTCTTCATCACTCTCCTGAAGTTACTCCTGCTCATAAATTAACGTAATATGAAAGTTAGCAATATTAAACTAGAACAATGGCACTACCGTCCCTTCAACAATAATGTTCCCCCATCTCCACTTACATTGGCGCTCCATACATAAGCAAAGCAAATGCGCTTCCTGCATCCCACACACAACCACACCAATTCCGGCAAATATTCAGTACAACTATAGCATCTATCATTAGTGTCAGTAAGCAGTAACATTAAATTTAAAATTGGATTAAGGCTAAATACAGAATAATGACCTAAAATGCCAGCCCCGCAACGTACAAACTTATTCATTATTGCCTCTCTTACAACAAGAATAGAGTAAAAGAATGAATTCCTAGTAAACAAGGATGCGATAGGTGTGATGATGAGTGGTGCATATTTATAACCCGTGTATTGAATATCCGTCTAGTTGAGCTTGCAACTTGAAAGATTCATGCCCACATGGAATCCGGCTTTTATAATTAATAACTGAATGAACGAACAGATTCCTGCTGATTATACTATATAGTTTATTTGGTTGTCTTTCGTTTTGATTAGTATATCACCACATTTACAAATTTTTAATGGCATTAGAGTAGATCTGAACCATCAACTTTCTTAGAGTAGACAATAGTCTCTTTAAATATTCAAAAATATGTCAATTTGCTTTTGCTCCTTGTTGACTGCGTACATATTAAAGTGTCAAACTTCTTTTGTCAGAGGCTTTTCCTCCATACATTTGGGTTTTGAGTTTGTTGAATTTTATTTTGCCAATTTGAAGGATTACTATATGAATGAAAGCTAGCACCTCCCTCAAGGAAACTGTAATTTTTTCGTTTTTTATTTCATTTGGGTGCGCCACCGCCTACCATACGTACGTTTCAAAGAAAATTCAGCTTTTGCTTTACTCTATGGGCCTTCAAAAAAATCTCAACATGAGCGAAGTTGTCTCCTTAACCTCCTAACAAGATGGGGTCGAGTATCTTACTGTCGAATGTACTTCACAAATTCAGTGTGTTGTCTAATCAAACTGGCAAAGGGAATATAGTCATAGTAAACTCTGATTAATCCTTTCAAAAACATTATATTTCCAACCAGTAATAATAACTTTTAGTTTGTCACACATTATTGTGACTCTTTTAACATGTTTCATATTTTTAATATAGAATTGTAAAGTTCTTCACTATCTTCCTTAGGATCCTTATGAGATTACATCTTTATTATAATAGAAATTTTATTTGTTAATAAAAATTTAAATATTATTGAAAGGTAGTTGACAACGATGGGATTATGATGGCGCGCGTGTCTGCTACGCGAAGAACCGAGCTAGGGCATTCGAGCCCTAGCTCATGAGCTTTCTTTCTCTGTTCCTGCGCGGCTAGGGTGGGGTCTATTGGGCATTTTGGGGGGGTTGTCTTCTGTGTGGATTGTTCTCTGTTCGGGGTCTAGTTTGTTGCCTGGGATACGCGGCCAGGGCTCTTTCTGTGTCTGTGTTTTCTGTCGGCCTGTGGCTTCCTTGGCGTGTAGTGTTGTGAGCAAGTTCTTGGGGCTTCGGTGGCTGTGCATGCCCTTGCATGCTTGGGTTTGGCTGTTGGGGGATTGGTTTTTTTGGGTGGACGGAGGGTAAGGGGTTGCTGTTCTTTCTAAAGCTGCGTTGTGGTTGGTGGAAGGGTTGGTGTTCGGCCTTATAAGATCGTATCTGGCTTTGTTGCCTCAATGTCTCTGGGGGAGACCTTGCAGGGCCCTTCTGGCATGGACTTTAGTTCCGCGATTGGCTCAAAGTCGCTAGTGCATGCAACAAAAATTATTGACAATAGCCTTTTCTTTCAGGATTCGGTAGATGGTAGTGTTCGCATGTCCGGGGGATCTCGTATCACTAAAGTTAATGGATGTCTTGAGCAGTGTAAAGAGAGACCTAAGTTGGTCATTCCACCTGAGATGATCGCTAAAGATATTGATTATTATTCCAGACATTCCTTATATTGCAAATTTTTGGGGATGAGGATTTCTCCTCAATTTCTGGTGTCTTGGGCCCGCCGGACCTGGTCGCCGGAGGGTGAAATGGACATTATGTTGTTGGCTAACAATTACTTTATGGTTACATTCGATTGCATGGCAGATCGGAATAGGGTCTTTGAGGGTGGTCCCTATTTTCATAACCAAGTGGGGTTGTTTATCAAACCCTGGCATGCGGGTTTCAACCCTTCGGAGGAGCTTCCGAATTGTGTTCCGGTTTGGGTCAGACTTCCTCGTCTTCCGGTGGAGTGTTGCCGTGATGATATTTTGCAACTGATAGCATCTTTGCTTGGAAAACCTGTCGGCTCCTCACAACAGACTCTGGATAGAAAGGTAATGACTTATGCACGTGTATGTGTTGAAATTGATTTGGGTAAACCCTTGCCAGACTCTATAGATATGTGTGCAGGCTCTTACTCTTGGGTGCAGTATTTGGATTATGAGACTCTTCCATTCCGATGTCGTCTGTGTCATGAATATGGTCACTTGTTGCGACGTTGTCCAAAGGCTAGGCCTATGGAGCCACCTTCTCCTCAGCGTCCTTGCAACCTACCTATGACTGATAGGGGGAAGGATCATATCCCTGGTGATGAGGAAGCTGCAGATGGTTTTGTACCTGTCAGGGGGCGCAACAGGAATAGGGGTCAGAAGAGGACCTTGAAAGAGAGACAGGAGGAGGATACTTTTAACAGATTTGAGGTGTTAGATGATCTTAGCCAGCAAGAAGTGAATCCGGGATTGGTAAACCTTGATCAAGGAACTCTGAGTACAGGACAGACTGGTCTCCTCTCTGAGGCTACCCAAGATGCAATGGATGGTGATGGCTCTCAGATGGTCACGGACCTTCACTTGGGTGTTCTAGTGGAGTCAGTTCCTATGGCTGAGTTGAAGAAGGATGGTGGGGATGGGCCTCCTCCGGGGTCAAATGTTGGTATTGTTATCGAGAGGAGTGTCAAGTCTCCCTCTCCTTTGGGTATTCACCAAAAGGACTCAAAAAAAGGGGTGGGTGAGAAATCTTCCAAGCTTGGGCGTAAGAAGGATTTGGAAAAGATTAAGTTAACAGGGGAAAATTTGGTGGAGTCGGGGTCAGTCAAGACTCTGGATTCTCATTTCTTGAATTCCCTGAAATGATTGTTTTATCATGGAATGTGAGGGGCTTGAACAGTGGCCCTCGACAAAAAGTTGTTCGCGATTTGATTAGAAGTAATGATCCTGATGTTCTTTTCCTGCAGGAGACTAAGTTGTTGATTGAGGATATGATAGGTATGATGCCCAAGTTATGGGGGAGTGGCGAGTGCCAGTGCGTTGGTGCTCTTGGTTCTGCTGGGGGTGTGGCTTGTTTGTGGAACCCTCGGAAGGTTCGCCCTCTCTGGTGGATGTCCTTTAAGTCTTCCATTTCTATGGTGGCTTCTTGGTTTGAAACGGGAGAGTTTTTTCTTTTCTCTAATATTTATGCACCTGTTGATCTTCTTGGCAAACGGTTGCTATGGTCCCATATTGGATATGTGCGTAGCATGGTCCCTCTTCATCCGTGGATTATGGCTGGTGACTTCAATGCCATTGTTGAGTTGGCTGAGAAGCGAGGAGGTAATGCAAGGTTGGATCCCTCGGCACTTCTTCTACAAGACAACATCTCTACTTTGAATTTGGTTGACATCAAGCCCAATAATGGTCGGTTTACTTGGAACAATCAGAGGACAAGGGATAACAGCATTTCAGAAAGGTTGGACCGTTTCCTGGTTTCCTGCTATTGGATTGGTGGCTTGCGGTCCTCTTGCTCTGAAATCTTGGATTGGAGGGGTTCGGATCATTGGCCCATTAAGCTTGCCATTTCTTCTGCTCGTGTGCCTCGTTATCCTTCCTTCAAGTTTCAGCTCATGTGGTTGCGGGACCCTTCTTTACATGCCCATGTGGCAGATTGGTGGAAGGTTGGCAGACCAGCATATGGTACGGTGATGTATACTTTTGCTAAATTACTTTAATTTACCAAATCTCAGCTCAAACGGTGGAATAGACAATGCTTCGGAAATATTTTCCATGATAAGGCTCGTGCTCAAGCTGATTTGGATGGTATCACAAGGGTGATCAGGGAAGAGGGAGTGACGGTTGGCTTGCTCCAGGATGAAGCCAAGGCTCTTAAGGTGCTGGAGGAGTGTGAGTTGAGAGAGGAATTCTTTTGGAAGCAGAAGGCCAGAATTGAGTGGCTTCAAGAAGGAGATAAAAATACTGCTTTCTTCTTTAACTCGGTGAAAGCCAGGAGGCATGGTAATTCCATTTCTGTTCTGGTTAATGAAAGAGGTGAGCAGCTCTCTTCTTCTCAGGAAATCTCGAATGAAGCTGTGCAGTATTTTGAGTCTTTATTTAGGGAGGATGGGCATGGTGGCTCTGTTGAGGAGGTTCAGGTTCTTTCCTGTTTTCCTTCTTTGGTCACTAGGGAAATGAATGAGCATCTCATGGGTGACGTTGCTTTGGAAGAGTTGGAGGCGACTGTGTTCCAAATGAAGAAAGGGAAGGCTCCTGGCCCTGATGGCTTCCCGATAGAATTCTTTCAAGAATTCTGGGATATTATTAAGTTGGACTTATTGGCTGTTGTTCAGGAGTCTCAGAAGAACAAGCAGATGTTAAGGGCTTTGAATGCTACTTTTCTTTCTCTCATACCTAAATGTGATGAGGCAGATAGGTTAAGTCAATTTAGACCTATTTCCTTGTGCAATGTGATTTACAAAATTATTTCCAAACTGATTGCTGAGAGATTAAAAAAGTGGTTGAGAATGTTGATCTCAGAGGAACAGAGTGGTTTTGTGGAGGGAAGGAAAATTTTGGATGGGGTTGTTATTGCTTCTAAAACCATTCACTCGATGGCCAGCTCCAATGATAAGGCGATGTTCATCAAGTTAGATATGGCCAAGGCCTATGACCATGTCCGGTGGTCTTTCCTCCAGCGGGTGCTTGGAGCTTTTGGGTTTGGAAATGAATGGATTCAGTGGGTTATGAGTTGTGTTACCTCTGTTTCTTTCTCTGTGTTAACTAATGGGGAGCATTCTAAACTTTTTGGAGCTTCTCGTGGGCTGCGACAGGGAGATCCCCTTTCTCCGTATTTATTTATTCTTCTTGTGGAAGGACTGGGGCGTCTGATAAGAAGGAATGTCAATTTGGGCCTTATTCAGGGGTGGTGGTGGGGAGGCGATTTTCCTCCTCAATCCCATTTACAGTTTGTGGATGACACGGCTCTGATAGGTATGGCTACTATAGGGAAGCGTACACTTTGCGCAAGGTGTTGGATGTGTATCTTGCTGCCTCGGGTCAACGGATTAATGAAGATAAGTCCTCCATCTTCTTCTTTAACACCCCTAGGCCCATTCAGTGGAGGATTGCCCATATCTTAAGATTTCAAATTGGAGGGCTCCCCTTGATCTATCTTGGTGTGCCTATCTCTGTTGGTAGGCTGCCTAAGGATTCTTGGCAGAATATTTTGGATAAATTTCGGGTGAAAGTTAATCACTGGACTCATAGGTGGCTATCCTTTGCTGGCCGTGTTCATTTGCTCAAGTCGGTGGTGCAGGCTCTTCCCACCTACAAATGTATGCTTCAGGTGGCCCCGATGGGATTTCTTAAGGATTTAGACTCTTTGGCCAGGAAGTTTCTTTGGGATGGTAGCTTGTTGTCTTCGAAGTGGAGCCTTGTTAATTGGGATACTGTTTGTAGCCCGTGTCAGTTTGGAGGCCTTGGGTTAAGGCAGTCGTCCTTAACCGGGGAGGCACTAGCTGCTAAACTGTATTGGAGATGGTATGTGGAGCAGGATCAAATTTGGGCTAGGATCTTATCTCATAAATACTTCCCTGGGGCTGCTTGGCAGGATATTCCTGATTTCCCTTGGAGGGGAGAGGCTCGATGATTTGGAGTACGCTTAAGAAAGGTGTTGCGCTTGTTAAAGATGGCCTTTTCTGGATATGTAGAGGGGGGTCGTTGGCTCACTTCTGGTATGATTCTTGGGATGGATTTCCTCCCATTACTTCTCACTTCCCTAATTTGTTGATGTTGTGCCAGAGGTTTCTTGCAGCTGGTTGGTCTAGGGTGAGTGACTTTATGGCTGTCTCTGATAATGATCAACTGGTGTTGGTGAGATGGAAGCGACCTGGTGAATGGCCTGATGTTGGATTGAATGAAGAATGAACTGAGCTTCATAATATCCTTTCTAGAAGGTGATGCAGTTCCCTCCTGGATGGGGATGTCCTCTCTTGGTCTCCTAATCCTAAGGGGGTCTATTCTATTGCTTCTGGGTATCAGGTGTTGTTAGCTCGTAAGCTGGAGGAGGTGGAGGTTCCCTGGTGGAGGAGAGTGTGGAATAACTTTTCTTGGCCAAAGTGTAATTGTTTCGTTTGGACCTTAGCCCGGAATAGATGTTTGACGTGGGACAACATTCAGAAGCGGGGTTTTCAGGGCCCCTCTATTTGTGTTCTCTATGGGAGAGGGGAAGAGGAGTCTGCTCATTTGTTCTTTCGTTGTTCCTTTGCTGCACAGCTGTGGCATTTCTGGTGGGGAGTGTGGAATAGTTCATGTGTTCATGCCTCCTCTTTGGTTGACTTTTGGAGCAGTTTGGGTAGGCCTCCTTCGGTGGCCTCTTTTTTGCAGGATGTGTGGTATGTGGGGCCTACTTTCATCCTGTGGCAGATTTGGCTTGAGAGAAATCATAGGATTTTCCGTGGTGAGAAAATGGTGGTGCAGCAAGTTTGGCAAAGAATTTTGGGTATGATTCAGGAAACGGTGGCTGCTAAATGTGATGTTGGGTTTCCCTTGGAGAAAGGGGATGATACAGTGGTGGATAGATTGGGGATTCAAGTGTCATCTTTGGCGTTAGCTGGCCTCAGGAGAGGTTGGCGCCAGCGGCAAAGGGTTCTTAGGATGGGTAGATGGATGCCCCCTCCGACTGGCGTCTTGAAGATCAACACTGATGGCTCTTCTCGGGGTAATCCTGGGCCTGCTGGGGTTGGGGGGATTGGCAGAGACTTTATGGGATCAACGATCTTCTTCTTTTCTGTTCATGAGGGGGTGCAACCCATTAACTTGATGGAAGGCTTGGCAATCTTATACACCTTTGAGCGGGCGTTTTCCTTGGGCTGGCGTAAGGTTATCTATGAGTCTGATTCGCAATTCTTGATAAATTTTCTAAAGGAAAGGAAGTTTTCTGGTGTTCACTCGCAGTTGGCTAGGTTGGTTCAGTAGATTTTGCGGATTAGTTCCTTGATGGAGATGGTGTCCTTTGTTCACATTTCGAGGGAATGGAACAAAGCGGCGGATTGTTTGGCTCGTTGGGCTTCTAAGCACGCTGAGGGGTGGAATGTTGATGGGTTGGGACAAGTTTCTCAGGAGCTCCGCCACGACTTGGAGGGGATTCTTTCTAAAGATGGTAATGCTAGGAATGCTGAGTGATGTGGATTTTTGGTTCTTGATTGGATCTGGTGGTTCTCAGGCTTCGGCCTGTTGATGTGTTGTAATGTTGTTCTCTGATTATTAATAAAGTTTTTACCCCTTTTTATAAAAAAAATAAAATAAAATATTATTATTTTTAAAAATTATTATTTATTTAAGGGGTAAATACTTTTTATTCGGAGTTATGAATTGGTTAGATCACAAATAGAGGATCACATCCCTAATATAACCACTCAACAATACCACCCCTATGGGGTTTGAACCTTAGTGACAAGAACAACAACGCCACCCTTAAACCATCACACCATGCCAATATCAGTGTTTTTTTTCTCCCTTTTTTTAAAAAAAAAATAAATTGTTTTCTTGAAATAATTTTTTTTTTTTGCTGTTAATAAAAAGAGGGTTATATTGGGGCTACCATACGTACGAAATGTCAACATTATTGTCAAGAACATAAATATAAAGTACAAAAATTTGATTTCAAAGATGTATTTTATAGTATTCAAAATTATACTTATTTATAAATTATTTTATAAAAAATGATGTAATTTTTATCATACATGTATAATTTAGCTCTCAATACTCTTAATGGGGCCAATTAAAGTTCTATTACATAAATTCAATTTCAAATTTAAACAAAAAAATGTTGAAACTATCTCCTTATATATTGTGTACTTTTATTACATCCTACATCTAAGAAGTCAAGGAAAACATCTAAAAATTTGAAGTAATAAATTAGAACCCAAAATGATAAGTAAAATCCTATCTAACTTGCCCACCAATCATTTCAAGGTAGTGAAGATATACCCTAGAGATATTTAACTTCAATAAATGTTGTCAATCATTAGATTACTAAAGACATTAAGCCTTACCAATGTCAATCATTAGGGTATATCTTACTCATTTTCCTTCAACTCCCTTCCATTTGTGATACATTAAGCCTTACCATAGGCTCAATACACTTTTCTTTCATTGATGCCTTGAAACCATCTTGATGACATGTTATGAAACATGTCAAATTAATTGGAAGACATTGTTACCTCTTAATAGGTAATTGCTTCCCAAAGTTTGTATCACTATGCCTTGTCATGCTTAGGTGACCTAAATATCAATCACAATTTTTATATCCAATAAGCTTGTTAGTATGTTAATGATATGTTAGTCTAACATTAGTAAATTAGATATATAAGAAATAAGGATCTCAATAATTCCTTATTTCTTAGTGTTTCTAGTAAAAAATGAATAAATTGAATTTAAATCTGATATAGCATGTTGGTTCCTTTTATTGCAACCCTCTATTATAATAAAAACTACAATACCTACACTAGGGGAACAAAATTTTAACAAAAAGATTCTCCCTATAATTAAATAAAGGACAAGAGAAAGCCAATGAACAAGGCTACACCCAACTTTCTACTCTTTGAGCTCCATGGGACTCGAAGGGTAATCCTTTTATGGGTCTTAAAGAATGATAAATCCTTTTACAAGTGATGCTATAGGAATATGACTTAATCTAAATAGTGTAGGAGTTTAAGGTGAGCTCCTCAACACCCTAGGATCACCTTTAAGACAAAATAAATTCCACAAAGATAGAAATAACATATATATCATGGTATGATTATGGATGCAAGATTGCCATATTGAATTAGATTATATATATGATTCCTTTTTTTATAAAGAAAAGTTGTGAGATAGGATTAGACAAGATCATGTCATGTGTCTTAATCTTGTATATTGAGACAACCACCTCAACAAATATTAAATGACTTAAGACACAAGCATTAAATACAAAAAGATAAGATAAGATCTAGTGACAACTGACACTATCTAGAAAAATTCCCTACTAGGAGCTACGTGGACTTAACATGTAAATAGGACCAAGAGAGGTAAAACATGTATTTACAACAACATCCTCTTAAGTACAACTTAGGGAGTAACATCATGCAAATGACATAAAGATGGGTTCTAACTATGAGGCCATGTTACATACCCATGTACATATGCAAATGCAATCTCTCTAAAATGGAGAAAATAAGAAAATCAAGTGGTGAACCATAGAAGTTTAGGGGCTAGGAATTCTAAATCTCTTCTTCTCTATTAGGGTCTCTCACCTAATGGAAAGAGGTAGATTCCACATCCAAAATCTAGGTGGTTCACTCAATCTAAGATATGTATGAAGGAATTAGAACTAAATGAAATGATGTAGATGCACTTAAGTGATGAAATAGATTGATTGTGAATGCAAAACATAAGAAATGTGACTTGTTTGAAAACACATTGTGTTATGCAGAAAAGAACTAGAAATGAATGCAAAACTTAATAGAAATGAACTAAACTAAAAGTGTGCACCTGGGATCTTGATGAATGATGGAAAAGACATCTAGAAAGCTACTGATACTGAAATTTAGGTCTAGTGGGACTCATTCACCACTCACCAAATTACCACAATATTCTTCAAATAGCCTTAAAACAAATTAAAGCTCCTCATGGTGCAACTTTGAATAGTGTGGCATCTCTAATCCATAAAATGAATCAATGTAATCTTGAAATTACTTTGCATCAACATGATCTCCATCCTTTAGATTTGTAAAAACAAAACAAGGCTTTCATGATCAGTGCTCGATACAATAGGAAACAGATAAAGTGCACTCTCATTAATAATGGTTCTACCCTTAATATGTGTAGTGTGACTCTCCTTGATTGATTAGAGGTTGATAGGTCAAAAATAATACCTGATTCTATATCTATTTGGGGATTTAGACAACAAGAACAACGAACCATCATCTCAACACAACATTTAGACAACCTTTTGAAAGCATCCACCTCAACCACTTTAGACAAGGCCACAAACTACACAACAACATTTAACGACCAAAATAAAAAAAAACCACATGATTCCAAAGAAATGAAACAACTTTATGGAAAAGGGTATGAACTCATAAAACAACAGGGATATAGTGGAAAAGGATGTGGTGCTCGAGAAGAAGATATCTGCAACCCTATAGAGCCTAACACACAAAAAAAAACTCATGGTCTTGGTTATTGTCCTTTGTCCAAACCTTCACTCAACATCAACAATCTCATAAAACAAACTCCTAAATCATCCATCACAACTAATAGTCTTGAAAATAATCATTTACCAAACATGCAACACATAACTACACCTTCACTTAATGTTAATTTCATCTCACAAAATGTTCATGATTTGAATTCATTAGATTTTATACCTTCCTATAATGGGAAGAATAAAATATCACAATCTAGACACACTTGTGTAAGTATGACATCCCCTACTAAGCAAGATATATCTTTGACACCAACCAAAAAACCACCTTCTCCTCCTAATCAAGAGGGTATCTTGTTGAGACTCCTTCAAGATCACTTGATCACCCTCCCTCCAAGAACTTGAAAGAAATACTATTCCAAGACTTCATACTATTCCTAACATAGAATTCATGGTCACTCCACTAATGAATGTAATACTTTGAGTTGGACAATACAACATTTTCAGGAGTTAGCTATGCTTCCCTATATGGGGGCACATCATTCCTCTAATTGCTATTAACTTTCACTCTAGCATTTCACTAATCCTTTTGGCTCACCTTTTTCTTGCACTTATTGGGGGCAAGGTCTTCGATAGCCTTGTCCTCATATGTCACTTGTTGTAGCCTTCTTTGGCTATTCATTAACCTTTCATGAATACATAATAGCAAACTTGGGATGTGGACGGCATGCCTCAAGTTGGATCGCATATGACATACTTCCTCCTTCATGACGTAGCTTATTGGAAACATATGACTTGACATAGGGCTTTCCGAGTAAGCTTTCATGTCTCTCTTCTTCTTCTTTAAAGAAATTGCTCTCAGTATGGGCGCTCACAATTGCTTTAAATTGGGGGCATACATCACCACTCTCATTTCATTGTGTGATTTTTTTTTTTTGTGATTTCCTCTCTTGGAAGCACTAGGTACAATGTTGTTCAAGGTGATCCCTTCACTTGTCCTCTCTTGGAAAGAAGATGAGATCATTTGCACTTATCCTCTCTTGGGGACATTGAACATGATGCTCCCTAAGATGAGACATTGCAAGAATTAAGCAAAATCCCTTTGAATGATCCTTGCATTATTTTGCACTAACAATATCTATAAGTATCAAAATCTTTTCCTTTTTGGTGCCTTATTAAAGTTATTAGGAGGTATAACTTTGATATGGTAGAGCAAGAAGCCCACCTAGCTAAATGAATTTTCCCCATTGCCACATTTTTTTTTGTCAGTGTATACCAACTAGCGTATGTTTTTGGCCTTTTGGGATTTCTCACCCCACAGACCATTAGAAGTTTTGTGGCCCTAGAGTGAGTATGTTGTGGCCTTCTCACCTCGCATATGACCTGGAGTTCTGTGGCCCTAGAGTGAGTACATATTTTCCATCCTATCTCTCTTTCCATCTTGGCTTTGAATGATTTTGTATCTTGGGGGCTTGACCTACATGTGGATCTCTCTTGAATGCCTACTTTAGTGTGAGTTTGAAGCAAGTTCATCCTCTCACCAAAGTGGGGGCTAAATGTGTCATAGAAAAAAGGACCCTTTGCTTGACATGAGAATAATTCATGATAAATTATACTTAATGAGGCCTTGATTCAAGTTTTTTGAGGAATTTTATGCATCCATACTAGGTCTCATACCCTTGCACACTGAATAAAATGTGTTTATTGATGTCTTGTAAAGGTGTTGAAAGATACTTTCATGATTTTATAGACTTAATAAGCTCATTTCTACCTAATCAAACATTATAAAATTTGTTTAATAACATTATGACATCAAACTAGAAAGTTGTCAACTTAAACTTAATGTTAAACTAGTGTTGTAATGTGTTTTGCACATTAACATTGGATTTTGTGCCTTCCTAGGTTGTGGACCTCATTTTAGTGTTGTAAAGTGTACTTAATTAGACTTTCACATTGAATTATGTGTCCCAATCCCTAATTAACCTTTACATCATCATTAATAGGCCCCTATTCCTCCATATTGTGCATCTTGAGGCTTAATTTGATCAAATAACCAAGATTGTCATCATATAAGCCTAATTGTCTTACTTCTCGGCATTCCAGCTAGCAAAAATGACCCCTATGGGACCCATTCACCATTAGTGGTGAATTAGTCCCATCTAGGTGGGACCCATTTTCCATTAGTTGTGAATGAGTCCCGTTTTGAGTCATTTTTGGGGTTTAAGCAGGAAAAATTAGGTTTTAAGTTTAATTTTTCTTCATGTCAGCCTATGATGAGGTATTAACGGGTAAATTATGATGATTTCCTATAAATATAAGTCTTTAAACCATAATTCATCATAACTCAACTTCATTTATCATTTATCTTCTTTCTCTTATCAAGCAAGCTAGGGTTTTATCTTTCTAAGTCATTAAGATAACATTTTCAGACATTTAAGGGAAAATTCTTCATATTTTGCTACAAAAATTCAAGATAAAACATCATGACAAGGTAATAAATCTGTTATTGCATGCTTCATTATATTATTTTATCATTTTGGTTTAATTACTTAAAAGGGATTTGACCAAGGCAAACCCCCATGCACTAACAATCAACATTTTCTCCTTTCATTGTGTGTTTGCAAATTTAGGTACTTGGATGGCTTGGACATGATTGAATATTAGGTTGAAAACTTGTTGAAGTCATCCCCACCTTTTAAAAGACAAAATACACATAATAATTCACTTCTAGGTAGTTTGAAAATGAGACACTTGAAGGTCCTAAAATAGGCTTCAGTAAAGTCATCCAAAACTGGGACTGATTCACCCAGAGTGGCGAATGAGTCCCACTAGGCCTAAATTTTAGTATCAACAGCTTTCCAAATGTCTTTTCCAGCCTTCATTAGGATCCCAGGTGCACACTTTTAGTTTGGTTCATTTCTATTAAGTTTTGTATTCATTTCTAGTTCATTTATACATAGCACAATGTGTTTTCAAACAAGTCACATTTCTTAGGTTTTGCATACTTAATCAATCAATCTTATCAATTATTTGCATCTAGAAAATTTCATTTAGACATAATTTCATCATACATTTCTTTATTTGAGTGAACTACTTAGATTTTTGGGTGTGGGATCTATCTCTTTTCATTAGGTGAAAGACCCTAATTGAACAAAAGAGACCTAGCATTCCTAGCCCCTAAAATCTATGGTTCAAGTGGGATAAAACTCCTCTCCAAAGTAAAGATAACAACAAAATACTATTGATGATTCCTGAAAGGGACAAAACCCCATATGAGGAAAAAGACCCTACCATAAGAGAGAAGAAAATAGACCATGCATCCCTCCCTCAATATAGTGTCTCCTTCAAAGATGTTCTAGATGTTAGACAATGAATGTTGAAGATGATTCATGAACGTCGAACAACGTTCCTCCACTTGTAAGGAAACAAGACCAATATGGTATGTAGGATGTCTTCCCATTCCTGAAAGGAAGATACAGGAAGAAGGATGATGTGTGATGTATCTGAAATATGTGCAAGTATCTCCATGATGTCAATACCGAAAGGTGTCATACTCCAAATAGACATTCTATACTACACTACCAAAGAATACAATCATGAATCTACTAGAAATGATTGTAGAACATAATCCAAAGACAAAGAAGCCTCCTCAAAATATTGTCCAAAATGATCCACACTCATGTAAAATTATAAAGGATGATCATGTAGAGAATGAACGAGAGGGTCAAAGTGTTCTCTCACAACAACTAAGGAAGGATCATCTTCATAAAAGAGAAGATGAATGCACTTAATGATGTATCCCAAATATGAAAGGTGGGACTCACACAACAAACCACCAATGTATGCCAAGTACTCATCCTAAGTATCCATCTCTAAAAGATTATATATTTATGCACTAAATCACAAGGAACCAAATCATGAAAATATAAGAATCCTCAGGTACAATAGTAGATGAGGGATATGAAGTATCAGTGAATTCAATTAGACTACACTTATCATCACCCATTGTGTCAGCATATGATGGAGTAAGAATGCTAGATGATTTTTCCACTGTTGGATTACAAGAGTCCTCAACCTCAAGATGTTGATTCGTAGATGAAGAATACAAACCCTCTAAACCTAGATTAGGAGCCATATAAACTATAGTCTCAATAGAATTATTAGTAGGAGGAGACAAAAAAGGTTATGCATCATCAAAACAACCAAACTTTTCCCAATGAGAAAGCTTAGTAGTTGTTTTATCATCAATTGGTAAAAACTTAGCAAGTGGAACAAAACAATCAACAATAGGATCCTCTAGAAATGGAGGTTCATTTGAGTTTCCATACATTTCCCAAAGTCTAGTCATAAGGTCATGATAGATCTCAATACCATCAATGGCCATTTGTGTGTCAATATCACAACTACAACCAATTAGTCCTAGAATATGTTCTATTTCTATGTCCCATACAACTCTCTTCCATTTAGATGAAGGTTTAGGAACTATTCCATGGAGATATGAAAAACTATTAGGGTAAGTGCACCAAGATGGTTCCCAAAAAGGGGGCTTAAGTGGCCACTTTTTTTCTGAAATCAGAAAATGTTGACCTTGGATGTGAAATTGAGGATAGTTACACTAATTTTTTTGAGATGGAACAAAAACAAGGATCGAAGTGCTCCGAGTCTACTTTCTAAACAACTAATGTTTTTTAAAAGTGCTTGAGATTAAGGGGTTCAAAAAAGGGGTGTGCACAAATTGGTGATGTTTTTATTAGAAAAACATAACATAGCAACTCTTGTACGACCTAAACACGGTGAACTTTTTTGTAGTATTTTTAAAATAGCTATTGTCAGAAGTTATCTAATAGCATCTAGTTGATGCACAATTTTTCTGATAATTTTTTAATGAATATTTGATTTTTTACTAATTTTCTAAGTGGGCACTTCTTGAAAAGAATAATTTTGACCGTGCTCCCGCTACAAATTTTTGAAAATAATTGATTTTTTTAATCTTTTTTTTTAATTTTTTGTAGAAATGGAGTCTAGTTTCTAAAAATGTAATTTATTTGAAATTTTGATGAACGGTTAATTTATAACAAAAAAGAAACCTAACACTGCTTTTTGGCAAAAAATAGACATACAAACAAAATAAATTATGGATGAAAAACTTAACATTGTCAAAAAGTGAAAAAAATTACATCGTTGGATAGCTAAGAGAGAACCTAACATTGCCCATGTTTTCAATTTTGTCGATATTGAACTAGATGCAATCTTGATGGTGAGCATGGACCTTATTATGTAAAAAATTGTAGAATTTGGAAAAAAACATCTCTGGCCTTGTTGGGAATGCCCTCCAAGCTTTTGAGTTGGTATTCCAAGGAAAGTACTTTCACATTTTTCTTTGTTTCTAACGCAAAATAACGTGAGCACGGTTTTTTTTTTAAAATTGAAAAGTGGCTAGAAAATTGGTACCCAACTTCATGCACCCACCCATTAAGCCACCTACAAAGTGTTAGGATTCTATCTTACCAAGACTTAAAGTTCCATTAATTTAACCTGATTATAGCAGGATGCCTTTTGATATCCATATTAAAATCCTCTAATTTAGTCACACAATAAACCACTCAAGAGACAAAATCCAACAATAGAAATGGATTAACCCCACCAAATTACTCAATCATGGAGCCCCCAAGAAATATACAAGGTTCACACTTTATATTTAGTGTATTATAGGTGTCACTTACCCAAAAGTAGTAAAGTGGACTTGACCTTAGTGGATAGAGATGCTAAATTTGGCCACAAGATCAAAGTAATTTTTTAATACAAAATGAGATCAATCTGACCACACCATTGGAAAGTACACAAAAAATTATGCACTTCCAAAAAAATCACCCAAAAATGTTACCATTGGAGAAAGAACTAAGCCTTGAAAGTTCCCAAAATGAGAACATCTTAGTAACAATTGTGAGAATCTACAACTTCTAAAAAACTAGGAACCAAAATAAAAAACAAATTGTACCACTACAAAGAGCACAAAATTCTACCCCAAATAAAAAAATTACTTGGGAAAAGGAGTCTAGATGACTAAGTTATGGTTGTTTTGAAAATTTCCCTTAAAAACCAAAATGCAAATGGTGAGGCATGAGAAAGAACTTTAAGGAGAATTGATATCACATTGATGTGATGATAATGTTAGTAATCCACTCCATTAAATTTGATGACTTGTAGCATGTCACAATAACATTCCCTCTACTTCATAAAATATTACCTTACACAAAATATTCCCACAAAATATTCCTCAAAATAACGACTGACATAATCTTCTTGGAGGGTGACAAAATATGCTCTTTTTATGTCAGTTTTTTTCTAGTCACCAATAGCTAAGATGGAGGGGCTTGTGTGACTATAGTGGCCTGCAATGGTAGTGGAACACCAACCCTATGGCACTAGTGTAGGGTCCTATACCCTTGAGGTGAGACATGGTACAGTTTGTGAACTATGCTTTATACCCCACCAAAATTTTAAAAATAGTATTTTTCATGATTTTAAAATTCCTACAAAATTAAGAAAAAACATAATAATTTTATTAATTTTTGTTTTCACCTATGACGTTTTATTTGCTTTGTTGATAGTATGATTTTACCTTTGATAGGTCGTATTATCATACAACCACAAGGTTGGCGGCATGATCAAATTGGGAAAAAACTTGAGGCTTGGGTCAAGTGCTCAGATTTTGTCAAACATGTAGTCAATCTTAGGGTTTTTGGGCATTTCACATGTGGTAGTAGAGGAAATTTTTGTCCAAAGTGCTCTAAAAATTAAACTACGTCCTATATCTAGTAACCCTTTCCCAACTTAAAACCCTTGTTAATTAGACAAAATATGATGAAATTTGATGCAATGAAAGGAAAACTTGACTTTCTCTAATGCCATGGATTTAATGGCGAGGTCTTTCAAATCTCTACTCACACCCAACAAAAGTTTTATTTCAAGATTGGTCCCTCAAATTTGGGAAGAATTCTACAACACTAAAGCTCTAATGAAATGTAGGAGCTTATGGTGAACTCCTCAACACCCTAGGATCATTTGCAAGATAAAATAACTTCCACAAGAGAGAAATGGTAGAAATATCATGCTATGATTATGGATGCAAGATTTTTAGATTGAATTAGATTATACATATGATGCCTTACTTATAAAGGAAAGTTGTCAGATAGGATTAGACAAGATCATGACATGTGTCTTGATCTTGTATAATGTGACTACCTTAACAAATATTAAATAACTTAGGATACAAGAATTAAATTCCAAAAGATAAGGTAAGATCTAGTAACAACTAAAACTGTCTAGAAAGATTCCCTCCTAGGACCTAAGTGGACTTAACATGCAAATAAGACCAAGATAGGTAAAGCACCTACTTACACCAACAAATAACACAATGAAATAAAATGAAAATACTTTCATCAGCTTATTATTATGCTAATCTCATATAAAACTACAACCAAAAATGCTTTCAATATGGATGCTTTATATATTCTTAGATGTATGAATAGAGGGTGTTATATATTTCACCACATTCAAGTATGATCCCTAATACATAGAATAATATTGAGAACTAATAACTTACATAACAATCCCTTTACCTCAAATACATAAAGGAGTAGTAAATGAAAAAATATCAAGCATATTCCTTACATTTCTTAAACTCAATGAAGACACATAAACCCTAATAAATTAGACATAAAAGAAAAGATTCATTAAATTTTATAAATCATTTTGCATGTAGAAACTACAGAAGACTAACTAGTGTCTAAGCATGGGCTATAGAGTCTTGTATCATGTATCTTATATCACAATTTAAAGCATATCTTGATGATGTTTTGTTATGTTACCGCCCGATGATAATAAGATCTCGAAAGCCTACAAGACAATAATACTTACCAATTCATCTAAAAGTATAATATTCCTACTATTTTCATGAAAGAATTTAGTCTATCCTTTGGACATGAAGCAATAATGAAAATAGTTCGCTATAGAAAATGTGCATTGATGAAAGTTATTATCTTTGATTATTCCTATTCAAACAACATTACATTTCATCTTGGAGACAAATATGAAACAATGTGTATTAATATATGCCAAAAATCATGATACAACAATACTATGATGTGATGAACTATAGACACAAACCTTCATCTAATACAAAGAACCTTCACATCCCTATACATAATACTTTTTTCTTTCTTAGAACTTTTAGAACTAGAACAAAACCCCTTGAAATGACACAACTACATTAAAAAGAAGAGGGAACATCTTTGATTCCCCTTAAATGTGAAACCTAGAAAACTTGAGACCCTCTAATCTTCAACAAACTAGCATAAGGGTATATGTCATTTTACCCCTATCTTTATTGTGTTTCTCATTTACAACTAAAATTTGTTTTTCCCAATACGTTTCTAATCTTGTGCTTACACTTTAGCTACCTATAAAAATATGTTTACCACCTTTATTTTCTCTTAAAAGTGAAATATTCAACTTTGGGTAAGAACCCATTTCACTGGTAGTTAAATAATGCACTTTACTAAGTACATTTACCCACTAAATTCTTTAAAATATCTCCATTTCCTCTTATTTAAATTTAGCATTTTTTTAAGCACTTATCCTACAACCATTTGCATGCATATTCTACCTACAACCAATTTATTTACATATAAACCTTCCCACCTCTCTTTGGAAAATCACTTCACATTTTTGGGTGGAAAGCACACCTATACACTATTTTTCTCCATGCTTAGCACCCTTGACAACTGCAATAAGACTCAAAGAAAAGTTACAAGACGATTTCAACTTACGAGAAATAAAAAGAATGCCCAAAACCCATTGAAATGTTGTCTCAACATTAGAACAGATCTTGTTGGGTGAAAGTAGATGGTTAAAACAATATATTTCATCTGACTCCAAAATATCCTCCAAAGCCTCCTCACATGGTAAAAGGCTATTGCAGGTCGTGAAAAAAAATGGTGGGTCATTTTAGTGCTTGCAAGAACTTAGAAAATGTTTTGAATAACATTAAAATAGTTGACAAGGAATGGGACAAAGTCCAGGAAAATTTTGGGAGGTAGAATCAATGTTTATCAACTTGTATAAGGCCTCAAAATCACCTCCAACAACTTTCCACGTGGGTAACTTCATTTTCAGTTATGGGAGAGTAGTATTAATTGTATGTTGTATTGATGCTTGGTGTATGCTCAAGAAATAAATCATTAAAAAAATGAGAAAACCTTCTAGCAACCTTCCCACTAGACTAAGTGTTAATTGTATGTTGTATTGATGCTTGGTGTATGCTTTAAAAGGAGGAATAGTTGTAAAAAAATAGCACGAGTGAAAGAGGAAGAAAAATATACCCAAACTTTAACGTGTACATGAGAGACGAGTCTTCTTTCAACACCAACCACTTATCCAATAAAATAATAACCAATGAAAGTTTGATCACCACCCCTATATATATTGCAATCTTGATTTGATTTTTCCTTCAAAACAAGCGATGTTGTGCCAAAAAAACACGTGGCTAATAAGACAAAACCTAATTTTTATTTTCTTTGGAACGCAACGCCAATCATATCTCTATCACTCAACTTTCTCTCTTTGCAACAATATTTTAAGTTCTCCCTTAAATCATGCGAACTTGTGACATCCTTCCATGTGGAGAAGTTTCCTAGGATTACTTTGGCACTAGGAAATACCTTTAACCTATTTTAAGTCATGTATTGATGACTTTGATAATTGCTTCACATTAGAAGTTCATATAATTTTTTCAAGATTTTCCACATTATACACTCGACCTTAGAAGTAATTAAAAAAATTGAAAATAACATTTTTCCACCTTATCATGACATATTTAAAACATTAAAATATTTAAATATTTACAAATTTGGAAAACATATTGAACTAGCAACTTGATTATTTGGCAGGGCAAATGATAATATTGAAGCTATAGGCACACAAGACATCTAGAGGTTGCAAGAATTTATAGAGCTATTATTGATTATTTAGATCTTTGTGATGTCTCCAAAAATTACACAACAAACATATTTTCGACACCTCCTTTGGAAAATAAGCTTGGACACTTTAAAAGTTTTTGGTTTAGACCCTGAAACATCTCTAACAACCACAAAAATATAGATATTGAATATTGAAGACAAAATGACAACTTGGTTATTGCCAAAATTGAGTCATTTGAAACATTTTATTAGACCCTTTGGACTCACTCCAAAATGGACACATATTAAAATTTTCCTCAAAAATCATCCAAATTCTATGAAACTAAGTTTTCATACTCTTGGTGAGCTATAAAAACTTTTTTCAAAAGGATTTTTTATAATGAATCACAGAATGGGAGATTTTAATACCAATATTTTTAACCAATCTTGTCACAATGAGGCTCGAAAATGGGGTTTTGTCACTAGTATGAGGATAACTAAGTACTCTAAATTCATCAAATTTAAAGGTGCTAATAGTGGCTCTTGTTTGGGTATGCATGCTTTAGTGAAGTATAGCGAGATTCTAGATGTATCTAGGGTGCAAACCATGTGTGTAGTCTATAGGGCTCTATAATTTCTCATTTGTGTTGCATTGAAACACATACTTTCCAACCTCATTTGGTGACCACAAACAACCAAAAATGAAGAAACAATACTTATCTTCATCAAACACCCTATTATGTGTTGAGTTGTTGACCATCCTAGGTTTGATTTGAATATGTTATCATAACCTACTTGTTCATTAACACTATCATTACCTATTATTACCATATCTTTTAGTTTTCCATAGTCAATATTATTCATGTCAATTTTCACTTTAAGGGTAGGTAGTAATAGAAATATTTCATCATGTAAAAAACATGTGTCACATTTATTGAATAAATCATGCTCTCATAACCAATGTGACATTTCTCATTAGCAAGACCACTACCATACATTATCACGTTCTCACAAGCTAAATTGTAAAGTGAAAAAGCTTATATTCTACTTGAAAATAATCATTATGATCATTCCTCTCATCATTTATCTTCACATTAATAGTAAAACTATCTTAAGCATTGGGTTCAATAAAGATATCATGCTCCACATATGGCATGAAATCTTCTTGTGTAATAAATAAAGAATGCTCACACATAGGTAACTCTTTCAACTAAGTTACATCACAAGAATATTTATCTCCATCTAAAAAATATAACTCAATCACATTATAATATTCTCCAATGATATGAAAACAAGATTTATCAACATCAATAATATCTTTTTCCACATTCAAATCGTGTCTTTCACTACAAACATCAGCCCCATCAACATCCCATGCATCAACATATATTTCCATCTTAGGTTCAAATACAAGATGTAGCTCATCCTTTAGATCATCATACAATCCTATGTGAAATGTTTCAAAAGAAGTCTCAGATATTTTAAAATTTAATCTTGAGACATTTTTTTTATATTGACTTTTTATAACATATTCAATATTGTAAAAAACTTCATAGTAAAAATTTCTTACCACTGTATCAATATAAAGCCTTGAATATATTTTTATATATTAAAGATCAATTAAGCACATCAGAAAGTAACAATAACTGAGTTTAGGTCAGCATATAGCTGACACCAATAGTTCAATAAAAATAGAGATATAACCAACTAGACCATGCAGGTTCACAAGATAAATAAAAAGGGACTAACCACTAAAGGTGACTGCAATTACATAAATACTATTGATGTTTTTGCTAGACAAGAACTTGATCTACCAAATCCTATACAAAAGGCTATAGTTGTTGCTGCTATACATGATGCATATACAAAATGCTATAAACATTGTAGACTTAGAAGTTTCTACTATCATTGAATTGGTCAAGACCTCCCCATCCAATGGTATGAGAAATTTTAGAAAGATCATCATTGGACCTTATTATCTCCATAGCAAAACTATCACCTCCATTGACGTGGTTTTTCCCTTTTTCTCGATCACTTTCTTCAGTTCCACATTAGACACATATGGCACAAGGTCATTGTATCTCTTCATGAACTCCATCAAAAAATTTAGGAACAAATTGTTCTCTTTTTTGTTGAATGGACATGTCTACTCGTATTACAGTTTTGAAGCATTGACCCTCACTGTGCCATCCTCTACCAATTTCATAAACTTATGCATGGAGAGCTCCATAGTAACTATTACATGCACAAAAAAATTGTAATATATGAGTCTCTTGTGAGACTCAGTAAGCAACCTATTAATCTTGTTAAACTTATGCTCGTTTCACATAATCCAAATTCACCAAAGGATTTCAATGAAATAAATTAACCTAAACAAACTAATTTCTTTACTTAATTTATTAATATGACCAAAAATAATTTAAACCTTGTACCATAGAAAAAAGGAATCTTGCTTGATTTGGGAATAATTCATGATTAATTTGACTTAATGAGGCCTTGATTTAGTGTTGGGAGGCTTTTTATGCATCCACACTAGGTCTTAGGCCCTTGCAAACTAAATAAAATGCATTTATTGATGTCTTGTAAAGGTGTCATAAAGAGTTGTAACAAACTCTCACGCTTTTCAAGGCTCAATAAGCCCGCCATCCCTTAATTCAACATTATAAAAAGTGTTTAATGACATTATCACATCAATCTAGAAGGCTTGTAAAATAAACTTAATATTATTCTAAATGTTGTAATGTGTTTTACACATTCACATTGGTTCTCATGCCCTTCTAGGTTGTGTGGACCTCATTTTAGAGTTGTAAAGTGTATTTAATCACACTTTCACATTGAATTTTGTGTCCCAATTCACATCATCATTAATAGGCCCCTATTACCCATATTGTGCATCTTGAGGCACAATTTGATGAAATAACTGACAAAGTCATTATGTAAACCTTATTTCCTTACTCCCTAGCATCCTAGCTAGAAAATGGGCCCTGTTGGGACTAATTCACAACCTGTGGTGAATGGGTCCCTACTAGGTGGGACTAATTCACCCAAGGTGGAAAATAAGTCCCATTTGGACCATTTTTGACTTTTGAGCAAGAAATTTTGGAATTTAAGTTTAATTTTTCTTCATGTCAGCCTTGGGGATCCAATTTATGCAAAAACTAGGAGAATTCCCTATAAAATCAAGTCTCTAAACCCTAATTTACATCTCTTAGATCATTCACACATCTCTTATCATTCATTCATCATCTATCTTCTTTATCAAGTCAAGCAAGTTAGGGTTTCATCATTGCAAGTCATCAAAATAGCGTCCTAAGAAATTCAAGGGCAGATTCTTCATGGAAAGTTATTGACTCCATTGTTACATGCTTCATTACATTCTTTCTCTATTTTGGTTTAAGTACCTACAAAGGGGTTTGACCAAGGCAAACCCCCATGCCCTAACATCCAACATTTCTTCTTCTCTTCTTGTGTGTTTGAAAACTTAGGCATCATGGAGGCTTAAAAATCATTGAATATTTTATTGTAAAGTTGTTCAAGTCATCACTTCATTGGATAAGTAAAAGTACCCATAAAAAGTCACTTTCAGGCCCGAACCCGATAGTTTTAGAATCAGAAACCTGGAGAAGCAGAAAGTACTGAAGGAAGGCTATTGTTTCCACCTTTGAATCTTCAAAAATTCAAAAGTTTTATCATTCAACATGGGTGGAAAATGAGTCCCACTACCAGGCCTAATTTTGGTTTTTTGCATTTTTGGATACCCATTTGTCTGAAACGGGCTCAGAAATAGTTTCATAGAATTGAGACTAATTCACTCAGAATGGAAAATAAGTCCCACCAGGCCTAAAAATCAAGATCAAAAACATCTCATAAGTCATTTCCAGTCTTCATCAAGATCATAGGTGTACACTTTTAATTTCATCCATTTTTGTTGCAATTTGCATTCTTTTCTAGATGTTTTCTACATATCACAATGTATTTTCAAACAATCTACATTTCATTGGTTTTGCATTAATAATCAATCCATTTTATCAATTAGCTACATTTAGATAATTGCATTATTCATAATTATATCATACATTCCTTAGTTTGAGTGAACCACCCTCAATTTTTGTGGGTTCTATCTATCTCCTTTTAGGTGAAAAACCCTAAGAGTGCAAGAGAACTACATAGAATTACAACATTAAAATTGACGGTTCATTTTGGTGAACCTACTTTTTGAATACTTTTCTAATTTGGTTTCCTTCATCATAGCTCTAGCTTGCATTGACCTTGCATTAGGGTTTGCATCGATTAATATGCATGCTAGGTTTCAAATTTTGTATTCACAAAAAGTGCATTTAGGTTGCATTTTTGGCATCTAAATTCATTTAAATTTTATAAAATTCTATAGTTCTAACTGAGGTTTGCATCATAAAACTCAAACAATACAAAAATCACTTAAAAAATTCTGCAAATTCTGAAAAGGTCCATACTGGGACTCATTTGCCACCTTGGGCGAATCAGTTCCTTTTCACCCTTGAAACTAATCTTTATAGAATTGAAAACCCTATTTTTAAGCTTCTATTTAGTGTCATTACCTACCTATATTAGTTAGTTGAGTTTCTGTAACATGCATTTCATTAGATCTAGCTTATGTTAGCTCATTTCATGCATTGTTCAATTTCACATTTGCACTATTGCATAACATAATCAACAACTTACATTGTTTTACATCTGAAAATAGCATTGCACTTTATTTACCTTTTCCTAGCATGTTCTTTTTCATAAAATGTGCCTTTGATTTGGTTAAAAATGGATTTAATAAGCACAATATCCCCTCTTATGAGTTTAATTTTGATTAAAACAATGAGGAACATGTTAGTCATAGGTTTGACCAAACCATTACATTACCCATTGGTGTGAATGGAGGTGTAGACAATCATAACACACATACTTGTTCTTCTCTCGATACCTCTCCTATTAGTGATGAAGGTATCTTGGTGAAGGAAGTTACAAGCCTTGAGGGTCTTGATTGTCCATCTCCTTATTTCCCTTTGGAAGATGTTAGACAACAAGAACATGAGGTCATAGACACGTTTCTAAATATCACCTTACTTAGTCTTCATAACCATGACAATCAAAGGTATATGCAGGATCATGATGGGCCAAAAAGTGGCGATATGATGGGTATGTGTAGGGTGTGGTTGATGACATTTGTTTACCCAAAATTGATGAAACGAATAGGGTTTTTAAAGGATATTCTCAAGTTTCCACCAATATAAATTATGCTTTACTTTGAATTTAATAAATAATTATTATTCACTTTCTATTTGAATTATAACTAAAGTCCTAATTGATAGGTTGATTGAAAAACATCTATAGCTTTCAAACGTATCACATTTTTTGAATCCAAAACATGCATCATATTCTATGCTTCACATACTATAGGATTAGAATTTGTTTTTGAATTTCATGAAGTTTTGACCAAGTTAAGGTGGTCAGACATATGAGTTTTTATATTTTTAAAAAGCTGTAATAAAAAATTCATAATTAATTATTTACTTGGAAAAAAATTACAAAAAATATGCATCACATTGGCACATGAGTCCTCTACTTATATCTAAAATATTATAAAAAAATAATAATCATTTTATTATGGTTAGGCTAGTCAGATAGACACCGACTTCTTATTTTTTCCCTGAAATTTAAGTACTATTGCATTCAAATTTCAAAATTTCACCAAAAATATATTTAAAAAAAATAAACCTAGTAGTTTAGAAACTACATTCAATGTGCTCTAGATTCTATTCTTACATATTTTTGAAATAATATAGATAACTTATTCAAATTTTAAAGTAAAGTTGCCTAACTTTGATTTTTTCTGAATTTTTTGCACTTAAGGGCCTATTTTTTTCATGATGATCCTGCACACATACCCTAAAATTTTTTCCATCTCCTAATATCCCTCCTTGATATAAAGAGGATAGGTTGGTGTAGACAACATCCCTATTAAGAATCATGAAACCCTTGATCCTCCCTTCCCTAATGCTCCTCTCATTTGGGATAATCTATTTGAAAATAATTTAGTGGTCCTTCTCTTGATGCCTCCCTCACTTGTGATGAAGCTACTTTACAAACTTCACACTTGGATGAACATATTACAAGCTCTCATTCTAGGGTAGATAACATGGCACAAAATAATGGGACCTTAAAGACAATGGACACTCAACTAACACCTCATAATCATACCCCTATTGGTGATGAAGTTATTTTAGAAGAACCAAGCCTTACTTGTCAAGAACCTGTAGCTTTTTTCTCCTAAACACTCTCCTCCTAGGGAGAATATCATGGTGCTAGAATATAGCAACAATAATAATTTTTTTCCTTCAATAAATAGGTGATTGTTGATTGCCCCTTATTAGAGCTACATTGAACAAAGACTGCTAAGGTTATGAATGCAAAAGTTTCCATTAGATCCCCCTTGATCCATGGACGTCACACATGCCTTGTGGGACATCCTAACAATGCTCTCATTCTCTAGCCACCTTCACACAAACAACCAACATAAAATAAACTTGAACTTATCCTTTACCCTCCTTAAAATAATGTTTCATAGCAACTAATTCATAATACCCTTTATCATACCAACACCAACACCATTTCCTAATCCTAATTCACCCAACCCTTTCTTTCCAGGTCGCAAGGAGCATGATCTTGTTGGGTATGGTATGTGCAGGATCATGATGGGTCAAAAAGTGGTGATATGATGGGTATGTGTAGGGTATGTGGCTAACAACTTTTTTTATTATTGAAAATTGATGAAATGAAAAGGGTTTTTAAAGGAGATTCTTAAATTTCCACCAATATAAATTATTCTTTACTTTGAATTTAATAAATAATTATTATTCATTTTCTATTTAAATTACAACCAAAGTCCTAATTGATAGGCTAATTGAAAAACATATATAGCTTTCAAACAGTATTACATTTTTTGAATTCGAAACATGTTTCACATTCTATGCTTCACATACTATAGGATTAAAAAAACAATTCAAATATCTTGAAGTTTTAACCAAGTTAAGGTGGTCAGACATACAAGTTTTTATATTTTTTAAAAGTTGTAATAAAAAATTCATAATTAATTATTTTCTTGGAAAAAAATTACAAAAAAATATGCCTCACATTAGAACATGAGTCCTCTACTTATATATAAAATCTTATAAAAAAATATTATCATTTTATCGTGGTTAGGGTGGTTAGACAAACACCTACTTCTTATTTTTTGCCTGAAATTTAAGTACTATTGCATTGAAATTTCAAATTTTCACCAAATAGATATATATATTTTAAATTAAACCTAGTAGTTTAGAAACTACATTCAATTTGCTACAAATTCTATTCTTACATATTTTTTAAATAATATAGATAACTTATTCAAATTTTTATTGTCTAACTCTAATTTTTCTAAATTTTTTGCCACTTAAGGACCTATTTTTTCCATGATGATCCTGCACATACCCAAAAAATAAAGAATAATCCTACTAAGATATCATTGTGGGATCTTATTCAAGCCTCCCCTCACTATCACAACATAATCCAAATAGCCTTATAGCAAGTACATATCCCCACTAATGTGCCACCAACTAATATAGTAGCCATGATTCAAGGACCAAGCACTAACATTGTTTTCCACCAAAGTGAATTCCCCTCTTTGGACGTGCAAAAAAAAATTGATCCTTTCATGATCATAGTGCACTATAAATGAAAAGGGATAAAGGGAACTCTTGTAGATACTGGATTTTCCCTTTATTTGTGTAGTGTGAGGCTTTTGGATAGGCTTGGCATTGATCAATCAACCATTTAGCTTGCATCTTTATCTATTAAGGGATTTGACAATGTCGACAAGAAACCTCTAAAGGTAATCATTATACCTCTTACCATTGGAGTGGCCACCTTGAATGCACCAATCCATGTTATGCCTTATGAATTTTCATGTAATCTTATCTTAGGAAGACAATGGATTCATGCAATGAAAGGTGTGCCTTCCACTCTTCATCACAAAATGAAATACATTTACAACAACACAGTCCACACACTTGACACTGATCTTGAACCTGATAGTGTCTTACAACTTGAGAAAAACAAAGAAAATTCCTTAAACACATCAACATCAACTACACCAGTGGAACCCATACAACAAAACAACAAAGAACAACATATTGAAAAAGTCACACAGCTATTAGAAGCTGATTGGGGTTCCTTGGATTTCAAACATGAATTCATGGGCGAGTACAAGATCATACACAAAGATTCAAATAAGGGAAACAAAAAAGTAGATGACCCTTTGAAAGAATCCACCTCAAGCACTTTAGACAATAAAATACACTACACAACCACCTTGGACAACACTTATGACCAACCACCACCTAATCCCAAAGCAATGAAAAAGATTTATGGAAAAGGGTATGAGCTTATGAAACAATTTGGCTATAGTGGAAAAGGATGTGGTGCTCATGAACAAGGTATCCACAACCCTATAGAGCCTATCACACAACAAACCACTCATTGTCTTTGGTTATTGTCCTTTGATAGAGATTTCCAAGGCTTCACTCAACATCAACAATCTCACACAACATACTCCTAAATCATCCTTAATACTCATCCATCCTGAACTCCTCGACACTAGTGGTCTTGAACATTATCATTTACACAATATGACACAAACAATGAACTCTTCATTTAATATCAATGCCATCTCACAAGACACTAATAATATGAATTTGTTAGATTTTACACCCTCCTATAAAGGAGAGAAAAAAATATTGAAATATAAAGAGTCTTGTGAAGATATGGAAAACCATACTAAGCAAGATGTTTCTTTCAAGCAAACCATAGGACCGCCTTCTACCATTTAAGAAGAAGGCATCTTGTCAAGACTCCTCCAAGATTACTTGATCACTCTCTCTCCCATAACTCAAAATAAATTTTATTACAAGACTTTATTCTATGCATATCATAGAGTTCATGGTCATTCCACTAGTGAATTCAAGGCTTTGAGTTTTCAAATCTAACATATTAAGGCATTTGGTGTTCTTCCTTATGTGGGGGGCACCTAATTTCTTTAATTGATATTGATTTTCACTCTAGCATGCATATTATCAATCATTTCGGCTCCCCCTTGTCCTACACTAAGTGGGGGAAAGGAGATAAGTAACCTTGTCCTTGTATGTCACTTGTCATTGCTTCCTTTGGCTATTCATTAAAATTTTATTAACATAAAAGATAAAGCTTGGGATGTGGACGACATGCCTTAATTTGGCTTGCATATGGCATACTACCCTTTTCATGATGTAGCTTCTCAAAAACATATGACTTGGCATAGGGATTTCTAAGTAATCTCTCATGTCTCCTCTTCTACTTTAAAGCAATTTATCATAGTAATGGTGTTCATAACCACTTTAAAGTGGGGGCATACATTGACACTCACATTTCATTGTGCGATTTTCTTTTTCTTGTGATTTCCTCTCTTGGAAGCATTAGGTACAATGTTACCTAGGATGAGACATTGCACTTGTCCTCTCTTGGAAACAAGATGAGACCTTTTTCACTTTTCCTCTCTTGAAAAAATTAGACATGATGTTCTCCTAAGATGAGACATGAACTAAGAAAATCCCTTTGAACATTTCCAACACCATTTTGCATTAACAATGTCTATGAGTGTCAATCATACGAAGTTTTTCTTACCTCATAGAGCTTGAAAAACATCTTCATTTGTGGCACCTTATTAAAGTTATCAGGAGGTATAACTTTGGTATGGTTGAGCAGGAAGCCCATTCTGAGGCACAACTTTCCCCATAGCGACCTGTGTGTTTGTGAGTGCATACCAACTAGTGTATGTTTCTTGCCTTTTGGGATAACTCACCTCACAGACGACCTAAAGTTTTGTGGCCCTAGAGTGAGCACATATTTCCCACCCCATTTTACTTCTTGGAATTGTGTGATTTGATCCTAGGGGCTTGACTACCATCTTGATCTCTGCATATGTACACTCAGATCTCTCTCTTGAATGTGTCTACTTTAGTGTGAGTTTGAAGCAAGTTCATCCTCTCACTAAAGTGGGGGCTAAATGTACCATAGAAAAAAGGAAACTTGCTTGATTTGGCAATAATTAGTGATAAATTGGACTTAATGAGTCCTTGATTTAGTGTTGTGAGGCATTTTATGCATCCACACTAGGTCTTTGACTCTTGCAAACTAAATTAAATATGCTTATTGGTGTCTTGTGAAGGTGTTGTAAAGATTTGTAACAAAATCTCATGCTTTTTGAGACTTAATGAACCCATCTTCCCTTAATTCAACATTATAAAAAATGTTTAATGACATTATCACATCAATCTAGAAGGCTTGTAAAATAAACTTAATGACATTCTAAGTGTTGTAATGTGTTTTACACATTCACATTGGTTCGTGTGCCCTTCTAGGCTGTGTGGACCTCATTTTAGTGTTGTGAAGTGTATTTAATCACACTTTTACATTGAATTTTGTGTCCCAAGCCCTAATTGACATTTACATCATCATTAATAAGCCCCTGTTACCCCATATTGTGCATCTTGAGGCATTATTTGATGAAATAACTGAAAAACTCATTAATAAGTTGTATTTCATTACTCCCTAGCATCCTAGCTATGAAATGGACCCTACTGGGAATAATTTTCCACCTGTGGTGAATGGGTCCATACCAAGTGGGGCTGATTCATCCAAGGTGGTGAATGAGTCCCATTTGGGCCATTTTTCACTTTTGAGTAGGAAATTTTGGAATTTAAGTTTTATTTTTCTTCATGTCAGACTTAGGGATCCAATTTATGGGAAAATTAGGAGAATTTCATATAAAATCAAGTTTCTAAACCCTAATTTACATCTCTTAACTCATTCACACATCTCTTATCATTCATTCATCATCTATCTTCTTTATCAAGTCAAGCAAGTTAGGGTTTCATCATTGCAAGTCATTAAGATAGCTTCCTAAGACATTCAAGGGAAGATTCTTCAAGTTTTGTACAAGAAATTCAAGATCAATCTTCATGGAAATGTATTGAATCCATTGTTACATGCTTCATTACATTCTTTCTCTATTTTGGTTTAATTACCTACAAAGGGGTTTGACCAAGGAAAACCCCCATGCTCTAACATCCAACATTTCTTCTTATCTTCTTGTGTGTTTGCAGATTTAGGCTTCTTGGAGGCTTAGAAATCATTGAATATTTTATTACAAATTTTTTCAAATCATCTCTTCATTGGATAAGTTAAAATACCCACAAAAAGTCACTTTCGGGCCTGAATCTAATAGTTTCATAACCAAACACTTGGAAAAGTAGAAAGTGCAAACCAAAGGATCCTTTTTCCACCTTTGAATCTTCAAAAATTCAAAAGTGGAATCATTTTACATGGGTGGAAAATGAGTCCCACTACCAGGCCTGATTTTGGTTTTCTACATTTTTGGATACCCATTTGTCTGAAACAGGCTTCAAAACAGTTTCACAAAACTGAGACTAATTCACCGAGAGTGGTGAATGAGTCCCACCAAACCTAAAAATGAAGATCAAAAACATTTCAAAAGTCATTTCTAGTCTTCATCAAGATCTTAGGTGCACACTTTCAGTTTCATCCATTTTTCTTGCAATTTGCATTCATTTCTAGGTGTTTTCTACATATCACAATGTGTTTTCAAACAATCTATATTTCACTATTTTGCATTAATAATCAATCCATTTTATCAATTAGCTACATTTAAATCATTTCATTTAGTCATAATTATTCATGCATTCCTTAGTTTGAGTGAACCACCTTCAATTTTTGTGGGTTCTATCTCTCTCACCTTTTAGGAGAAACGCCCTAAGAGTGCAAGAGAAGTACATAGAATTACAACATAAAAATTGATGGTTCAAGTCTAAACAATATTACCTAAGTTCCATCCGTTAAGACAAGAGAAAAATAAATTTCATACTTCTTTCGTAAAAAACTTTAAAATTTAAATATTTTTTAATGTTTCAAGTTGTCTACAAGTGCCACACAAATCAATATTAGTACATATGATGAATTTTCTAAGGTAATTTTTTTATAATCAATAACCACTTGAAATAATATTTCTTGGGTTCAGTAATATTATTCCAATGTCTATTAAAAATATTATGTCATTGCTTACTAGATAATGAAAGATTCCAGGTTTGATTAAGATAATCAATTAGAGATAGAGATAGATTATTAATCAATGTTTTGTAAACCAACTTAGTATTAAATTTCTTAAGGATGGTTCAATTAATCCACTTGAACTACTTAATACTATCCATATCATGATTAAAATTTTTGAGTAAAGTATTTTACAAGATTCTCTAAGGATGGAGTATGTTAGCCAGTTAGAAGGAGGAAGACAAAACTCACAACTTAAGGAAGCCCAAGATTTAAGCTGCCCATCACTTAGGATGTCACCAAAGCATCTAACCACTTATCAGCCCAATTCTTGGAAAAGTAGCCTTGAAGTAAGGATAGAGGCTTGTTTTTGTGCTTGAGGTTCCATCAAATGGATCTCTCCTCATGGATTATGTTATCACCATGAATAATTCCATTATTAATAACATTATTCTCAACAAACTGCCAAGCCTTCTAGATACATCTAAACACCATGGACCCTATAGGAACAACTAAAAAATTATAAGCTAAAGTCACTGAAGGGAAGCAAATTCCAATATTTGGCCAATTTTGGGACAAAAAACTAAATTTTATTCCTCACTAGAATTTTTCAAGGCTCATCATCATCCATAGCTTTAAGAATCTATTTGATAACAAGAGCCACTCCATAAAATTTGAGATATTTCAATTCCAACCCTACTTCATCTTGTCCAAATAGCACCATTCCCACTTGAATGAGTGCTTCTTATTCTTACCTGTACCATTTGACAAAAGGAATTTCCTAATTTTATTTTTAATTTCATTGACTTGGTAGCTATTGAAAATCCAAATAGAAGTGTAATAGAGACTATATGAAGAAAATATCTTTTGAAAAACTTGGATCCCCCAACTAGGGAAAGAAACTATTTATTCAATTTATCAAATTTTCAATCTATTTTTGCTTTAATCTAGAGGAGACAAGGTGTGGATAACCTTTGATTCTACTAAACTATATAGGCCTATATATTTTAGTAGGGAAAATTTACTCTAAGGATATGATAGCTTATTGAGAGCACAAAAATGGTTATACATATTTTCATATTCTTTTCAATAAAAAATTATTTCCCCTACAACCATTTCCTCTCAATTCCTTCTTTCTTCTAATATAATATTAGGCTTTATCAACTCCCTTTGTCTTATTAATGTTGGAAGTTTGTGTTGGAATTGATGTCAACAGACCTTTGTTGTTGAATTCATGTCAACCTATGGAGATGCTTTGATTGGTTGCATTATGTTGTCATTAGTAGTATCACTGACATCAACCTCTAGTGTTTCTTTTATGAGCATGTGTTGGTGATGTTCAACCTCTTGTGTGGTTGAGTTTCTGAGAAGGTGTTCTAGATGTTGAGTATGTGTTTTTGGTGCTTGGTTTCCAAGTGCTTTTGAGAAAATTTGAATAAAAGAGGAAACAGTGTGTTGAAGAGTGTTCAGTGTGATAGTGGTGCTCAGTTTTTTTCTCCCCATTTCTTCATGGCTGAAGATCTTGTGTGGTTTGGATATATTTCTTATAATTTTTCAAAGGTGTTATATCTAGAGTTTCTTGTTTTGGATCATTGTGTAGAGAAAGTTGTGTTCACCAGTGTGTGAACTCTGTAATTAATGTTGTATTGGAGAAATAGTTTTTCTCTGTATTTCTCCATGGTTTGGTTTTTGGTCTTGCGGATCTAGAAGTGTGCTTATATTTTTCTAGTATATATCTTCAATCCAAGTTTTTTGTTTGTTGGTGCTTTGTAAGGTTGTATTTTGTTGTTACAGTATGTGGAAGGTTAATTGGGTGTATAGGACGAGTATGTTCTTCTACTAAGAGTATTTGTGAAGGGCTTGTTTGATTTCAAGGTGTTGATGGAATATTCCAAAGTGTTTTTAAGTGTTTTTTGTGGTCTGTGAGTTGTCTTTGGATCAAAGGAAGTGTGTACTTAATTGTTTAATGGTGTCAATATAGGTTTGACCAACCTTGGGTTTTTACACTAATTATTGATGTGATTCAATGTTTGTGAAAGTGTGGCATGGCGTGTATATGTTTATTTGGCTCTGAGTTAAAGTGTGTTGTGGTCCACCTTCATTCCTCTCCATCGTGGGAATGTTTTGCTGCCAACCTAATTTAAATTTACATGATTGAGGTGCATATTTGACCTTGTAGATTGTTTTACAGGTTGAGAATGGTATATATGAGTGATAAGTTGATGGAGGATTGTGTGAAGTGAAGTATGTGATGTGAATTATGATGTGAAGTGTTAAATGCAGTGTGAGATTTAATGCCTAAGACTACTAGAAGCTCAGTGAGTAGAAAGTGTCTACATTCTATAGAGAGACCATGTGAAAATTCTAGTAAAGTAGTGGTAGAACTTGTTTGTTGCTATGAGATGGATTTATCATTGTAAAAATATTCTATCTTCTTCTTTCTAATTTGGAAATGATCCATTGGTAGTGAGACCTTCTCTTCTCTTTAGGAAGTGAGCTCTCTGGTACTGAGCTTATTCTATTCAATATTGCAATTAATTTATATTGTCAGGTAATCCTCACTATGGTTTTTCCCTTCTTGCATTTTCCACATAAATCTAGTGTTCTCATGTGTTTGGATGTGTTTGAATTACTATTTCTCATGTTTATATTCTCCTAATGCACGATAAGGGTTTAATGATTGTTAAGAGTTTATGGACTAATGCAGATCTGAATATTAGTGGTAAAAAGGTATCTACATTCTATAGAGAAAGTGTGAAAGTTCTAGTAAAGCAATAGTGGAACTTGTTTGTTGCTATGAGATGGATTTATCATCTTAAAAAATATTCTATCTTCTTTCTAATCTAGCAATTAGCCATTGAAAATTATTGATTCTCTTCTCTTTGGGCGGTGAGCTCTCTGGCAGTGATCCTATTCTATTTAGTATTGCAATTAATTTATATTGTGAGCTAATCCTCACTATGGTTTTCCCTTCTTTCATTTTCCACATAAAACTGGTCTTCTCATGTGTTTGGATGTGTTTGAATTACTATTTCTCATGTTTATATTTTTCTAATGCACAATAAGGGTTTAATGATTGTCAAGGGTTTATGGACTAATGCAAATTTGAATATTAGTGAGCATAAGGTGTCTACATTCTATAGAGAGAGTGTCAAAGTTCTAGTAAAGCAGTTGTGGAACTTGTTTGTTTCTATGAGATGGATTTATCATTGTAAAAATCTCATATCTTCTTCTTTCTAATCTGGCAATGATTCATTCGTAATGAGCCCTTCTCTTCTCTTTAGGCAGTGACCTCTCTAGCAGTGAGCCTATTCTATTCAGTATTGCAATTAATTTATATTGTGAGCTAATCCTCACTATGGTTTTTTCCTTCTTGATTTTTCCACATAAATCTAGTGTTCTCATGTTTATATTCTACTAATGCACGATAAGGGTTTAATGATTGTTAAGGGTTTATGCACTAATGTAGATTTGAATATTAATGAGGGTTTTTATGTTTTAATGTACAAATAATTTACCACCCCTCTTATTTGTCTTGTGCATTCAACACTTTATGCAATTGGAAGCTCCTACCTAAGTAAAATTTCTTTTTAGGTTCTTTTCACTAGTAAATCACCATATATAATGAAATTTTCAAGTATATTACAACAATCTCCTTCTCCAAGTGTGAAGTTTTTAATA
The DNA here is from genome assembly GCA_007258455.2 of Sequoia sempervirens. Taxonomy (NCBI): domain Eukaryota; kingdom Viridiplantae; phylum Streptophyta; class Pinopsida; order Cupressales; family Cupressaceae; genus Sequoia; species Sequoia sempervirens. The sequence goes on from VDFB02000013.1 coordinate 145,186,270, forward strand.
TCATAACTAAATTTTGAGATCATTTTTTTTTGGCTCTCTCCCAATTGAATAACTCTAGAGCTATCCCTAGCATATTCACCAATTTTATGGTTTTTTTCTTGCAACCCTAAGTTTTAAGAAAAAATACAATGCCTAAACTAGGGGAACAAAAGGTTAAGAAAAATATTTTCCCTATAATTAAACATAGGAAAAAATAAATACAATGAATAAGGATGGACCTAGCCTTCTATAATTTAAGCTCCACAAGACTCCGAAGGGTAATCCTTTTATACATCTAAGAGAATTATAAATCCTCCTACAAACAATGCTATAGGAATGAGACTTAGTCCAAATAGCATAATGCAATAAAATTAAAATTCTTTCATAATCTTATTATTATGTGAATCTCACATCAAATTGCAGCCACAAACCCTTTCAAAGTGGATTATTAATATGTTCTTAGATGTATGAACAAAGGGTTCTATATATTTCACCACATTCAAGTATGACTCCTGATACTTTGAATAATACTGAGAAATAATAACTTACATAAACATGTCTTCATATCAAATATATAAAGGAGTAATAAGTGAACAAATCTAAATAATATCTCTTACATTCCTTAAACTCGATGAAGACAAAAAATACTTAATAAATTAGACATCAAAGAAAATATTCTTTAAAGTTTATAAATTGTCCAAACCATTCAAGATTTATAAACTACACAAGACTAACTAGTGTCTAAGTATGGGATACAAAATCATGTATCCCACATCTTATACCACAATGTAAAACATATCTTAATGATATTTTTTTAATATTACCACTTGATGATAATAAATATTTAAATCTTGCAATATAGTCACACGAAGCCATCCATATGAAAGTATAATATTCCTACTATTATCATGAGATCATTTAATCTATCCCTTGGATATGAGGAAATAATGAAAATAGTTCTCTATAAAAAATATGCAGGATAAAGGCAACAGTCCTTGATTATTCCTAGTTAAACAAGATTACTTCTCAACTTGGAGACAACTATAAAATAGTGTGTATTCATATATATGCAAAAAATAGAGATACAAGAACACTATGATATGATGAACTATAGACACAAACCTTCACCTAATACAAATAACCTTCACATCCCTATACATAATCCTTTTATTTTCCTCAAAACTTCTAGAACTAGAACAAAACACCTTGGAATGACACAACAATTACATTAAAAAGAAGAGGAAACATCTCTAATTCCCCTTGAGTGTGACACCTAGAAAACCTGAGACCCTTTGATATGCAAAAAAGTAGCATAAGAGAATATGCTATTTTACTCATATATTTAGCATTCCTTTCATTTACAACTAAATTTTTTTGTTTCCTCTTTTTTTTTTCAATCTCGTGTAACCCTTTACTTGCATGTAAATACATTTTTACCACCTTTTTTTTCCCTTGAAAGTGATTTTTTTTTTAATTTGGGTAAAAAAACCCATTCAATGTTAGTAAAATAATGTTCTTTACTAAGCACATTTACCCACATAATTCTTTATAATATCTCCATTTCCTTTGCTTAAAATTTATCCTTTTGTCTAGTAGCTATCTTGCAGCCATTTTCATGCATATTCTAGCTTTAACCAATTTAGTTTTTACATATAAATATTCCCACCTCTCTTTAGAAAATCACTTCTTCACATTTTTGGGTGGGAAGCACACATGTAGACTATTTTATTCATGCTTAACACCCTTGATATTTGCAATAAGATTCAAAACAAGTTGCGGGTCAATTTCAACTTACTGGAAATAAAAAAAGAATTCCCAAAACCCACTAAAATGATGTTTGATCATTAGAACAACTTGTTGGGTCAATTTGTATGGTTAAAATAGCATATTTCATCACTTAAATGGCTCTAAAATATCCTTGAAAGCCTCCTCACATGGTAAAATATTTTTGCAAGTCATGAAAAAAAATGTTGGGTTATTTTAGGGCTTGTAGACAATTAGAAAATATTCATAACAACATTAAGATAATTTCCAAGGTGCGCGGAAAATGTCCAAGCAAGTTTTGGGAGGTAGAAACAATGCCTCTCGGCTTGTATAAGGCCCCAAAATTGCTTCCAATACCTTTTCACATCAATAAATTCATTTTTTAGTGATGGGAGAGTAGTATTACTATCATGTCTCAATTTTTTCTTACATTTAATAATGTTAAGTTATTTAAAGTAAATTTGGAAAATGAAATTTATCAATTTTTGACTTGTGATAAATTTAAGATTTCAATGCCATTTTAAAATGTTTATCCATTTAAACCTTATGATTGAATATGAAGGATGAATGTTATGATGTAGTAATGAAACCATTTTTTTTCAAAAATTCGTTAATGATTATTGATGAAACATTGCAAGTGAAAGTGTGTGAATGTAGGAACAAGTTAAAGAATGAGAAAATGGTTGAGGTAGGAGTACTTAGCCGGATGACGATCAATAAGCATGAATGGAATCTAGATCACACACACAACTAAAATTTTATAGTATCTTCACTTGAAATATTAATTTGATGTGAATTTCTTGTGTTTGCTTAAAAGGTAAGGAAAGATGTGTTGATGATTAAATAGGTAGACTAATAGAAAATGAATGATTAGTTCATTAGTTTTACCTTGTGTATTTAATATTTATTTTTCCTGAAACTCAAAAAGAAAGGATGTATTGTGCCATAGAAAAATGGCCCCTTGTCATTTTCATGGCCTTTTAGGTCTTGTTTGATTATGTTTTACATATTTTTCCTTAATTTTATGTTGCAACATGGCTTGAACATGCTTATTTTAAGTATTAAAATTAAATATTGAAGTCTTGTGAATATGTTGTGAAGTGTTGTAAGACATTTCTACATTATTCTAGACTCTATTTAATATAATTCACCTAAAAATCACCCTTTTACACATCAACAAGTCATATTTTTAAGTGATTTTAAGTATTGTAATCAATATTCATACATTTCTAGGTATTTTCCCCTTATTTATCTATTTCTCATGTCTTATTTGACCCCTTTATACACTCCTAAGCTTTATTTAAGTGTATTTTTTAAGATACTCCTGACACATAACATTAGATGATATTTAATTCCTGACACCTAATTTTAGTCCTAGGTGAGACCCACTTACCATGGGTGGTGAATGAGTCCACCTTGGCTCCAAAATTTAAAATATTTAAAATTTCTTTTAGGATTTATTCAATATTATGCTTGATGTCGGTCTGTGATGATGTATTAATAGTTACTAAGACACAAGATTGATATAAATAAGCTAATTTCACCTCATTTTAACATCCATCCAACATATTCAACATATCATTCACTCATTCATCTATTCAAGCATTTGCAATACATCATTGAGCAATTATTGAAGCATCTTGAAGCAACCATTGACATTGATTCAGACTTGTAGCATCAAGGGTTTTTGGTAAGTTTTTAATACTTTTATGTTATTCATTTATCATTTCCCTTTCATTTCATTTATTTATATTGGGTTTGATTACCAAAGTGGGCTTTTACCAAGGCAAACCCCAATTTTCTAACCCTACAACATTTTTCCCCTTTTTGCTTATGTTTGTAGCCTTTGTTTTATAGATTTGACAGATATAAAGGTGTTGAAAAGTGAAAATCAAGTCAACTAGGTTCATCAAGTCAACTTATCATTATTTAATGTTTTTTTAGTGATTTTTGTCTGTTTCCTATAGAATTGACTTTGGCAGCATGACATTCATCCTTTTCCAAATCTGGTGTTGCAAAGTTGTTTGAATTTCCAAAAATCTAGGAGTGGACTAATTCACCACCCTTGGAAAATGAGTCCCACCTGAGATCAAAAAATCTATATTTTGTTGGATTCCAGATCTTGATAGTCAGTAATCAGTTTCTCATAGCTTTTTCACCTATAGGAGGATTGATTCACCACCCTTGGCGAATGAGTCCCATAGTGAATTTTTAATGACATCATTCAACATCCAATACATCTCAAAAATATCAATCTCAGTCCAGGTGTACTCAAATTCATCCATGTTAGCTCTGTTCTACATATTTTCTTTAATTTCTTTAGTGTTTGCATATCACACCGTGCTTTCAAACAATGCATAAATCTTAGTTTTGCACTCATTTAAATTAGTTTCATTCATTCAATTGCATTTATATTAGTTAATTTAGGCATTACATTATCCATCATTTCATATTTTAGTGAACTTGCTAGGTTTTTGGCCCCTTTTATCTCTCCTTTTAGGTGAAAAACCCTAGAAGTGCTAGAGATACCTAAAGTTCAAAAATCTATGGTTCATTTTGGTGAAACCGATTCTTGAGCACTTTGCATCTTCTGATTTCATTGGAATATTGCATATTAGAGTACATTTTCCAATACAATTCAATTAGGAAATTGTTTTGTTTTTGCATTCTAAGTATACTTTTTATCTTGTATTAGTGAAAGCTAGTTTATATTTCATTTTTGCATTCCATATAATTGAAAAACTAAAAATTCTGCATTTTGCAGATTTAATAGCATTTTTTTTTTGCATTACATACATTTAAAAAATCTGAAAATCACAAAAATCTTGCATATTGGGACTCATTTGCCACCCAGGGTGAATCGGTCCATCTGTACTTTTCAGCATTCATTATTAGCATTTTTTTTCATATTTTCTGCATTTTCATTTACTATTCTTACATTTTTTTTTCATTTACAAAGTATTTTTTTCACTCTTTTATTACATTTTAATTTAGTTTTATCATGGCATTCTCTTTCAATAAGTTTTGGAATTCCTTGAAATCCTTGGTTGATATGTCTAATTGCACCTTTAGTTGTGACCCTAATGATATTGAACTTCCACATACTCTCTCAACTCCTAATGATTCTCCTCCTCATGATGTAGACATCATTGGAGAAGATGATGTTAGCATGACTAAGTTCTACAATGATTTCTCTGACAACTTAGAAAACAATACAAAATTTTAACCTTCCATGCAATCACAAGACCTTCCTCCCTTTACCACTCCTGATCACTTTTCCTATTTACATATAGAAACCATTGATGGATCTAGGATTCCTCCCTCAAGTGAGCCTAGTTCCTTTCCTCAAACACAACCACATCCATACTACAACCATCAAGTCACAAAAAATCCAATCAACCTTGAAGAAACATATGGTAGAGGCTTTACTATATTAAGTAAACAAGGTTGTGACACAAAAAATGAACATAACATTCACACACTTCTTGATCAAAATCCAACTCAAGCACATACAACAGGATTAAGATATCAAGATCCTTCCCATCCTGATAGAAATCCCCTTCAACCTTGGAGACTTCAAGATTCTAGCATAGTGTTCTTGAATGCTCCTCCTAACTTGAACATTCTCCTTCCACAAGAACACTCATCTTCTCATTCTAATACTATGAATGATAGGATCCCTAGGGGTCCTCCTCTTTCTTCTATTCATGAAAAAGGAGAATCTAGCAAGAGGAAGCGACCTTACAAAATGAAGAAGATAAATTTTCCCACACATCCTCCAACTGAATGTGAATGAAGACTGTAATTACTTTTAATCAAAGGTCTTATACTCTTACCACCTTTTAATAGGTTGGCTATTTGACCGCCTGATTATAATGTGCCTTATTGTAAATATCATTATACTCTTGGACATCGAACGGAAGCATGTCAGACTTTGAATGAGATACTGCAAAAGTATCACTTCACTAATACTGACTATTTTCTCTTCATTCCTTAAACACCATTATCCTTTCTGCCATAGTTGTAGAATCTTTTTCATTCTCACTATTGCATGCTCCTTTTCTTCTCCTTTCTCAGGCTCATGCTTGTTTTTATTTTTCCCATACAAGTAGTTGTTAGCCTTTACCTTTGTAATGCATTTTTCTTAGTCTTTTAACTATGTTATTCATTTTCCACTTAGCCATGTAAGATTGAGAAACCAATAACTTAGTTAATGGTTGAATTTCATTTGCATTATTGTTCCCTTGTATATTCTTTTTATGTGTGTATTGTGCTCCCCTGTATCGTGTGTTTGATGTTGTTTCTCTCTTTTTACACTTCTTCTATTTGTATCTCTATTCTTCTATATGCCATACATTGCTTTTTCCTTTGTCGTCTTTTTTTTTTGTGTTTTCATTTTAGGGAGGACGTAAAGTATAGAGATTCCCTTAGTCTCTTCTATGTTGTCTCAAATGCTGTCTTTTTCTCTCTTTTTTTGTGTTTTCCTTTTGGGGATGATGTAAAGCGTAGATACGCCCTTAGTCTTTGCCATGTTGACTCAAATGGACGTTGTATTTTTCTCTTTTTGTTTTTTTTTTCCTTTTGGGATGACACAAAGCGTAGAGATGCCCTAAGTCTCTTCCATGTTGACCCATAAGGTTTCTTTTTCTATTTATTTTTCTTTTCTTGTGTTTTCCTTTTGGGGATGATGCAAGGTATTGAGATCACAGTGTCCCAAATGCCTTTTTCATATTTTTTCTTCTTTGCTTTTATTTTCATTTTGGGGACGATGCAAGGCATCGAGAGGACAATTTCTCTTCCATGTTGACCCAAAATGAATCTTTGTTTTTATTTTATTTTTTTCATTCTCTTTGTGTCATTCTTATTGTTCTATGTATTTGGGGAATGATGATAGTTTAACACTCTTTCATAAAAACATTGCAGCAAAGAACATACTGACCCCTAATCCATAGATCCCTTATTTGTTTGGTGTGCTTTCTTTTCTGGGGGAAAAATCCTCTTTCTTTCTTTTTCTTTTCATTTTCCTTGACATGACATAACCTAACTTTGAAACATATGACTTGGCATAGGGCTTTCATAGTTGGATCTCATGTCTTTTTTTTCTTTTGCATTCTCTTTCTTCTTCTACTTTAAAGCAATTTCTGACGAATGATGTGTACCAATCCCTTAAAGTGGGGGGCATACAATACCATTATTCATTTTCATTCTTTGTTCCTAGTGTAGCCTTGTCATTTATATGAGGTGCTCATTACTTTTTGGATGACATTGGGTGTGATGTCCTTCATAAGTGTGATCTTTCATAGCATATTACATTCCTCTTGTTGTTTTGATGTGATTCACTGCATCCCCTAAGATGTGAATTTACTATCTTTTGATTGGTCCTCTCTTGGAGACATTAGACACAATGTTCCCTAAGTGATTGACCTTACATTAACTGGACAAGACTCCTTTCAACAATCTTTCACATTACATTGTTACACTTTACATTTGTTGCACTTTTATTCGACCACCTTGCATAACACAACTTGCATGCTTGTGGAGCCATCTTATTTGTTTGGCCACCTTTCATAATAGAACTTGCATGCATGTGGTTCCATCCTATTTTATTCATGATTTCTAAGCATACAAAGCATACAAAGTTTTTCTCATCTCATGAAACTGAAACAGACAACCATTTCCTTTTGTCACACCTTGTTAAAGTTATCAAGAGGTATAACTTTAACATGGTTGAGTGGGAAGCCCAACTAGTGGCATGACTTTCCCCGTAGTCACTTTTTGTTTTTGAGGTTATGTCAACTAGTATATGTATCTGTTTTGTCCCTTCTCACCCCATGGATGAGTTGAAGTTCTATGGGCCTAGAGTGAGTACACATTTCCTATTTTTTCCTAGATCTAATTCACAACTAGTTGGATTGATGATCAAAGCTTCATTTATTTCTCAACACTTATGTATTTAGTTGTTCTTATGTTTAGGCATTTTCCCCTTATTTCTCTTTTTCACATCTTATTTGACCCCTTTATACACTCATAAGCTTTATTTAAGTGTATTTTTTAATATACTCCTGACACATAACATTAAATGACATTTAATTCCTGACACCTAATTTTAGGTCCTAGGTTGGACCCATTCACCATGGGTGGTGAATGAGTCCACCTTGGCTCCAAAATTTAAAATATTTAAAATTTCTTTTGGGATTTATTCAAAATTATGCTTGATTTTGGTCTGTGATGATGTATGAACAATTACTAAGACATAAGATTGATATAAATAAGCTAATTTCACCTCATTTCAACATCCATCTGACATATTCAACATATCATTCACTCATTCATCTATTCGAGCATTGAATCAAGCATTTTCAATACATCATTAAGTAATTATTGAAGCAGCTTGAAGTAGCCATTGGCATTGATTCAGGCTTGTATCAAGGGTTTTTGCTAAGTTTGTAATACTTTCCTATTATTAATTTATCATATCCTTTTCATTTCATTTATTTATATTGGGTTTGATTACCAAAGTGGGGTTTGACCAAGGCAAACCCCTATTTGCTAACCCTCCATCATTTTTCCCCTTTTTGCATGTGTTTGCATCCTTTGTTTTTCAGATTTGATAGATTTAAAGGTTTTGAAAAATGGAAATTAATTAAAATAGGTTCTTCAAGTCAACTTATCATTATTTCATGCTTGTTGAGTTATTTTTGTCTGCTTCCTTCAGAATTGACTTCGACAACCTGACATTTAGACTTCTCCAAATTTGGTGTTGCAGAGTTGTCCGATTTTCCAGAAATCTAGGAGTGGACTCATTTTCTACCCTTGGTGAATGAGTCCCACCTAATAGTAGAAAATCTATATTTTATCATATTTTGGATCTCAACAGTCAAAAATTAGTTTTTGACAGCTTTTTCACCTATAGGAGGACTAACTCGCCACCCTTGGCGAATGAGTCCCACTATTAATTTTTAGTGACATCATTCAGCATTCTATACATCTCAACAACATCAGTCTTAGTCTAGGTGCACTCATATTCATCCTTGTTAGCTTTGTTCTACATATTTTCTTTAATTTCTTCATTTTTTGCATATCACATTGTGTTTTCAAACATTGCATATATCTTAGTTTTTCACTCATTTAGATTAGTTTCATTCATTCAATTACATTTAGATTAGTTCATTCAGGAATTACATTATCTATCATTGCATTTTTGAGTGAACTTGCTATGTTTTCGACCTCTTTTATCTCTCCTTTTAGGTGAAAACCCTAGAAGTGCTGGAGATACCTAGAGTGCAAAAAATCTAGAATTCATGTATAAATATTAATGTATACATATAAGTATTTATGTTGAGTTAGAAATGAAAAATTATAAAATGTATGACTCCAAGAGTAATATGAATAAAATAACTTGATAATTTTCTTATCTATACCTTATAGAGATCATTTCTTTTAAAAATAAAGAAAAACATGAAAATCATGTATGAGAATATATGTATATGTGTGTGTGTGTGTTTGTGTGTGTGTGTGTACGCATTTATGTATATTTATATGTATATGTATATAAATATGTAGCATACATTAAAACGAACATATATATATATAAATGAATGTTTTAATTTAAAATCCCTAGTTAAGAATTGAATGCTTTGAACCATGATATGTAATCATGGTTTTCTATATTCTCAAACTTAGAAAGAATGGAATTTATTTGGAGAGGCCACCCATGACCTTTGTTTTTTATTTTTTTGCAAGATAGGGGTGGCTAAAAACTATGAAAACACTCTAATGTTAGCAAGAAAACACATTCTTAATGGTATGAAAGAAAATTACTAAAAATAGAATAAGATAGCATGATTGAAGAGAGAATGTTTTCACCTAAGAAAAAAGGCCAGAAAGAGTAGGAAAAAGGTTTAATCATTGGGAAAATGTATCTCATTATTTCCATTCATAATATCTACCTTTCAAACATCGATCAGTTGGGGTGAAAAAGCAAAGGTATGGTTTTATTGGAATCTTTCCTTTAATGCATTGAAGGCTCCTCTACTTTCTTCAAATTTATTCTTCATCCTCTGTAATTTCACTTCAGTTCTGAGTAAAATGTTAATATTACTTTTCCTCACTCTTGTGAGAGATTTTATTCTTTCTTTTTCCCATTGGATAATGGTAATATAGGCTAGATTACTCATGCATACTCCCATTGTATCTAAGTTATCTAAGCTCAAGCTCTATGAGAGTATCAATGTTATTTACCACTGCTTAAATAGGCTTTATAAACTTGAGCCACACATCCATTTGGCTTAAACAAGATGCATTTAAACGCATGTGCCAATTCATGGATTCAGCTAAAGGGGAATACCATTTTCATTCATTGGATTGGCTCTTATATTTTTGTGTTATCATTGCAACCTAACATTTTACATTTATGTTATTGTTTCACCCATGAATTGGAACTCCTCAGGGATACCATTCGAAAACCATGTGAACAATAGATTTTTGGCACTCTAGGTATCTCTAACATTTCTAGGGTTTTTCACCTAAAAGGAGAGATAAAGGGGCCAAAAATCTAGCAAGCTCATGCAAATATGTAATGAGGGATGATGTAATTCCTAAATGAACTAATCTAAATGAAAATGAATGAATGAAATTGATCTAAATGAATGCAAAACTAAGATTTATGTAATGTTTGAAAGCACAGTGTGATATGAAAACAATGATGAAATTAAATGAAATATGCATAACAGAGCTAACATGGTTAAATCTAAGTGCACCTGGACTAAGATTGATATTCTTGAGAGATTTGGAATGCTAAATGATGTCACTAAAAATTCACTGTGGGACTCATTTGTGAAGGGTGGTGAATCAGTCCTCCTATCAGTGAAAAAGCTATCGAGAACTAATTTCTGACTATTGGGATCCAGGATCTGACAAAATATTGATTTTTGATCTTAGGTGGGACTCATTCAATAGGGGTGGTGAATCAGTCCACTCCTAGATTTATGGAAATTTAGACAACTCTACAACACTAGATTTGGAAAAGTCTAAATGTCGGGTTGTTGAAGTCAATTCTATAGGAAACAGATAGAAATCACTCAACAAGCATGAAGTAATGATAAGTTGACTTGAAGAAACTAGCTGACTTGATTTCCACTTTTTAGCACCTTTTAAACCTGTTAAATTTGCAAAAAAAAGGCTACAAACACATGCAAAAAGGGGAAAAATGTTGGAGGGTTAGCAAATAGGGGTTTTCCTTGGTCAAACCCCACTTTGGTAAACAAACCCTATAGAAATAAATGAAAAGCAAGGGAAATGATAAATGAATACCATAAAAGTATTACAAACTTACCAAAAAACCTTGATGCAAGTCTGAATCAATGTCAATGGCTACTTCAAGATACTTCAATAATTGCTCAATGATGTATTGCAAAATGCTTGAATGGATGCTTGAATGAATGATATGTTGGATGGATTAATGAATGGATAGATGGATGTTAAAATGAGGTGAAATTAACTTATTTATATCAATCTTGTGTCTTAGTAACTATTCATACATCATCACAGGTCGACATCAAGCATAATTTTGAATAAACCATAAAATAAATTTGAAATATTTTGAATTATGGAGCCAAGGTGGACTCATTCACCACCCATAGTGAATGGGTCCCACCTAGGACATAAACTTAGGTGTCAGGAATTAAATGTCATTTAATGTTATGTCAGGAGTATATTCAAAAATACACTTAAATAAAGCTTAGGAGTGTATAAAGGGGTCAAATAAGACATGAGAAAGAGATAAATAAGGGGAAATTTCCTAGAAAAATGTGAACCTTGATTACAAGACTTAACAACACTTGAAAATAGGACTTTTTGATGTGTAAAAGGCTAATTTTTTGGTGAATTATATTAAATAGAATCTAGAATAATGTAGAAATGTCTTACAACACTTAAATAGAATCTAGAATAATGTAGAAATGTCTTAAATAGAATTTACAATAATGTAGAAATGTCTTAATGTAATAATGTAGAAATGTATAACATTTAGTGGGGGGATGTGTGGAAACTTTATCTTTTTCAATTTGTAAGGTCATTCTCTCTTGCTATATTTTCCTTTTTCATGAATAGAAGGAGGAGGAGGACCCCAAGGGATCCTATCATCCATAGTATTAGAAGGAGAAAAAGGGTGTTCTAGTGGAAGCAGAATGTTCAAGTTAGGAGGAGCCTTCAAGAACACTGTGCTAGAATCTTGAAGTATCTGAGGTTGAAGAGGATGTCTATCAGGATGGGAAGGATCATGATATCCGAATCATGTTGTATGTTATTTGGTTGGATTTTTATCGAGAAGTGTGTGAATTTTATGTTCAATGTTTGTGTCACAACCTTGTTTACTTAATATAGTAAAACATCTACCATATGTTTCTTCAAGGTGGATTGGATTGTTTGTGACTTGATCATGGTTGTAGTATGGATGTGGTTGTGTTTGAGGAAAGGAACTAGATTCACTTGAGGGAGGAATCCTAGATCCATCAATGGTTTCCAAATGTAAATATGCAAAGTAATCAAGAGTGTTAAAGGTAGGAAGGTCTTGCGATTGCATGGAAGGATAAAAGTTTGGATTGTTTTCTAAGTTGTCAAAGAAATCATTGTAGAATTTAGTCATGCTAACATCATCTTCTCTAATGATGTCTACATCACAATGAGGAAAATCATTAGGAGTTGAGAGAGTATGTGGAAGTTCAATATCATTAGGGTCACAATCAAAGGTGTAATTAGACATATCAACCAAGGATTTCAAGGAATTCCAAAACTTATTGAAAGAGAATGTCGTGATGAATCCAAATGAAAATGAAATAAAGGATTGAAAACAAAGAATCTATAGCTGAAAAAAAATGTAGGAATAGTAAATGAAAATGTAGAAAATATGATTGAAAATGCTGACATTAAATGCTGAAAAAGTACAAAGGGACCGATTCGCCCTGGGTGGCGAATGAGTCCTAGTATGCAATTTTTTTATGATTTTTATATTTTTTAAATGTATGCAATGCAAAAAAAGAATGCTATCAAGGATCTAGAATGTAGAACTTTCAATTTTTCAATAATATGAAATGCAAAAATGAAATCTAAACTAGCTTTCACTAATGAAAGATAAAAAGTATACCTAGAATGCAAAGACAAAACAATGTCCTAATTGAATTGTAATGAAAAATGTACTCTAATATGAAATATTCCAATGAAATAAAAAAATGCACAGTTCTCAAGAGTTTGGTTCACCAAAATGAACCATGAATTTTTGGCACTCTAATTATCTCTAACAATTCTAGGGTTTTTCACCTAAAAGGAGAGATAAAGAGGCCAAAAATCTAGCAATTTCTTTCAAATATGTAATGAGGGATGATTTAATGCCAAAATGAACTAATATAAATGCAATTGAATGAATGAAATTGATCTAAATGAATGCAAAACTAAGATTTATGCAATGTTTGTAAACATAGTGTGATATGCAAATGATGACGAATTTGAATGAAATACGCAAAATAGAGCTTATAGGGTTAAATATGAGTGCACCTAGATTGAGACTAATATTGTTGAGATGTATGGAATTTTGAATGGTGTCACTAAAAATTCACTGTGCGACTCATTCGCCAAGGGTGCGAATTAGTCCTCCTATAGGTGAAACAGTTGTTGGGAACTAATTTCTGATTGTTAGAATCTAGAATATGACAAAACACTAATTTCTAATCTTAGGTAGTACTCATTCACCAAGGGTGTAAAATCACTCCACTCCTCGATTTTTGGAAATTCAAACAGTAACTTTGCAACACCAAATTTGGAAAAGTTTGAATGGCGAGTTGTCAAAGTTAATTCTATAGGAAATAGACAAAAATCACTCAACAAGCATGAAATAATGAAAATTTTACTTGAAGAACCTATTTGAATTTATTTCCACTTTTCAACACCTTTTAAACTTGTTAAATCTACAAAATAAAGGCTACAAACACATGCAAAAAGAGGGGAAATGTTGGAGGGTTAGCAAGTAGGGGTTTGCCTTGGTCAAACCCAACTTTGGTAATCAAACCCTATATAATAAATGAAATGTAAGGGAAATGATAAATGAATAACATAAAATTATTACAAACTTACCACAAACCCTTGATGCAAGTCTAAATCAATGCCAATGGCTGCTTCAAGATGCTTCAATAATTTCTCAATGATGTATTGCAAAATGCTTGACTGGATGCATGAATGAATGGTATGTCAGATGGATTAATGAATGGATAGCTGGATGTTAAAATGAGGTGAAATTAACTTATTTATATCAATCTTGTGTCTTAGTAACTGTTCATACATCATCACAGGCTGACATCAATCATAATATTGAATAAATCCTAAAAGTAATTTGAAATATTTTGAATTTTGGAGCTAAGGTGGACTCATTCGCCACCCATGGTGAATGGGTCCCACCTGGGACATAAACTTAGGTGTCAAGAATTAAATGTCATTTAATGTTATGTGTTAGGAGTATATTAAAAAATACACTTAAACAAAGCTTAGGGGTGTATAAAGGGGTCAAATAAGACATGAGGAAGATATAAATAAGGAGAAAATGCCTAGAAAAGTGTGATTCTTGATTAGAATACTTAACAACACTTGAAAATAGGACTTTTTGATGTATAAAAGGGTGATTTTTAGGTGAATTATATTAAATAGAGTCTAGATTAATGTAGAAATGTCTTACAACACTTGACAACACATTCATAAGACTTAAATATTTAATTTTTAATATTAAAATAAGCATGTTCAAGCCACGTTGCAATATAAAATTAAGGAGATATATGTAAAACATAAAGAAACAAGACCTAAAAGGCCATGAAAATGACAAGGGACCATTTTTCTATGGAACACCATGCAACTCTCCCAACCACAGTTGATATTTTTTGCAATATACATGACCCATCATATAAAACAATATTCAAAGGGTCGAAGCATACAATAGCTTGTCATTCAGTTATGTGTAACCCACAATTTTTTTTATTTCCATGAGACCACTACTTGGTGTTGTGGACTAGTTTACCCACACATTATAATGCATCAAGTATATGTTGGCAACTAACTCATTGCTTCTCCATGAAGAGTCAAGTTGTGTGTTTTTATACTCATATATTTATTGTTTATTTGTATTTTCTTGTTGTCTTTTAGCATGATGACTTTGCTTATAGCCAATGATGTGCTTCACTAATCATCTCCATGGTTAAGATAGGTATGTCATGTGTTCATTAGAACCTAATAAAATGTGAGAAAGAGTTTACTTCCTTCTTATTTTAAAGCTTAACATTCATTGTGATAGCATGTTATATTAGTTCTCCCAAGGGACAACATCATTTCTTTGCACAAAAAGTTAAAACACTCCTCATATAAGCATTCGATCTGTAGAATCATTTATAATATCATCCAAACATTATGAGAAGTGTGAATGCTTGTTGATTCATAGTATTGTTTATGGGCTTGACCTATCTATCTTATCTTTTTCATAATGTTCTGAGTATGTGCAAAGCATAAAAGGTGTTGTTCACACTAATAGTGTTAGCAGAGTAAACTGATAGTGTGGTGTTTCTCAAACAAACCCCCCTTCACTAAATGAATACCATGTATCCATAGAGAAACTTGATTCATGAATCACCAACTCCTAAGTAATTTGATCTATAGTCTGAATAATCAATGAAATTTGGTTTGAATGATAGAAACCAAGAATTCCTTAATAATCTATTTTTAAATAATTATTTAAAGGGAAAAAAACATGTTAAATGAATAAATAAAATGTTCTTAATTTTTTGCTAAAATATATGCGAAACTTTTGATGAAGTATTTTTGAAACAAATTGAATACTTGTAAAATCCTTAAACTTCTCTTATTGAATTAAAAGTTTAAAAGGGATAATGGGCTATCTGATGTAGTGTAGTAAAATAGATTCCTTGACATTTTCACACTCGTTGGATCCTCCTTGTGGATGTTTGCTTGATTTTTCCTTGATTTAGTGTTGTAATGTGGATAACACATTCACATTAGGTCTTGGGCCCTTGTGAACTAATGGAATTTAATGGTTCCTTGCTAAAGTGTTGTGAAGTGTTGTAACATGTTTTCATACTTTTCTAAGGTTTTATCAATTAACTAAGAATAATAAATATAATTTTAATCAAAATCAGCCTTAATCTTTCCTTATTTGGAGTGTTGTAACTCACTTTCACATTTCTCTAGGATTTTCATTAATAATTGGGATTTCTTATGCTTTAATTGGTCCTATTTTGCATCCACGAGACTCATTTATTGCATCTTTTTGAGGATAATTCTCACACCAGTCATTGAGAAATCATAATTGAGGTATTCTTGGCTTGTGTGGCCCAAATTTAGTGTCTGGAACTCATTCTCCACCTTGGGAAAATGGGTACCACCTAGATCTTTTGGCCCTGAACCAACTTTTACACATTTCTAACCACTTTTCACTTTTGGTCCCACACATTATGTATGATGGGAATCATTCACCACCTTGGGTGAATGATTCATGTGTGGCCCAAATTCAAATTTTATTCAAATTTCTGATGAGATATTATTCTCTTGGATCTAATGTTGGCTTGTAGTGTTGTAATCTTTGGAATTATTGCACAATTGAGTATAAATGCATGGTTCTTCCACTCATATTCAACACCTAGCATTCAAGAGAGTTAACAAGAGAATTTCAAGCATTCACAAGAGAATTTCAAGGGTATATTATCAAGCATTCAAGATCATTCACGAGCATCAATCATCATGTCAAGGATTTCATATGTCATGCTTGTTATTGTGCTAACAATTGTGATGTAGAGTTTGTGATTCAAGCAAATGTTTCAAGCAAGATATCAACATCATTCAAGCAAGAGTCAAGAACCACATCCATTGCAACCATTTCAAGCACATTTACAACACCTTATTTCTATGGTTTGGTGAGTTGCAACATTTCTATTTGTTCATTCATCATTCTCCTTTCATATTTTCTTTCATTTCAAGGTTTAATTACCAAAAAGGGGTTTGATCAAGGAAAACCCCTATTCACTAACCCCACAACATTTTTTCCCTCTTCTTGTGTGTGATTTGTAGGGCTAGGTTGCAGATTTGTCAAGGAGAAAAGTTGGAGAAAAGTTTTCAAATCCCTAAAATTTTCAAGGTTGTCATCAAGCCTTCGAGAAGCTTGGAGAAGACCGACAAGTGGAAATTTACAGTTTCAGACCTGGAAACCAGTCAAAAAGAGCAAAGTGGACTAAGAGGAATATAATCAAGTCTTGAACTACTAAAAAAGTAGAAGTGGACTAATTCACCACAAGTGGAAAATGAGTCCCACTATATAGGCCTGACAAATATTTTCATAGATCTAGATACCCTTTTGGCTAAAACTTGTATTTGCACATTTTCCTAGAAGTAACATTGATTTTCCCAGCTTGGTGAATGAGTCCCAATCAGCATTAACAATCGATTTTCTAAAATTTTAGACCTCCATTCTACCTTCTTTAGTCTCCCAGATGCACACTTTCTATCTCATAACTTTATGTTGCATTTTTCTCATATTTCTAGGTCATTTAGGGTTTGGCATTTCATATTACATTGCATTATCTTTTCGAAGTCTAAAGTTGGTGTTGAAACCCTCATTATATCACATTCATCCCCTAGGACAACCCTTAGCAACATTTCAATCTCCTTTTCATTAAAATCTCAAGGGTTTGTTCTTGAGTGAAGTGTGAAGATTGCCTCTCTCCTTTTAGGTCCAAAACCCTAAAGGTGAAAGAGAGGACCCATAATTTTCACATTCCATTTTTGTGAGCCTACATATAGAGCATCTTAATTCTAATTTTTATTGCATTTACATCCTAGATTTAGCTTGTATTAGGTTTTGCAATGGTTAATTTGCATTATAGGGTTTTAAATTTTTCATTAGTGAAAAGATCATATAGCTTGCATTATTTCATTTAATTCCATTGAAAATTAATCAAATTATGTATTTTCATCTTAGACATATATTATAAAACATAAAAATCATAAAATTCAATTCAAAAATTATGAAAATTTTCAAAAAAATCATCACTGGGACTCATTCGCCACCGTGGGTGAATTAGTTCCTCTGCACATTTTGTACTACATTTTTTGGTATTTAAAATTCATTTTATAAGCTTATGTTTGTTTTTGTTACCATTTGGTTTCATTTTGAAAAAATTATGTTTCAAATAATTCATTTCATTTCACTTAATTCCATTCATCTTATGTATTGCTTAAAATTAAAACTACATTTGCAACATTGTTATAGTTTACAATCTAAAATTTGCATCATGGATATGTTCTTTAACAAGATTTGGATGTCATTAAAGTCCTTAGTGGATGTTTCAAGTTTTGCTTCTATCAATGATCCTAATGACATTGAAATCACTCATGCTCACCCACCTCCTAATGCATGTCCTCCTCGTGATGTTAACATCATTGGAGAAGATGATGACAACATGAATAAGTTCCTAAATGATTGTCTTAATAACCTTGAAGCTAATGCATCCTTCTATCCATCCATGAAACAACTAGAACTTCTTACAATACCACCTCTTGAGATGCTTGGTTACTTACATCTTTAAACAAAAGTTGAACCTAGTTCCTCTAGACAAGCAAACACTCAACCATTTTATGATAAAAAATTAACAAACACTCCCATCAATCTAGAAGAAACATATGGAATTTAGGATTTAAAATCTTGAGAAAACAAGGATATGATACAAGTGAACATTAAAATCATCAACTCCTAGAGAAAATACCAAGTAATGGAAGCACAAAGGGATTAGGGTATAAAGATCCCCTTCACAATAGATGTGTTCCTAAAGAATATCTAAGGCTTCGTAGTGATGGTATGGTTATCTTAGATCAACATCCTGATATGAATGTCCTTATTCCTAAAGAATAGACAATCACTCATAACAATGACAAGGATGAGAGGATCACCTTGGGTCCCCCTCCTCCGAATTCAATTTTAGAAATGGGAGAATCTAGCAAATGCAAGAGGCCTTACAAGTTACAAAAACTAAAGTTTCCTTTTCCACCACCTAAAAGTGAAAGGAAACTACAATTTATTTTAAACAAAGAATTAATAACATTACCACCTATGAATAGATTAGTGCTATATCCTAAAGATGCAAAAGTTGCACATTGCATAGATCATCAAACTCTTAGACATAGTACTGATGAGTGTCATGCATTCCAGTTAGTATTGAAAAACTTTCACTTTGATGGCAATGATTTCCATCTTGTGATTTCCTCTCCTAATATTGTTTCACCCCTTGTCATGTAATAGTTGTAGAACATTCTATTCTCACAATTACATGACCTTTCCCATTAGCTACCTCAACTCATTCTTTTCTCGCACTCACTGGGGACAATAATTTGATAGCATTGTTCTAGTAATATATTTGTTGTTGTCCCTTAGCTGCATTGTTCACCTTCCACTTGCTTATAAATATTGAGATTCAGAGGCATATGACTTGCTCATAGGTTGACTCACATTTTCCTTACTATTCTTTCACATTATTTCTTTTTAATTTCTTTTTTGTGATTGCATGTGTGTAATGTGATACCCCATGATGTTATGTTTGATATTTTCTTTCTCTTTATGAAATTCCCCTATTTGTACCTTCATTCTTCTATATGTCATGTATTTCTTTCACTTTTTATCTTTATATCTTTTTTATTTTTCTTTTTTTTTCCTTTTGGAGATGATGCAAGGCATTGAGACATTCATGTATCTTTCATCTTTACCCAAAAGGATTTTATTTTTCCTTTCCTTTTTTTCTCTTTTTCATTTGTCTTGTGTTTTCCTTTTGGGTATGATGCAAGGTGTTGAGACATTCATGTCTCTTCCATGTTGACCCAAAAGGATTTTTTTTTCCTTGTCTTTTATTATTTTTCATTTGTCTTGTGGTTTCCTTTTAGGGATGATGCAAGGCATCGAGACATTTGTGTCTCTTCCATGTTGACCCAAAAGGCTTTTCTCTTTTTCATTTTTCTTTTGTTTTCCTTTTGGGGATGACACAAGGCATAAATACATTCATGTATCTTCCATGTTGAGCCAAAAGTATTTTCTTTTTCCTTTCCTTTTTCTCTTTTTCATTGGTCTTGTGTTTTCCTTTTGGGGATGATGCAAGGCATTGAGACACCCTATGTCTCTTCCATGTTGACCCAAAAGGTTTTTCTTTGTTTTCACTCTCTTTGTGTCATTCTTCCAGTTCTATGTGTACTTGGGGGATGATAATAGTTCCAAGCTCTCTAAAAGCAATGGAGAAAAGAACATACTGACCCAAAATCCATAGATCCCTTATATGTTTGTTTTTTTCATTTTGGGGGCAACCCCTCTCTCTTTTATTTTTCTCTTGCATGATGCATCTTTACTTGAAAACATATGACTTGGCATAGGGATTTCCAAGTTAGATCACATTTCTTCTTCTTTTTTTGCATTTCTGATTTGTTACTTTAAAGTAATTGATCACAGTACGGTGTTTAGAAATTTCTTTAAAGTGGGGGAATGCATTGGCATTATTCTTTTGTGTTTTCCTTTTTCTTAGTTCTTGGTATAGTTTTCTTACTTCATACGATGCATTCATTGCTTTGTGGATGAAATTGGGTGTGATCTTCTTCAAGATAATGATCTCTAATATTATATTATATTCCTCTTAGTGGCTTGATGTGACACACTGCATCCCCTAAGCTATGAATTTTTTATTCTTTGATTGGTCCTCTCTTTGAGAGATTAGTCACAATGTTCCCTAAGTTAAATACCTTGCTTGAACTAAGCAAGACTACTTTGAACATTTCCTATTTTTTCATTTTTTATTTGTAGTTATATGGCCACCTTACATAACACAACTTGCATGCCTATGTACCCATCCTTTTTTTTCATAATGTCCATGAATAAAAAGTTTTTCTTGCTTCATGAAGCTTGAAAATCATTTTTGTGTGGCACCTTATTAAATTTATCAAGACATATAACTTTGGTATGGTTTGAGTAGGAAGCTCAATCTAAGGAATGATTTTCCCCATAGCCACTTTCATGTGTGTGAGTGCATACGATTCATGAGTGTATGTTTCTCACCTTTTAGGACTTCTTACTCGGTGGACAACTAGGAGTCCTGTCACTTAAGAGTGAGTATGCATTTTATGCATTTTTTGGACAAAAAGCCTAGATCTGATCTACATCATGATGGGAAAATGATTGAAGCTTGATTTGATTCTTTTATTTCACCTTTTCTTTTCTTTTCTTTGGTAGTGTATGGTTGTTCCTTTTTTTGTCCTTTATATCATTCTTATGTGTGTTCCTTTGTTCTTATGTTGGTTTGTCATGGGATCTTGATCCTAGCAGCTTGATCATCCCTCTTGATCATTCTCATCTCATCTTGTTATCATTGGTACATTTTAACCCCTCTTGGTGTGTGTTTGTCTACTTTATTGTGAGTTTGAAGAAATTTTATCCTCTCACTAAAGTGGGGGCTAAATGTAGTGTAGTAAAATGGATCCCTTGACAATTTCACACTCGTTTGGGTCCTCCTTGTGGATTTTAGCTTGATGCTTCCTTGATTTAGTGTTGTAATGTGGATACCACATTGATATTAGGTCTTGGGCCCTTGTGAACTAATGGAATTTAATGGTGCCTTGCTAAAGTGTTGTGAAGTTTTGTAACACTTTCACACTTTTCTAGGGTTTGATCAATTAACAAAGCATAATAAATATAATTTTAATCAAAATCAACCTTAATCTTTCCTTATTTGGAGTTTTGTAAAGTGTTGTAACTCACGTTCACATTTCTCTAGGCTTTTCATCAATAGTTGTACATTCTTATGCTTTAATTGGTCTCATTTTGCATCCACAAACCTCATTTATTGCATCTTTTCAAGGATAATCCCAACACCAATCATTGACCAATAATAATTCAAGTGTTCCTAACTTGTGTGGACTATATTTAGTGTCTAGGAGTCATTTTCTACCTTGGGAAAATGGGTCCCACCTGGATCTTTTGGCCCCAAACTAGTTTTTACACATTTCTAATCACTTTTCACTTTTGGTCCCATACAATATGTCTGATGGGACTCATTTTCCACCTTGGGTGAATGAGTCTCATGTGGCCCAAATTTAAATTTAATTCAAAATTCTGACAATATTTTATTCTCCTAGATCTGATGTCGACTTGTAGTGTTGAAATTTTGGGAACTCTTGAATAATTGAGTATAAATACAAGGTTCTTTCACTCATATTCAACACCTAGCATTTAAGAGAGTTCACAAGAGCATTTCAAGAATTCACAAGAGCATTCAAGAGCATTTCAAGGGAAGATTATCAATAATTAAAGAGAATTCTTCAAGCATCAATAATCATTTCAAATATTTCATGTCATTTTTGTTATTGTGCTAACAATTGTGATGTAGAGTTTGTGATTCAAGCAAGTGTTTAAAGGAAGATTTAATAACCACATCCATTATAGCCATTTCAAGCATATTTGTAGCACTTTATTGCTAGGGTTTGGTGAGTTTCAAGATTTCTATTTACTCATTTATCATTCTCCTTTCATATTTTCTTTCATTTCAAGGTTTAATTACCAACATGGGGTTTGACCAAGGAAAACCCCTATTCACTAACCCCACAAAATTTTTTCCCTCTTCTTGTGTGTGATTTGTAAGGCTAGGTTGTAGATTTGTCAAGGATCAAAGTTGGAGAAAATTTTTCAAACCCTAAGGTTGTCAAGGTTGTCATCAAGCCTTGGAGAAGCTTGGAGTAGACCTACAGGTGTCAATTTACAGTTTCAGATCTGAAAACTAGTCAAAAAGAGCAGAGCAAATTGAGAGGAATATAATCAAGTCCCAAAATTTTGAAAAAGTTGAAGTAGACTGATTTACCATAAGTGGTGAATGACTCCCACTATATAGGCCTAACAAATATTTTCATAGATCTAGATACCCTTTTGGCTGAAACCTATTTCTACGCATTTTCCTAGAAGTGGGACTGATTCGTCTAGCTTAGCAAATGAGTCCTAGTCAACATTAACAATAGATTTTCCAAAATTCTAGACCTCCATTATTCCTTCATTAGTCTCCAAGGTGCACACTTTCTATCTAATAACTTTTTGTTGTATTTTGTTCATATTTCCAGGTCATTTAGGGTTTGGTTTTTCATATTACATATTGTCTTTTCCATGTTTGAACTTGGTGGTGAACCCCTAATTAGATCTCATTCATCCCCTAGGACAACCCTTAGCAAGATTTCAGTATCCTTTGCATTGAAATCTCAATGGTTTGTTCTTGAGTGAAGTGTGTGAAGATTTCCTCGCTCCTTTTAGGTCCAAAACCCTAAAGGTGAAAGAGAGGACCCACAATTTTCACCATTTCATCTAATAGTAGTCAATGTTATCTTTTCTGCACATTATATGGAATTGGAAGCATAATGTTTTGTGCAAATTATGTTTTTTTTTGTTTAATAAAAGAACATACATGCATACTTTAATACTATAATTGAAGGCTATATATGTGTATATACATAAACCAATTATGTATATACACATACATGTGATATACTTTGTTTTAATAGTTTATTTTTCTTAAAATTTAATGTTATATATTTAATTTTGTAAGGAAATATTTGTAATTTTTATGTTGATGCATGTGATGTGAAATGCACATGAATGTTTCATTTATTTGATGAAAATAGACCATGTTAAATAGCTAAATGTCTTTTGAATAATGTACAAAAAAATCAATAAATCTAGTTTAGTTTACTTTTTAGAAATCTTTTGAATTCAAGATTGCCTAAGTGAATCATATGTAGATTTTTCTTATGGAATTTTTAGTGTTATTTTCATAAGAAGGCTAGCTAGAATAACCTCTTACAAACCATATTGTATATTTGCAAACTAAAATTTTAGAAGGGAAGGGTGTTTCCTTATGAATTTATAAAGTTGTCTTCCAAGATGGGTGTTGAAAGTGGAATAATAGAGGGTATATGTTTTACTTTTTCAAAATATATCATTTTGTATTTGTATATAGCTTATTCCTAGACAAGTTTTTGTATCCCATACTATTGAATCGACTAATTTTTATGACATAACTCTCTTCCATTTCCTAACATTGATCTTGCATATTCTAAATTTGGATAGAAATGCATGTATTTATGTTAGACATGAACCATATTCCACCTTGCATTTCATTTTCTCTTGCTAAGAATTTTGTGTAGGGTCAGGTATTCTTCAAGTTAGCAAGAATTCTAGGGAAACATAGCTTTTTTGTTGGGTGGAAAAGTTCTTGAACCATGTTCTTTTCCACTAGTTGCAGCAATCGTTGAAGTGGAATAATAGGAAATTCCATCTTTTGATTAATATACTTTGTCGGTCACTTGATGTAAATTTGAGTTGACTGAGTGGTAATTTTAGCCTAGTCAAACTATGTAATCTGATAATTTGACATTTGGAAATGAATATAAATCATAATTTTGGACATGTTGTGCTATGATATAAAATAGCTCTTTGAATTATGTCTTGAATTTGTTATTCATAATGTCATAATTGAATTTATTAGTTTTATTCAAGAATGGCACATTACATTTGGTATCAGAGCTTATGGTTCAGCTCTAGGTAGGTATGAGTCTATAGTGGTTAGAATTAGGGTTAGTCAACCCTTATTCGATTCTGAGTTTAATGAACCTGAATTAAATGTAGGTATGGGAAGGTCAAAGTCTAGGAAAAAGAGGGGAAAGACAATTAAGAATTCCAGAAAGAAAGTTATTGTCGAAGAGAACACAAAAATTAAAGTCAAACCTAAAATTCTTGATGATGATACCTTAGCACAAGCCCTTACTCAACTAAATTTAGAAAGGGGGGAAAATATTGAAGAGTCTAAACACAGTGTAAAAACTAAGAAACCTTCTGCAATATGAGATTGGCATTTATAGTGAAAGCCTAATGCACCCATTCTAACAAAAGAAGAGAAGTGTTTTTGTGCACACCCTTCCTCTTCCTAGAAGGTTATTGTAAACTCGTATGAGGACCCGAAAGAGTGTCCTCTTTTTGAAAGTGAAGAACTCACCTAATAAGGGGGAAATTTTGTAAATAAGGATCTATGTAATCCATTATTATATTAAATAAAGGAATTATTTATTAGTGTTCAAAGTTGTGAACTTGAGTGACTTATCTTTGTTATTAATTAACATGAATATCTTTTAAAAATTGCATGATATATTTAGTATTATGTGTGGGATGATCAAACATATAAAAATTGTGACAATTACACTAAGTCTGGATATGATGCATGCCAATTGTGAATCATCATGGTAAACACCAAGAATGGAGAATCAAGTGGTGGGAAAAATGAAGGTCAAAATGAGAGTTTATACTGAATACTAGATCTCCTAAATTGTCAAGAGAACATGATGGACCACTTAGGACAAAAAATCTAAGGTGTGCATGATGGTCAAAATCTGAGGAATAAGGAACAACCACAAGGAAATAGGGATCAAGGTGGAAATAACCAAGCAAGAATTAAAGGAGAGCTTGGAAAGGATCTTAAAATGCTAGCTCTACCAAAATTTCATGGCAAGATCATCAAACACAGAGCAGATGTGTGGATAATTGAAATGGATAAAGATTTTGGGCTCCAAAATCTATCAGATGAAACCAAGGTTGTATAGAATTCTTATCAACTCTGTAGAGAGGTGACCAAATGGTGGGATAATGAGATGGAAGAACAAAAAATGCTACCTGGAGAGACCACATGGGAATAATTTCTTAAGCATTTTCAAAAAGGTGGATTCCTTAGTACTTTTTTGATAGGAAAATGATAGAGTTCCAAAATCTAACCTAAGGGAGTATCTCTATGACTTAGTACTGGAAAAATTTTGCCCATTGGCTAAAATATGTGCCTCAGTACCATACTAATGAACACTTTCAAATTCAAAATTTCATATTAGGGTTAAGGCCCTAGATTGGAGAAGAGGTGGATACTCATAGTCCCCTAACTATGGAGGAGGTCTTTGAGAAGGCCGCCAAGTAGGAGAAAAAGTTGCAATAGGTATCTAATTTCTATAAGAGTTAAAATTCCAAGTCTTAATTCAAAAATAAGAAGTTTTAGAAAGGAGACAAACCCTCCCAAATTAGAAATATAAAAAGGGGAAGTGACTCAAGAGAAACAAGAAGGTAGCAGTGGTAGAAAGACAAAAAGGCTAATAGCAACAAGAGAAATTTTGATAATAAATAAAATAAATCCAAAGAAGATAGGTTTGGAGGTGATCATTATGCATCAAGTTTCACATAGCATTCAAAGGATTGAAAGGAAGGGAACTAGAAACATGCTTCATGACATCAGATCCATGTAGTGGTGGACAATAGACAAGCTGAGTTTTAAGCCTCATCTATCTAGT
This sequence comes from Sequoia sempervirens, assembly GCA_007258455.2. Classification (NCBI taxonomy): domain Eukaryota; kingdom Viridiplantae; phylum Streptophyta; class Pinopsida; order Cupressales; family Cupressaceae; genus Sequoia; species Sequoia sempervirens. The sequence continues at coordinate 145,212,445 of VDFB02000013.1, forward strand.
TGTTAGGTAAGCTCTATGGTAAACATGTTTCCATTTTGATTGATACAGGAGCCACTATATGTTTTGTTGATATGAGAATCATTTCTAAATTACCCATTAGACTTGAACATATGAAAAATTATTGGATGGTTCAATATGGCATTTGAGCAAAGCGGAGGGTGGTGTTGGTTATCTTTTAAGAACCAAGTTGATCTTCAAAGAAGCCTATGGAATTTCCATTTTCAGTGCTCAACAACTTGAAGGGATTGGCCAATGAATGAGTGAAAGAAACAAGTACTTTCCTCCTGGACATTGGGCTCTGTAAAACCCAGGAGGGTGATCCCACAATGTAAATTATGATCCTCTATGCCATTTAATCACATAAATTGTAAACAACAAATAGCTCTACTTGAACCTACTTTGACAATTAAATAAATGTAAAGATCTAGAAAATATTTCCATATTAATTGTTTACAAAGGAATAGAGAATGATTGATCCCATTTTAACATACATTTCAACAAGAATTATAAGAGTTTAATGATTTTAAATGTATTTCTAGTGAATGACAAATAAAATTGCACCACAAACACAAAACTCAAGCCAGTGCCTTAACCTAGGGTAGGGAGTCAATCTCAACAAAATTCCAACTGGACAACAACTTAATACTTAGTATCATAAAGCTTCTACAATATTGCATTGTAGCATCTTACCTTAATATCATAGGCTAAAAATTCTTAACAAATCCTAATACTCAAATTACATGAACCTATGGCTTGATCCAAGTAATTTAATTAATTCTTTGAATTAAAACAAAGAAACACCATACATTCATTGAAACACAATGAAGATGAATAAAATAACCATTGATTATCTTATTAATAGCTCATATAGTGAATACACTAGGAGAGAAATGGTTTTGAATTTGCAGCATCTTCATATTCATATGCTAGTACTATTATTTAAAAATACAATTTCATATCAAAGACTCAAAACCTAGAACAAAACTTAGGACTGTTCCCTGTATTTTCTATTACAAAATCACTCTCTAATCAATGAACTACTCGTACATTTGTCCTTGAATTCCTTCTTATAGAAATGAAGGAGAAAAACAAGTTTTAGGCTAGAAAGTACACATGTCAAGTGTTCATTTGACACTTTCATTGCATCAAAAGGAAATTACATTCACCAAAATGTGAGGGGGAAAACTCATGTAAGAAAAAAGTCTCTTTCCATTTGTTGATGTAGATACTTTGTACTCTCCAAAAATCTCCCTAGTAAATGAGTATACCCTTTTCATGAGAAAAAAATATCCCGCATTCCCACCAAGGCTACATAGCTTAAAACATAAAAGCATCAGAAAGGAAGAGAATAAACCACATCCACATCAACAACACTTGTCATCAACTTCATAATCAGGAGGATATAATATTTTAACAAAAAATTATCCAAGAATTAATCTATAAACTTACCAAGCCATGTATTATATTCCTCTTTGGCGGGCCATTGTATATCCAACAATCTTTGGACCTTAGTGTTGTGTTGATTATATTTGGCATCAATTAATACCCTACTCTTTTTGAAAAATGTATCCATGTTGACCTCAATCCCTATCATATCATCCATAGTAGCATTCAACATAGTATAATTTGTGAGGGTGATTTCTTCCTTAAAGTGTGGGAGAAGACGCCCAACTCATCCTTCCAAGTGCTAAAATCCTTCAATTCCCCTTGTTCATTCAATATTTTAGGTATTTCATGCTCCTCCATATCTATGAACATCTTCAACTAGTTTTGTAGTTGCAAACCCAATAAATCAACTTCCTTTATTACATTAGTGATGTGCGTAGGTGCCTCAGGATCCTTTTTCATGTTTGGTATCATTTCTTTCAAAGCACACACCCTAGCACTCCACTTGGTCCAATCATTCTAGAAGGAAGTTTGTACTTGAATATACCTTTGGGGAGATTCATGATTTTTTTTTTTAAACATTCCAAATGTTATTAGACTTGTGCACCAACCTAGAAACCCTGTGCTTTAGAATATCATTAAAAATCCCTTTGTCTACTTTTGTAGTTTCCTTAGCCTTCTTTACATTCTCCTTTTTTGGTATGTAGTTCCTCCTTTAAATTTTGGATCCTTAATGACAATTTCTCCCTATCTTGTGAAGATAGATCAGTGGAGGAAGAGGTTGGGGAAGGAAAGGCCCTTTTTGTTGAGCTACTAGTAGTAGAAATTGTTCTATTATAGTCATCCAACAACCTATTATACTTTTCTAATAATTTTCATATCTATCCTATGAGATTTTGGTTGTATCCACACTCAAAATTGTAGCATACATTATCAACTGTGCAACTGTTGGACTGATCTTAGTAGCTCTCTTCACCACAAAAGCACACATTACCTCATCAATTAATTTAACAACCTAGGGTTTCCCAGTATTTAGTTCCATAGACCATATTGTAAGGGTATGCAATTTTGGGCTACACCCCAAACCAAACACTTTACTACCAAATTTCTCTTGAGAAATAGAATCATTAGGATCCTTCCTTATTGCATCCAATGCAATAGCTAATGTGAGATATCACCTAAACAACAATAGAATACCAATTCCTTTAACCAAACTCCTTGCCTCCTTGGGTGTAATGGTAGAAATATCCTTCATTATTTTATCCTCTTCATCTTTCTCAGCCTCCTACAATGAGGGGTCAACTTTTTCCTTTTCATCTTCAATCCTTTTCTTGATGTCTTGGATTTTGAGTTGGATGACAAATTCTTTAAACTCCTTGGTTTAAACAAATGTGTCATCACTCAAAAAGTCTCTACAAGGATTTATTGTGACATCATCATCTTTATCCTCATCATATTCCTACTTAATTATTCTACTAGTAGGGACAATAATATTTAGAGTGTCCTCCCTTTCAAGGGAGGGGAATCTATCATTAACTGCCTATTCCATAGGAACATGTTCAACAAACTCTTCTAGTGCATGATCTCCACCAGCTTGATCTATTCTAGAATAAGTCACTAATGGGGCAACTGTTGGCTCATCCCCTACCTCCATTGCTTAAATATGAGTTCCTTGATCTATAGACAGAGCTAGTTGGATCCTCACATGTGCATCATGGTGGTCCTTGGTAACCTTGGATTTTATTCTAGCCTCTTTTACCTTCTCAAAAAAGCTTGTATCTTTGAAATACCCTAACATCATCTTGGCTTGACTATACTGGTCCTTTATTTTAGCATAAGGACACATAAAATTGGCTTTCGTTTAGTATTTTCTCCTCAATGGAATAGATTTTACTCCACTCATTCTTCCTTTGAGAAACATCCTCATTTTAGGACAAATTTCTAATCACATCTTTGGTGTATAGAAAGTGATGGTTGAAACCAGACCCTCCTCTTTCTTTCCTCTCATTATCAATCACTTCTTCAGGATCACAATATCTTGATCCTTTTTCATCCTATATTTATTAATGAGAGTTCCAAACTTCTCAATATGCCCCTTTCATGTGACCATAAAACATGAGAATCCACATTTTGGATTGATAAGGGATGCTTTCCTAGCACTTCTGAAGTGCTCCTTATCCATGGCATCTAAATTCCACATTATCTCAATGAAAGAAATTCTATCTAATACATAAACTAGTAACCGATGAGGTGGCACTAAAGCTCCATAGATTCTTATTGTAGTATAACAAATGTGCAAATACCAACCCCCCAATTGTTCTTTTGTGTATTATTTTATTAAAACTCTAAGGGTTTATTGGGACTTAAAATTTCATGTAAAGTTTAGGTCCCCATATTGAAAAAGAGGATTTTAACACTCAGAAATTCAATTGTAAAAGCAGTCTCAAGAGCACATTTTGAAAAATCATAATTTTGGATCTGTTCAATTTCAAGCGAAATCACTTTGCAAACATGTTCATTTATCACATGGGAGTGTCTCTGCAAATTTTCAGCTTCATATGATTTGGTTTGACAAAGTTTCAAAGTGGCAAGTTGAAGGGATCTGCAAAGATTTGTTGTCAGTATATAGTAAAATCTATTAAAATGGTCATCTTTGAGGCTAAATATTAAACAAATGGGTGATGATCATAACATACTGACTGGTTCCTTCAATTTTCTATGCCAAATTTTACCTCCATGCTGATTTTCAGGATGTTTGGACATCGTTTGGTACTTTTTCAAAGCTAAAACCAAAATGATTTCACACAATTTTCACATTTGCATTTCCAAGAAATTGTCACAAAGGGTCAAATTGGAGGCTTGATATTTTTCAAACAAAAAAGATTGATGAAAGGCCACTTTGTAGACATGCTCATGAATCCAAAATGAATCAATCCCCCATGTTACAACTTTACTGGAAGTGATTTGACATTTTTACAAAATTACAAATTGGTGAGTTTCAATAAAATTTGGCAATGGCAATTTTTCAGAAAATGCCAAGTTAGCAATTTTGAACGCAAACAGTTTTTTATTCTTACAAGTTCACACCAAACCATTTTGCAAGTACACTCCCCTATCATTAATTAACATGTTGGTGTAGTTTCATAGCTTTTATAAATCATTTGATCAGTTTTCTAAAGATCTTTTGGAGGTTACTTAATCTGTTTTATCATTGTATAAAACATTATGAAAGGAAAATTATGATAAAAACCCACTTCAACTCAAGGTGTTTTTTGAAGATATAAGATGCTATGAAGCTCAATTACCTAGTACTATGCTCGAAAATGGGTGGAATCAACAATTGGAGATAAAGAAGGCTTATATGAAGATTTTTTACACCATTCTTTGTATGAAAGCATCAAAAGTTAATGGAGATTGAACTTAGATAAGAGTCAAGAATGCTCCACAAACACATTCTTAAGAAACATTTCTAGTAGGCACTATGGAATACCAAAGGATTGATAGGTTAGAAGAGGCACTCCTAAAAGGGACATCCCAAGTATCTCGAGGAACATCATAGCATACTTGCTTGAAGGATGACATATGTGAATATATGATAAAAACTTATATATAAACTTATATATAACATGGAGCAAGTACCCTAGGAAGTTTTTTCTCGCATAGAGATAACCTACTAATGGAGAATAGCAAGCTTCTCATTATCAGATGATTGGATCTTGTCATGAGGAGCTCTCATGCAAAATTCTTTATGACAACTATCCTGAGAAACTGAAGGCTTGAAATAAGTATTGAGGCTCTATCTGGGAAAACATGGATAACAATGGATACCGAGTATGTTGTTTTTGTATTGACACACAGGAATCTTCATTTGAGCCAAATTTGTGATAAAATTCTCTCATGGTGAGGACTTTTTTGGGATCATCGATTTGGATAGAATGTGTAAGTGAAATAAATTTAGAGGATGGAAGCCCCTGCCATGCTCATTAAACTTATTCAAAGGAAAAAGTCTACATCAATTGTTATCATCAAACACCATAGGGAAGCAACTTCATGCGTATTGATGTGCATTCTTTTCAAGCACTATATGTTTCAGAAGTTGAAAATCAATACATGTTATTTGCAAGTAGCATGATAGATCTCTCTGAAAATGATATTAAATTATATGGATTGAATCTTGAGGATGATACTTCAAAATTTGAGGAAGTGCTAAATGAAATCGGTGATATAGACTGGAGAAGTCAACAAGTTATAGTATTCAAAATTGGGATGTGCTCTACCCATAATCGGCATTGTTTGTGATTCTTATCTTCCAATATTATAGATACTTCAGAAGTTTTTTGCAGCTAGAATCAAATAAATGATGGATAAGGCCATGTAAATCAGAGTTCTCTTATATTCACTGACAAAATCATATGATCTAAATATAAATCCCCATGCGTTCAAAGCAATAAAGTAATAAATAAGTTTTAGTTTGAAGTAAGCCTCTAGGGTAATATGATTCTAATCATTCCCAGCATAAGCAAACAAATAAGATGAAAGTTGGTACAAGAAATAAAGCTTTAAAGGCTCCATGTATCAAAGACAGCCCATGAAGCATGGTAGGATGAGGACAGGCCTAACTCCATTTTGACAAATACAATGGTTGGATACTAATGAAATGGATTTCATGTAAACATTACTTCAAAGATTCATCATGGGAATTATTACCAACAAGGTTGTAGACTTATGCACGCCAAAGAAACATTGGAGTTAGTTAAGAATCGGTAAAATCCCTTGTAGCCTACTAAAGAATGTGTACAACCAAGAGGTTCTTGAGAGAAGGCAGGTCTATCCATAGATTTTAGATGGACATAGACGTCATCACCATAAAAATAAGATACTTGGTCATGGTGAAAGAATAAACGATGAAGAATGGTAAGAGGACCAGTGGTGGCACAAGAAGACATGAGACCGACTATGAACTCGAGCACAAAAACATAAACAGAGCAAGGAGGATATCTGATAGAAAATCTATGGAGGAGTAATACAGTGATCATAGGTCACACACCAAAGGGAGCAATTAAAAATGCCTCAATAGATGGAATTATCCTAAAAGAATTTAAATACCCTATTGCCAAGATCATGGGCGCAAAGATATAAGGCGGAAATGTGGGCTAATATGATGCAGATTGAAAAGAAACATTTAGATTGTAGGAGTGGCAATAGAGAGAGTTTCATATCTGGTTGCATTGGCATTGTCATTGGACTTGACAAAATTATAATAACATACTCGCATTTAAGCATCCATCTGAATAAAACAAGAACTAGGGACCTCCATTTTCTCTAAGAGAAGCAAGTTCAATAATAATTGGGGATATGTGAAGAGAACCCTCGATATGTTGAACCAATCCCAGATTATTGGAAAGAGAAGATGTTTTACATTTCAGATGCTTTGATAGACTCATGATGGGATCAATGTATGTTGATAGTAGTTGTGAAGATTGGAAGCGATGTGGAGTACAGAGTGAAAAGAAATGTGATATTTGGTAAAATAATGTAGGTAAATGGAGGACTAGAGGGAATGAACCAAGTGAAAAAACCTAAATGAATGCCATCGGCGAGACATATCACTATAGGCACAAATGTTCCAAAGTCTCCCCGATAGTGTTGCTACATCGATGAGAATCCATCAAGGAGACATTTATTATCAGTACGAGTTTCCCAAGTTTCCCCAAGTTACACCGATGGGAAAGTTTTTGCAGAGCATACTTACTTCATCGGCAAGAGGCTAATATCGGTAGGAAAAAGAAAGGTCTTCTCAATGATGCTTCAAGTCACCCCAAAACATAAAATACATATGGTCATAATACGGATGAAAAATTGAATAAACTAAGAAAGAGATATTTTTCCCTAAAAACATTATAATAAATGCATAAGATAAAAGTATTATCTTATGTGAAATGAAGTTGGAAATATTGTGGGGTGATTATTTTACCTAAAATATTTTAAATGATTGAAAGTAAATTTTCATGGAGAAAACTAAACGAAAAAAGGGATTAGATTTAAGAGAAATAAGCAGTAGGTTAGATAGTTGGTAGTTTGAACAATTGCCGAAATAAAACATCATGATATGTATTGTAAAATCTTTTAAAATTATATAATGGAGAAGAATATATTTATCTGGTGATCAAATTATGGTGTCAATTGTTTGTCAAATTTATTGAAAACATTATCTGGTTGTCTCCAAGGTTGTCATTTCTTGATTATTTAAATTGAAATATCAATGATATTCTTCAATTTATCAAAGCACATTTTTTTCTCTTGTGTGGTTCAATTAATTGGTTCTTGCAAGACAAGATTAAATCCTTTTGATTAATCACAGTAATTTAGAAAAGGACATTTGGATCATTAATAAGAACTTGGTAATTACACTCTTGCACGTTTACACAAGTTGTAAACAGTCACAAGTGCCAAGCAATTTGAATTATAGCCATTAAGCAAGTCACTCATTATACAAATCTTGGCTCCATTAGCCCAACAGAAGTAGGCACTGGTCACACCATTCACACCTTAGAATTTTATAAAGTCTTATTAAAACATTCACATCTCAAGTTTAATATTATGAGTAGGATTAGTCTGTACGCTTTCATCTATTACTCTTTGTGCCATCGTAATAGATCCATCAAGTCAATCAGGTTATACAACTTTAAGTCTACTTAATCCATATAGGTATACCTGCCTAGGTCTAGCATCACCTGAGGAGTAGAAGGTCTAAATCATTTGGCCTTGTTTGTTACCCTAAAATGTATCAAGAGATTGGAAACCTCTTGAGGTATTTTACCTATGTTTTTGAGACCTAACAGGGTCTTAGAATCTCCTTTATACCCTTAGAAATTTTGTACATGGGCTTCAAACCTAATTTCTCCAAAACACCAAACTTAAACCCATTGTAGAAAGTAGCATAATTTGAATCTCAACAGTGAATATCCCAAATGTGAGTCTAGATTTTCATGGAAAATTCATTATCTTGGCTATCCCTTTCTCTTAACCTCATGAAATTTTTCCACACCTTCCTACCTCTCCATAGTAGCATATGCATTAATAGTGAATAATGTCTACAAGACAGAGCAGGTCTTACATCCTTCAAATTCACCAAATCATTATGAATTTCATCTTCTAGATAAAAAGTATAATCAAACATCCTATTTTGATATTTTTTTTGTATGTCAATAGCCTAACCATCAGAGGGATATTCATCTTTATGTCATAATTCTTGGCCAAAACCTGACACAACCCATAATCTATGCTTTTGAAAGAGTCTCCAAACTTATAACAATCAAAAAAAATTATATCCTTAGGTCCAAAAGATATGGCTTTCTTATTCAAATCATACCTTTTGTTCCTTGGTATCACATTCTTCCTATACCCATATTTTTTTGTTCATACTCTTGATATAGGGTACCAAAATTGAATGAATGAGTGACAATGGGATTAAAATGGAAAAAAATCAACAATCTAGCTTCTTGTAATATCCAACATGGGGGATCTATCTAGAAACCTCTTAATTACCTTGCCATTTGGGTCATAACATCTAGCCAACTCAAGAATTAAATCAACCTCCACAAAAAAATTTGGAACAATTAGTTTTCCAATGTCACATGTCTAGAGATGACATGTTGGATGACTAGAAAATATCATGTTAAAATCATTAAGGAATATCATTTAACATGATATTAACATGATATTTTCTAGTCATCCAACATGTCATCTATCCAAAAGAAAGATAGATCCATAGATACATGATATTAACTAGAAAATATCATGTTAAAAACATTAAGGAATCCCCTAAGAGGTAGCCACCAAATATCTATCCAAAAGAAAGATAGATCCATAGATACACCAAAATGATGCATCTCCATATGCATCTAGTTTAAGAAAGGAGCGATAATGAACCCTAACTTCTCATGGAGATACTCAAATGTATCTTTAGGAAGATCCTTTGAAAATATATCAACGATCTGATCCTTTGTAGAGATATACTCAAGCTTTACTTCATTCTCCATGACCTTCTCTCTTAAGAAATTATACCTGATAGATATATGCTTTATTCTCAAGTGCGTCATTGGATTCTTTGAAATTTTAATTACACTTGTATTATCATAGAAGATGGAAATAGGATCATCATACACCACTATGATATATTTCAATGTCTATTTCATCCATAGAACTTGTGTACAACAATATGCAACATCAATATACTCATCTTCAACAATAGACAAGGAAACTGAATCTTGCTTTTTACTCAACCATGCCACCAATCTGTAACCAAGAAAAATGCACCACCACTTGTACTCTTTATGTCATTTACACATCCAACCCAATCTGCATCTGTATAAGCACTTAGTGTAAAGTCAGTATCCCTAGAATACAATAAACAATAATTCAGAGTGCCATTCAAATATTTAAATATTCTTTTGATAGTAGTAACATGTGTTTCCTTAGGATCTTCTTTAAATCTAGCCACAAGACAAACTACATGCATAATATTCTACCTAGCAGCAGTCAAATACAACATTCCACCAATCATAGATCTATACTTGCTCTTATCAACCTTAGGTGAGTTATCATCTTTTCCTAGTTTGCAACCAGTCACCATAGGAGTGCATACTAGTTTGGAACCATCCATCCCTAACTTCTTCAACATCTCTTTTACATGCTTAGAATGTGAAATAAATTCCTTTCTCTATTTGAATAATTTGTAGCCCAAGAAATAAATTCATCTCTCCAAACATGGACATTTCAAATTCTTTTTACATCTTTTCCATAAACAACTTACACATATTTTCATTATCTCCAAAGATAATGTCATCAACATATACAACTACAATCAATATTTTGCATTTTCAATCTTAAAATAAAAATTACTATCTGTCATACCTATGTTGAAACCTTGTTGAACCAAATACATGTCTAACCTTGCATACCAAGCTCTAGGAGCTTGCTCCAATCCATATTTAAATCTTTCTTCAATCTGCACACCATATTCAGTTGATCTGAAAATTGAAATCTTTTTGGTTGTTCCATGTGGACCTTTTCTTCTAGCTCACCATTCAAAAATGAAGACTTGACATCCATATGATAGACCTTGAAATTTTTATGAGCGAAAAACACTAAGAACATCCTTATAGATCCCATTCTTGCCACCAGAGAAAAATTCTCCTAAAAATATATGCCTTCTACTTGTGAGTAGCCCTTATGCACAAGCCTTGCTTTGTTTCTAATCACTTCTCCATTCTTATTCATCTTATTTTTAAATACCCACTTTGATCCAATAATATTTTTGGCTATCAGTCTTGGGACCAACTCCCAAGTTTGATTCTTCTCAATTTGCATAAGTTCTTTCATAGATTCCATCCAATGTTCATCATTGCATGCTTCACTTACAGTCTTTAGTTCAATCTTAAAAAATAAACATAGATTTATGTCAGTAGTAGCTCTACTTCTTGTCAATACTCATTTTTTCTTATCTCCAATGATCTAACTTTTTGAATGATTCTTCTGCACATATATAGGTATCTTACAGGACACCACTAGAGCTTCTCATTCTCTTTCATTTTATTCATTCTGCTTCTCTTGCTCATCCCTTTCTTGTTCTTCCATAATTTCTTCAATTCTTACGTAATCAGGTTCATCTGATATATCTCCATCAATATCAATTTAATTCTTCATTGTTTCATCAACCTTGGCATTTGCACTTTCTACTATATTTCTTAGAATTTTATTGAAACACTTGTAGGATTTTCTTTCAGTAGAATATCCAAGAAATATTCCTTCATCACTTCTTGCATCAAACTTTCTAAAAGTTTCTTCATCTCTTCTGATATAACATTTTCTTCCAAATACCTTGAAATACTTAATAGTAGGAATTCTTCGAAACCATAGCTCATAGGGGGTCCTTTTATTGTTTTCTCTTGCTTGAACTCGATTGAATACATAGAAAATAATATGAATAACTTCTCTTTAGTAGAATTCAGGTAAACTATCCTTAGTAATATTGATTAAGCGGCCTCTTGAATGGTTTTTTTCTTTCCTTCAACAACTCCATTCTCATGAGGAGTTCTTGGAGAAGATAACTATCTCTTTATTCCATGTACTTCAAAAAACATATTAAAGTCATGGGAGTTGAATTCTCCACCTCTGTCAGACCTTAAGCATTTTCACTTCATTTTCAACTATGGCTTTGAATGTCTTGAATCTATCTAATGCATTTGATTTCTCTCTAAGAAATGTAACCCATGTATATCTAGAGTAATCATCAATCAAAATCATAAAGTACCTTTCACCTTGTAGACTTCTCACTCTTGTAGGAGCACTAAGATCTATATGAATTAAATCTAGTAGTCCAGTTGTAGATTATTCCTTTGATTTGTAATGGCTTCTAGTTTGCTTTCCAAATTGAAAATTCCTAGAAATAGCATTGACATGCTTTGTAATTCTTGGTAAATATCTCACAGTCTGAACTACACTAATCCTCACCAAATTATCAAAATTCATGTGACACATTCTCTGATGCCATAACCAGATATCATTAATTTGAGTCATAAAGCATCATCCATTATCACCTTTAAGTTGATAGATATTTCCTTTAAATTTATTTCTTGTAGCAAACACTATTCTAGATCATTTATGTACCTCACATCTCTCATCCTCAAACACAAGATTATATCCTTTACTGCACATATATCCAATGCTCAAAAAATTATGCCTTAATCCCTTAACATAGTAGACATCATCAATATTATGCTTGCAATCAAAACTTACTAAACCTATCCAACAAATTTTAGCACTAGCATCATCTCCAAACATAACCAAGCCTCCATCATATTTTTCAAGTTTAACAAACTTATTCTTATCACTGGTCATGTGATGTGAGCAACCACTATCATGTTGCAATTATGAATGAGTATGGTGGTGTTGTAATTAATTTCAACATAGTACATATTTTGTTGCAAAGAAAGGAATCAAGTGAATCACAGGTGGTGCATGTATATTTGAGATATTGTTGAGATAATGAGAGTACATGGAGTTATCTTTATGGCATTGTAGGTGTACTGATATGATGAGTTACCAAGTTCTTTTGAGAAAATTAATAAATACTGAAGTTATAATTGTGTGTGTTTAGAATTTTCTTCACTATGTGCTCTACATTTCTTCTTTGTTGATCCTATGCTTGTGCGGATTTGAAGAGTTGTTTAAGGGCATTCTTGGGTGATATATCCTAGATTATTGCTACTGGTTTGATGAAGAGTGAAAGATGAGTTCACTAGTTTGTGAACTACTTTGGAAGAGTTGTGTGCCAAAGAAAAAAAGACCCTTTTCTTGACACGAGATAATTCATAATAAATGGACTTAATAAGGCCTTAATTTAGGCATTGTGAGGCATTTTGTGAATCCACACTAAGTTTTAGACTTTTATAAATTAAATAAAATACTTTTAATGAAGTCTTGTGAATGTGTTGTGGAGTGTTGTAAGACATTTCCACATTATTCTAGACTCTATTTAATATAATTCACCTAAAAATCATCCTTTTTACACATCAAAAAGTCCTATTTTCAAGTGTTTTTAAGTATTTTAATCAAGATTCACACTTTTCTAGGCATTTTCCCCTTAATTATCTCTTTCTCATGTCTTATTTGATCTCTTTATACACTCCTAAGCTTTATTTAAGTGTGTTTTTGAATATACTCCCAACACATTAAAAATAAAACAAAATTTAATTCCCGACACCTAAAATCATGTCCTAGGTGGGACCCATTCTCCATGGGTGGTGAATGAGTCCACCTTGGCTCCAAAATTCAAAATATTTCAAATTTATTTTGGGGTTTATTCAAAATTATGCTTGATGTTGAACTGTGATGATGTATGACTGGTTACTAAGGCATAATATTTGTATAAATAAGTATTTTTAACCTCATTTTTACATCTCCGACTCATCTCATCTCATTTACGCATCTCTTATTATTCATTCATCATCTATTCAAGTCAAGCAACTTAGGGTTTCTCCATTAGAAGTCTTCAAGTTAGCATTCTAAAGCATTCAAGGGATGATTCTATGTGATTTTCTATAGAAATCCAAGATCAATCATCATTTCAAGGTAATTTATTCCATTTCTTCATGCTTTATTCCATTATATCATCAATTTGGTTTAATTACCTAAAAGGGGTTTGACCTACCTAAAAGGGGTTTGACCAAGGCAAACCCCCATGCCTTGACAATCAATATTTTCTATTCTTGTGTTGTTTGTATGCATATTTAGGTCCTTTGAGAGCTTTAGAATCATTGAAGATTGCATTTCCGAGTTTTTTAAGTCTTCTTCTCTTCATTCAAGTCAAATCATTAAGGAAAAGTCACTTTTAGACCCGATCCCAACATTTTTTAAGCAGATACCTATAGAAGGTGTAATTGTAGATTTGAAGCAACAGATTCAACCTTTGAATTTTCAAATCCTTGAAGGATGACTGATTCACCATGCATGGTGAATGAGTCCCATATATGGGCTTGACAATGGATTTCATTGGATTATAGCTCTTTGCACTCAAAAATCTATTCTTGGAGATTTTCATCAGAATAGGGACTGATTCACCATAGGTGGAAAATGCTTCCTATCTAGCTCAAGTGACCTCATCAATAAACATTCTAGACATTCTAGATTCATCACATTTTGTCTAGGTGCACTCTAATCTTACCCTTCCATTTTTGTTCTATACATTTTATTATTTCTTGTAATACATCATGTGTTTTCAAACAAGTCATGTTTCAATAGTTTATTATACTTAATCAATAAATATTATCAATTAGTTACATCTATAATATTGCATTTAGACATAATAAATATCTTAGATTGAGTGAAACCCCTAGGTTTTTTTTGGTTTATCTCTCTCCTTTTAGGTGAAAAACCCTAATTGAGCAAGAGATGTACATAGACCCAAAAATCCATAGTTCATTTTGGTGAGCCTGACTTCTCAAATACTTCTATTTTCTGATTTGGTGTATTTCATCATAGATCTAGCTTGCATTAGGGTTTGCATAATTAATTTGCATTCTAGGTGTTAAATTTTGTATTTAGGTTGCATTCGTAGCATCTAAATTCATTTAGATTTATTAATTTTTTCATTTTTCATTTAGATCTATGTATTGGCTCTCTGAATTCACAAAATTTAGTTTGAAATTTCTGAGAATTGTGAAAAAGGTTCATACTGGGACTCATTCACTAGCCTGGGCGAATTAGTCCCTTTTGGCACCTAAAACAACATTCTATAGACTTCAAAAATTAGCTTTTAGGCTTCTAATTGGTACCTTAACATGTATATATTAGTTAGTCACCTTTATGTAGCATACATTTTCTTAAAATTTGATTAAACTAGCTCATTTTAGACATTGTTTCATTGGATTCAATCGTGTTTTCTTTCACAAGATGTGATCTTGATTTGGTTAAATATGGATTTTATAAAAATACTATCCCCTTTTATGAGTCTACTTTTGACTCCAATAATAGGGACTTTAAGTTACAATCCATAAATGAAATTCTTCATTTTACATTACCCATTAGTGAGAAAGGTAATGTAGAAAATCATAATAATCATACTTGTTCCTTTTCTGATACCTCTCCTATTAGTGATGAAGGTAACTTGGTACAAGATGTTGCAAGTCTTGATGGTCTTGATTGTCCATCTCATAATTCCCCTTTGGATGATTTTACGCCAGAAGAGCAAGAAATTATAGACATATTCCTTAATATCACCTTACCAAAACTCCATGGTCATGATAGTCATGCTTGTTCATCTCATAATACCCATTCTTGATGCATAGAGGATAGGTTGGTATTAGAAGACATCCATATTACAAATCATGACACCTTTGATCCTCCCTTCCCTAATGTTCCTATCCTTTGGGATGATCTATTTGAAAATCATAATGGTACTTCTCTTGATTCCTCCTCCACTTGTGATGAAGCTACTTTGAAAATGAAAAACTTAGATGAACACATTCCAAGCTCTTCTTCTAGGGTAGATAATTTGGAACAAAATAATCATGCTATAACTAAAATAGACATTCCCTTAAGTGATTATCATTTTCCTCCTTATTATTCTCACTATTCATTAACTAATCATTCCCTTATTGATAATGAAGTTATTATGAAAGAACAATGCCTTCCTTGTTACAAGGATGTGGTTGTTTTTTTCCTAATAACTCTTCTCCTAGGGAGAATACTATAGTTCTATATTGTCAAAAACAAGTGGTCCTCCTTTGTCCCCTAGCAGAACTATGTCATCCATCTCCAAACACTCATACGGTCATCTCATAAAGTACTCATGATTTTCCTTTGTTAAATTTTGTTTACTCCTCCCATGAGGAAGACAACATCTCACAATCTCTTTAGTCTTGTCTAAATATGCAAGATCTTTCTTTTCCTATCGATCAAGAAAGTATCTTGTCAAGTCTTCTACATTATATTCTAATCATTCTCCCCCTAAGAACTTGAAATAAATGTTATTCCATGAATTCATATTGTGCCTATCATAGAGTTCATAGTCACTCCACCAATGAATGTAATGATTTGCGATGAAAACTACAAGATTTTCAAGACTTTGGTATGCTTTCCTATTTGGGGCATCTATTTCCTCTTGATTTTCACTCTAGCATACATTCCATCTAATCCTTTCAGCTCACCTTTGTCTTGCACTAAGTGGGGGCAAGGGGTTGTGTAGCCTTGTATTCATATGTCACTTGTCATAGCCTTCTTTGGCTAGTCGTTAACATTTCATGAAAACATTAGAGCAACCTTGGGATGTGGATAGCATGCCTTAAGTTGAATCGCATATGACATACTTTCTCTCTTTCATGATGTATCTTATCGCAAACATATGACTTGGCATAGGGCTTTCCAAATTATCTATCATTTCTTCTTCTTTTTCTTGTACTTTAAAGCAATTTCTCTCAGTAATGGTGCTCACAATTGCTTTAAAGTGGGGGAGTACACCACTTTCATTTTCATTGTGTGATTTTCTTTTCTTGTGATTTCATTTCTTGGAGGCATTAGGTACAATGTTGTTCAAGATGAGACCTTGCATTTTTCCTCTTTATAAACAAGATGAGATCATTTGAACTTCCCTCTCTTGGATGCATTGGGTATGATGTTCCTTGAGGCGACACATTGCACGAATTAAGCTAAATCCCTTTGAGCAATTTTTACATTACATTTTTACATTTTTTATTGTTGCATTTCTTGACCACCTTGCATAACACAACTTGCATGCCTATAGTGTTGTATTGTTTAAATTTTAGCATTTATGTTTTCTTTTGTTTTGTGGAGCCTTATTAAAGTTACTAGGAGGTATAACTTTGGCATGGTGGGAAGCCCAATGAGCAGCATGACTTTCCCTATAGCCACATTTGTGTTTGTAAGTGCATGCCAACTAGCGTATGTATCTTACCCTTTTATTTTTATGTTTTGGCCCTTATCACCCTATGGATGAGTTGAAGTTATGTGGGCCCAGAGTGAGTACATCTTTTCCATATTATCTCTTGTTATACCTTTCCTTTGTATGATTTTGCATCTTGGGGGCTTGGCTTACGTATGCATCCTTCTTGAATTTCTACTTTTATGTGAGTCTAAACCAAGTTCTTCCTCTCACTAAAGTGGGGGCTAAATGTGTCATAGAAAATATGACCCTTTGCTTGACATGAGATAATTCATGATAAATGGACTTAATAAGGCCTTAATTTAGGTGTCGTGAGGAATTTTATGCATTCACACTAAGTTTTAGACCTTTATAAATTAAATAAAATACTTTTAATGAAGTCTTGTGAATGTGTTGTGGAGAGTTGTAAGACATTTCCACATTATTCTAGACTCCATTTGATATAATTCACCTAAAAATCATCCATTTTACAGATAAACAAGTCCTATTTTCAAGTTTTGTTAAGTCTTGTAATCAAGATTCACACTTTTCTAGGCATTTTCCCCTTATTTATCTCTTTCTCATGTCTTATTTGACCTCTTTATACACTCCTAATCTTTATTTAAGTGTATTTTTTAATATAATCCTGAAACATAACATTAAATGAAATTTAATTCCCGACACCTAAAATCATTTCCTAGGTGGGACCCATTCACCATAGGTGGG
Organism: Sequoia sempervirens; assembly: GCA_007258455.2. Classification (NCBI taxonomy): domain Eukaryota; kingdom Viridiplantae; phylum Streptophyta; class Pinopsida; order Cupressales; family Cupressaceae; genus Sequoia; species Sequoia sempervirens. The sequence goes on from VDFB02000013.1 coordinate 145,229,999, forward strand.
ACCCATTCGCCATGGGTGGTGAATGAGTCTGCCTTGACTCCAAAATTCAAAATATTTCAAATTTATTTTTGAGGTTTATTCAAAATTATGCTTGATGTTGAAATGTGATGATGTATGAATGGTTACTAAGGCATAATATTTGTATAAATAAGTATTTTTAACCTCATTTTTACATCTTCTACTCATCTCATATCATTTACACATCTCTTATTATTCATTCATTATCTATTCAAGTTAAGCAATGTAGGTTTTCTCCATTAGAAGTCTTCAAGTTAGCATTCAAAAGCATTCAAGGGCTAATTCTACATGATTTTTTGTAGAAACCCAAGATCAATCATCATTGCAAGGTAATTTATTCCATTTTGCATGCTTTATTCCATTATATCATCAATTTGGTTTAATTACCTAAAAGGGGTTTTCCCAAGGCAAATCCCCATGCCTTAACAATCAGTATTAAATTCTCTTGTGTTTTTTGTATGCAAATTTAGGTCCTTTGAGAGCTTGAGAATCATTAAAGATTGCATTTCCATGTTGTTTAATTCTTCTTCTATTCATTCAAGTCAAATCATTAAGGAAAAGTCACTTTCAAACTTGATCCTGACATTTTCTAAAGTGGACACTAGTAGAAGGTGGAATTGCAGATTTGAAGCTATAGATTCAACCTTTGACTTTTCAAATCCCTAAAGGAGGATTGATTTTCCATGCATGGTGAATGAGTCCCATGTTTGGGATTGAAACTATATTTCATCATATTATAGCTCTCTGCACAGAGAAACCTGTTCTTGGTTATTTTCATTAGAATAGGGACTGATTCTCCACAAGTGGTGAATGAGTCATGTCTGGCTCAAGTGACACCATCAATCATAATTCCATACTTTCCAAATTGATCACATTCTATCTAGGTGCACTTTGATCTTACCCTTCTATTTTTATTCTTTCTTGTAATACATCATGTGTTTTCAAATAAGTCATGTTTCAATAGTTTAGCATACTTAATCAATATTATCAATTAGCTACATCTAGATATTGTATTTAGGCATAATTTCATCATACATATCTTAAATTGAGTGAACCCCCTAGGTTTTATGTGGTTTATCTCTCTCCTTTGAGGAGAAAAACCCTAATTGAGCAAGAGAAGTACATAGACCCAAAAATCCATGGTTCAAGTTGTTTGTTTATGGATTGGGAGAAATTCAGCTACTCTACAGTCCTTTACTAGCTTGGTTCAGGTCTCTCAGGTCTGGAAGAAGGCTTGTAATGGTGTTATCTTTGTTCTATCAAATATTTTCATGGTTTGGTGCTACAGAAGACTAGTTTCAGAGTTGCTATGTGTGTCTGTGTAGTCTGTATGGACTGATGTAAAGTGTTCTATGTATGAAGGTTGTTGTATTAGCTGCAGATGAATATGAAGGCATATAATATGTGTTCATGTGCACAATGAAGAACGTTTTGTGGTTTGCATATTATCTACTTATTACGGAAGTGTGTACTTCAAATTTCATTGGTGTTTTCATTAGGTTTGGATGACATGGTTTTTACACATCATGGGGTAAATGCACCAAGATGGTTCCCAAAAAGGGGGCTTAAGTGGCCACTTTTCTTTTGAAATCAAGAAATACTAACCTTGGACATGAAATTAAGGATAGCTACACTCAAAATATTGAGATGCAACAAAAACAAGGATCAAATTGCTCTGAGTCTACTTTCTAAACTACTAATTTATTTTTAAAATGGTTGAGATTAAGGGGTTCAAAAGAGGGATGTACAAATTTTTTTGTTATTTTTTTCAGAAAAACATAACATAGCAACTCTTGTACAACCCTAGCACGGTGAACGTTTTTGTAGTATTTTTAAAATAAGTATAGTTAAAATTTAGCTAACAGTATCTAGTTGATGCATGATTTATTTGATAATTTTTTAATGAATATTTGATTTTCTACTAATTTTGTAAGTGGGCACTTCCTAAAAAGTAGAATTTTGGTCATGTTCCCCCTACAAATTTTGGAAAGTAATAGATTTTTTTTAATTTCTATTTTTTAAGATTTGTAGAATGGATTCTAGTTTCTAAAAATGTAATTTATTTGAAAATTTGATGAATGGTTAATTTATAATGAAAAAAACACCAAACACTACTTTTTGACAAAAAACAAACATACAAACAAAAAAAATTATGGATGAAAGGCCTAACATTGTCAGAAAGTGAAAAAAATTACATCGTTGGAAAGCTAAGATAGAACTTAACATTACCCATGTGTTCGATTTTTTCGATATTGAACCAAATGCAATCTTGACGGTGAGCACAAAGTTGATTATGTGAAAAATTGTAGAATTTGCAAAAAACATGTCTCTGGTCATTTGGAATGCCATCCAAGCCTTTGGGTTGGTATTCTAAGGAAAATACCAAAGCTAAGGCTCGGGGATTCCCAAAGAAAAATATAACACAAGTGTGTTATAATGCACTCACGTTCTATGTTAGTTTTGACTTTTTTGCTTCTCCAAGGAACATGTCTAGCAACACATAACACACTCATGTTATGTCTTGCTTTAGTTAAATGCCACTTTATTGAATGTTTTTTGATATTTTTGTATGTATGTATGTATGTATGTATGTATGTATGTATGTATACATGCTTGTATGTATGCCTATGTGTATGTATTTATGCTTGTGGGAGAGAGGGTGGGAGTGGGAGAGAGTGTGGGAGAGTGGGAGAGAGGGTGGGAGAGTGGGAGAGAGAGTGGGAGAGTGTGGGAGAG